>JAIPRK010000040.1:0-257942 GCA_025469195.1 Chaitophorus viminalis | reverse complement strand
CAATGGATTTGTTAAATTTGAATGCAATGATAGATATCATTGTATACGAATAACGATTCTGAACGGAGTTAATATGTTTGTCTAAAATGTGTATATAATAATATAGTAGTTTATATTTAAATTGAATTATAATGCAATTTCATAAAAATTTAAATTTAAAACAGTCATAACATTTTTCCCCTTAAGTCTGGCAGAATTTTTTTTATATATTTTTGAAGGTAAGCTTATGGACAACCAAGTGTTAAAATTTTGAATCTTAAGTATAAACAGAAAAAAATTTTCGAATTTTCAACTACAAAATAACTTGCAAATTATCGCGATTTTAACATATTTTATACAAATTTGAACTTTATGGGCTTATAAAAAAAATTTGAGTGAAACCATCTCCGATATTTTTTATTTACAATTAGTATTATTTATATTTAATCTTTTAATTTATTTTCAAGAGTTTTTGGAAAGCCAAAAAAATTTTATAGATATTTTTAAAAAAAAAACTTACAAAAATCGAAAATTTAAATTGTCTATAAATAAGTCAAATATGTCAAAATACTTTGAAAACTTAACCATATATAGAGAACACCAATATAAAGATTTGATGAATATTTCAAGTTATTGCGGTTTTTCGTTTTTGAGTTAGAGCATTTAAAAAAATCGATATGATTTGTCAGTCTAGAATTTTATATATTATATTATATTGTACATGTAATTTTATGTCAATATTCGCTGTTCAAACGCTTATAAAAAAAATTGTGCCTATGGATTTTGATGATTTTTGAATGATAATAAAAACTACTGATGTGGAATATTCTATTAAATTTTCAAGTTTTTTGTATCAGTCAATTTTTTTTATCACTGATTATAAAAAAAAATGTAAAAAAATCGAATTTTTTAAATGCCTATAAGTGGTTTAAAAATCAATATAAAATTTTGAAAAAATTCTATTTTTTGATCTTGTGTAAAATTTCCCGTTTTTCGTAATTTTTTTATCATTTTTTTGAAAAAGTATTGAAAAAGTTGGATTTTTGAGTTGCCCAAGTACCATCTACATTCACTTTCCTTTCAGAAAAGTTGCTGTTTAAGCAAATCGAAGCATTTTTACTGCAAAAAAAGTTTTCGTCAGACACAAAAAAAAAAAAAAAACACACATCATTGTAAAATCAATAGATTCCATCATTCCGTTCAGAATCTAAAAAATATTTTTCCGAATTAATGTCATATCACCTAAATCCTTTATGTTGGCACAAAAATCAAAAATGTATTATTGATATCTACAGACTACAAAGATATAAATATATAACATATTATGTGTTTTTAATCGTGTTATATCCAATTTGTAAAATTTGATACATCGAAAATATTATACTTAGGTATAAGAAAATATAAATCTACTTGGATTTGGGTAAAAGTAAGAAAAAATCCTGTTAATTCTTTAATATTCTTGTAGGTAATGAATATTATGCTTGAAAAATCTTTCAACTTCAAAAATTTGTACCCAGGTAAAATAATATTTATCATATTATTTCGTACAATATTATGAACTCCGAGATTAAAATTTTAGGAAATTGTGTAACAATTTATCCTTAAATGATTTAGATATTTGTTATTATTCTTATTATTCAAAAAGTATAAGTAGTAAAACTTGAAACTTTTAACAGTATTATTTAGATCGGTATTTTCTATAAATAATTTTCTTTTTAGAATATTTTACTAATTTTTAACTATTTATTGGCAAGCATTTGATGTATTCGATTTTTTTCGATGATTGTTGATACAAAAAATTTCGCTGGGACAAAATACTTGAAAAATTAATGAAAGATTCTAAATATATTTTTCTTACTGTCATTCAAAAAAAATCAAAATTCATGGGCACGATTATTTTTTATTAGCAATTGAAGAGAAAATTATGATATAATATAACAATTTAAATTCAATTTAATATAATTTATTCTAGAGTCTAGACTGACAAATCATCTTCGTTCAGAATCATTTTTCGTAAACAATGATATCTATCATTGCATTCAAGTTTAACACATCCATTATAATCTATGATCGTGGTCTACTTCATCCCTACTGTACTGCATAGCGAGTTCCAGTCCTTTTTTAAAAATTTAAGTTATTAAATTGAAATATTTAAGAACGTATTGAGATGCAACGTACATAGCATACCTATGTTTATATAAATATTTTTTTATAACTAAATTATTTTTTGTTGTAAATATTTATTACGAAATCATGTATTTATTTTCAAGGTACATAGTATAAGGTTATTATTTTAAGATTTTAGATTAGAACTATAACTTATAAGTTATAATACTAAGTATATATAATATACATGTTTAGTACCTTTCCCGGACCGGGCATAAGAGTTCTACATTCTTCGTCATCTGTCATTCGTTTTTGGCGTAAATTCAATGTTCTCTCGTACCCAACAGTCTATAATTATATACATTGTTTTATGTGTATTAGCTATTATATTATAATTTATAAGTATACATTATGTATTTAGTTCCTATTATTTTTGTTCCTGTGGAAATTTTGTCTGGATAATATGTTTTTGATATTTATTTAATGCAAAAGCTGACACAATAATATTAATCGTTACAATTTATACACTTACAAATACTGTTTGGCAGATGATCACAAAAATACAAACACAAACTACTTTCTGCATTTTTCACGTTAAATAGAATACCTCTTGAAATTATGGTATTAACAGTTAAAAGTTATGCTGAATACTGAAAATAAATGTGCTTGATTCTCCATTTTTAAATAAAATGTCATTTTTATGTAAATTATAACAATAATTGTTACTAGAAAATTATTAGTTATTAAATCTTTGTCAAGGACTGGACCAATTGTTTGAATTATTTTCTATTCATTGTTAAGGTTAACTACAGGAAGTTAGAAAATACATAGCTCATAAAGTCATAAGTCATAACCTACAGCGTAACCTGTAACAAGTAAATACGTAACTATAATAATAATAATAATATTATGACTTAACATTGTATTTAAAGTATAATTGTTGATGAAATATTAATTTAATATGAATTAATTTTAGTGTTTCTCATACAATGTGATACAAGGTTGAAGGAAGTATTAATTAAGTGGTCTTCGATAATCATAAATAATAACAGTGACTATATTTATGGTTCAAAATAAATAATAATATAATGTATTATAAAAAAGTAGTTTCAAATATCTAAATACATTTGACATTGACACACAAAATGACGGCATCAAATTTATGGAAAATATAAAACATAAATATAATTTTTGATATATATATATATATTATATGGCCAGCGAATCAGTATTTTTAAATATTTCTCATTTTTTCTGTGTTATGTAGAAGAGTAGATTTTTCTTTACGTGAAACATAATAAATACAACAAAATATAATTTATGTAATAACATAATAACTATAAATATAATAATGATTTGGTCAACACTTAGGGAGTCGATATAAGTTTATCATGTATCTATTCTATATAACTTATAATAACTAATTAATAGAAATATTCTATTCAATAATTTTTATATAATACAAGTTATGAAACAATAATAAAATAAGCTAGCATTTTACATGACATTTATGATTTTTTCAACACATTTTGCAGTTGTTCATGAATTAGGTACGCAATATATTATATTTGTATAGATGTTTTAATAAGTATAACTCTAATTAATAACGTTTTACTTTGGGTTAAGTATGAATAATTATTATTTGTAATTTAGATTCAATCATATAAATTTAAATAAGCATATAAGATAGTTTTATACATATATATATATATATTTCAACTTGTTGATTAAATTTTTTAAATCACTTTAATATTTATTATTTATTAATAATTCTATAACACAAGTTTTTAGTCTATAATATATCTATAGTAAAGTTAATAAATATATTTATTTGAAATATTTTAAACGAATGTATTATTATATTTTGTACAAATTGTCTAAATACATAAGAATATGTTATATGTATGTATAGATGTACTAGCCATATTGGTTCCAAAATCCGTATGACGTCAACACGACCATTCCCACGTGTTTAAATGGATCAATAATGTTCGAACTTTCAAAGCTTCTCGCTAGGGTTCACCACACGTCTCAGTCAGGAGTTCCATACGGAACTTTTTTACTTGTAATCATTTAAAAATAATGTAGGCTCGCAATAGAGTAAAACAAAATTGTTTAATTTGCAAATAGATATCCTCTAACCATGTTTGAGGGTATTGTTGCGTCATTACTGAACAGATACTTGGGCAAGTACATAGAAGATTTGGACTTGGAAAATCTTAATGTTGGTATATTCGGAGGGAATGTGTTGCTGTCAAATTTAAAGTTAAAAACCGAATCTTTGGTAACGTATTGCAGTTTATTAATATTAAAACAAAATCTATCACAATTAATTTTATTTTTAGTATGAACTTGGATTACCCATTGAAGTAAAAGCTGGATGTATAGGAAAATTCAACGTGAACATTCCCTGGAATGGACTTTCTAGTCAACCAGTAGTGATAAAAATCGAAGTATTTAAATTATATTTAAAATTTCTTATAGCTATAGTAATAAAAAAAAAAAATATATATATATATATACTAGGAAGTATTCGTTATTGCTGGTCAAGTTCTCGACAGAGAATGGGATACAGAATTAGAAAAACGTTTGATGAGAGCTGCAAAGAAAACAATTTTAGAAAGTATTGATAATTTATCTATCTTTGGAAATGGTAAGGATAAAGTGTTTTTATCAAACCGAATTTACATTTTTAAGTTATCAATTAATTTGTAATAAGGTTCAATGGAAAATGGTGGGTTTCTTGAAACTTTAATAACAACTGTTATGAATAATTTACAAATATATATTCGAGGCGTTCATATTAGATTTGAAGATTCATTGACTAATATAGATTCACCTAGAGCTCTAGGTTTATGTATACAATCGGTTTCACTAGAAACAACCAACAGGTTACTATTAATTAATAGATATTATTAAAATAATGAACTGAGCTATGTCGTAAGCTGTTTCCTATTGATTTCAGCAAATGGAAGCCGATTTTGTCGCAGCAACGTGGACAGAGTTCTGTGTATCAAATTGTTAAAATAGATTCAGCTTCAATTTATTGTAATACAATGTGTTGTACTTTATTATATAATAATAAAACCATGGAGTCAGATTGGCAGGATAAAATGCGATCAGGTTTAAATAACTTTAATATAAATGACGAACCCTTGGAATTTAGTGAGTACCTTTACTATTTTTGCATATTAATATTCTTAATGTTTTTAATATTTACTATATTTGTTATACGTTGTTAGTATTGAAACCCGTTGTCCTTAAAATAAAAATAATAATAAATAAGTCAAATGAAGTACGAGTTCCTAAATTACTCGTTGACTTTGTTCTTCAGGATGCTGCTTTACAAATGTCGAGAAAACAATTTATAGCTTTGATGGAAACAGCTGAATTTATAAAATTAGCAGAGATCAATAGGTTAGGAAATACATAATTATTATCAATGTTATTATATTTTATTTTTAACAATACTTAAAAATATGATTTTGTTTGAATACAAATTCTTTAACTAATTAGGTCCACTTTATTCATGTGCTTACATCTATTTTAGGTCTTATCGTGATATTCGTCCTCATAATAATGTTTTAAAAGATTCTAAAAGCTGGTGGATTTATGCTTATAAGTGTATCCTGCGACAGAGAGTGACATTATTATGGCAAAAAATAAAAACGCATAGGTGAATACTGAATAATATATTTTAATAAATTAAACTTATGATTAAAATACATCCACTTAATATACAAATGTATAAATAAAAATATGTAATTTCATGTGCATTTCAGGAAAAATTATAAGAGCTATGTAAATGTCTACAAGAAAGTTCTAGTGAACCCAAATGATATGGAATTAAAAATTGATTTACAAATGCTCGAAGACGAATTAGATATATTTAATTTAGTTTTAGCCAGAGAACATGCTAAAATCCAGGTTTGAAATTAATTTTTAATTTATTAAATTTTCTTTTTAATGGATTTTTGTATTTTATATGCATATATATATATAATTATTAAAATATAGCTTTCTGAAGAGACTCCTGAAAGTGTGACTATTCAAGAACTTCAGCCAAAATGGTGGAGTTCGGCAAACTCTAAGTCTATGTATCGTTTATGTTTAACATCTGATAAAGGTAAAACGTTTTGGAATTTGCTCAGTCAATCAGAAAAAGATAGACTCAATGATCTACTGTGCAAGACTGACGGGACAGAAACATCTAAATCTGATAAACCAAAACAATATATTGGTAGGTTAGGAATACATTTAATTTATTAGATATTTATTGTAAACTACATTTTTCAGAACATAAAATAAATTTAACAATTGCCAACTGCCTGATTAGTTTAATAAGTGGCTCCAATGAATTAATGGTCATCGCAATTGGTCATTTAATGAGCAGTATTGAAACTAGACCATCAGCTAAAGCATACAAAATATCTACAAGAATTGAAAGTATAAATGTGGAAGCTTCCGTTGAGTATAGCCTTGTTCCAATAGTTGATACATGTGCCGTGAGAGGTAAATAATAATAATTTTTCGAGTAATAACATTTCAATAGATAATTGTATATAATTATTTAATGTCACAAGGAAATTCATCAAAATATTTTTTGAGTATTGATTTCGAAAAAAACCCACTGAACTCAGAGGCAGAATATGGATTCAATATTACATCAGAACCAATAGAATTGGTTTATCACGAAGTTAGTTTTTCAAACTAGATTTTATTATAGTAATTAGTATGTTTATTTATTTATATTTATATATTTTTTTTAGTTTGCTATATCTGCATTCCTCAGCTTCTTTTATTATAATCCAAAAATAAACATCGAATCTACTATTGAAAAGTTTTATAAGACAATTTTTAATATGTTTGAAAATATATTCAACTCAAATAGACCAGAATCGAAGTTTAGAAAAATTCTATTAAATATTGATCTCCAACTACCATATATTGTAATACCTGAATTTGGGTCTATTCAAAAGTATGTAACATGATCGTAAAAATTATACTTGTTGATCATAATATTATGTTTTATTTAAATTATAGGAGTGAACATTTAATGGTAGTTGACTTTGGTGGTCTCAAAATCAAAAGTGATTTACAACCAGAAACGATTTGTTTGGATGATGTCACACAAATGGAAATGGAGGAAAAATTATATGATCGATATCATATTGATATTGATGGATTTCAATTAATATTTTGTAACACAGGTTAATTTTTCTTATGAATTAATATCAAGTATATATTATATAGTCAGTTGTAAGCATGATTCAATTATACTTTTAAAATCATGATCTATAGTTTTAAAATGAGTAATTTATAATATAGTTGTTTACACATGTATAATGTACTCATGTTATATTTATTGTGTATAATCTGAATTTTTAGGGAATGACTGGAGAAGTTTACGAATTCAAACCGATTCTCCCCTGCACGTTCTTACAAAGACTACTACACAAATTGTTGTGTCAAACAGTATAAGACCTGAATACAAACAACTAGCAAAAAGAAAAATGAATATTTCAGTACAAAGTATAAAATTGAATTTATCTGATTGCAAAATCAACTCGATATTAGATTTTTTTGAAAATACACAATTACCAATAAACCACGTATTATCAGCGACAGTAAAAAGACATTATAGTGATGACAATGAAGTATATGTTTTAGATAAAGTTAGTGGGATATAATTTTTTTAGTGTTATATAATAATATAAATATATTCTTGTTATATAGATTAATTTACATAATAAGAAAAAAGAATTACAAGAATTGAAATCTACGTTAGCATATTATCAAAAATTTAAAGGTTTTAGTATTAGATCTATTGAAGAAAGAGCCGAAGTTAAAAAGGCTTTTACAGACGTCGACAAAAAGTAAGTATGATTTTTATATTTCAAAGCTTTATAGGATCTTTTTTTTATTTATTTCATCATTAAAATGTCATAATTAGTTATTTTTTAAGTAAGTATTGTTATATGTTCTAAATGTTTAGTGAAATACAAAACAATATTTAAAATAATGCTGTATAATAATATAACATGGGTTACGGTTTTATTAATCCTTTTAATCATGTTTAACTATATTTCTTTAAAATATAAAAATCTTACAAATATATATACCAACATATTTTATTAAATTTATTAATTCAATAATTGGAGTTCCTTAAAAGTGTATTGTAATTTTATAGAAGTATTGTATCATCAGAAATTAGTGATGAAGAATTTGCTGAACTATGGGCTCGTACAGTGGATTTACCTGGATTTGATGATAATGTTTCACCAAATAATACAATAACATCTCTTTTCCGATGTGTCATAGGAGAGGTGAATTTTAATTTTAATCTGTTATATGTATATTGTATGTCTTCTAAAATATATAATTTTTAGATTTCTCTTAATCTCCGACGTTCCAATGATCGATCTGAAAAATCCTACTTAAATTTATTATTAAAACGCGTTTGTTCCGATTTGGCAATTATGGAATATGGCCCAGCTATACAAGTATCTATTGGATCGATTTGCTTGCTTGATTTGCAACACACGTGTAAAAACGGAGAATCCGTCCAATTATTTTCCATAACTTCCAACTACTTAGTACAAGAGTCTATTAATTTACTTTACAGAAAAGTATTGATGCTATATATTTAATATACAACTATGAATTAATTATTGAGTTACACTTATGTATCTTGTATAATTTAGGTAAAAGCTGATTGTCCTGATTTCAAAAGTAATTTCCACAGTGTCGAAAAGTCTTTGGTACTAGATTTAAATCAGGTATCATTTGTATTTCACCGAACGGCATTCATAACATTTTACAAATATTTGCAATATATTGTTCAAAAGTAAGTTTTTTTTACACCAAGAACATTATAGTATAAACTATTAAAAATATGTCCTTCTTTAGGCTCAGTAATAGACGAATTTGTTCGGCTTTGACAACTGAAAACATACAAAGTTGTGTAAATAACTATTTTTTGAATGATGATCCACCTGTACCCCAAGGTGCAACGAAATTCAGTTATTCTGCTACAATTTCGAATTGTAAAATATTAATTTGTGATACTGGATTAGACTTTTTGGATATTAAGGTACAAGATTAGATTAGAATGCCGATGTAATATACATATATATCGACATATGTATCATTTTTGGTTATAGTTTGGTGGTTTGGAAAGTGATTGCACATTCAAAGCAAATGATCGCATGGTATTTAGATTTTATGCAATGAATATGAGTGTTGATGATTTATCTGAAGTTACGTTGTATCCTAAGGTATTTAATTTATTTAATGTAGCAGAATGTTTCAATATAATTATATCTATATCATAGTTATTATATACGGACGAAGATAAGCTTTTGGAATTCAAGTATGTGCGTCACAACCCAAGACTTTATAAAACTAATATAGAAGCAAGAAAAGATGACGTCAAGTCAGATGGAAGTATCAAGTTGTACGTTGGGCGAGTGCATATTACTGTTATATGCAATATTTTATTAGATTTTCAAGTTCGTATAAAATATTGTAAATTTTAATATTATACATTTTTGCCTTCAAAATTCTTTAGCATTATTGTATAAATGATATATTTAATTTAGTATTTCATGGAGCCGATTATTTCTGAAGAATTCATTGATTTAAGCCGACGTATACATAAAATAATTTATCCATTTACTCCAGATTTACGAATTGGATGGAAGAGTAAAATGCATTTATCAATATGTTTACATGTTCCCGTAGTATTGTTTCCACAGAATTCTACATCTCCTAATGTTATTCTATGCAGTTTAGGAGATCTTACTGTTGAAAATTTTTTTAAAGAACAATCAAAAAAAGATTATGATAATTCTGATGTGATTGATAATATTTTAGCAAACTGGGATACCATTAATGTATCTAGAGCTATTATGACATTAGATGGAACACTTATTATCCAAGTATGTACTTAAAAATTTTAAAATTATTATTGGATAAAAACATTTATTCAATTAAATCTTTTATAGGAGCCAATGGTTGAGCCATTCGGGATCCGTTTAGAAATAAAAAAAAATATCACAAATAAAATTTTGTTCTGCATAAATGGAGGCATTGATAATGTACAAATTAATTTGGGACAAAAAGATTTTGCGACGTTTTTACAAGTTTGGGCAGAAAACTTTGAGTATGGCTATTGTCTTAACGAAATAGTTTATATGATGATGCCATATATTACTGAGGTTCTGGAAGATCAAGATTTAAAAAAGATACAAGTATTTTTTAACCATGAAGTTTCTACTCAAGAAGTTGATTTCAAATTTACTATAGATGGTATACAAATCGCTCTTTTTGCAAATTCAGATGAAGTTAGTACTTAAACATTAGTTTTAAAACTATAGAACCGGTTTTTTGTAAAAATTAAAATTGTGTTTCAGATATTAAGTTCTCCTATTCGGGACATAAATCATTCATTGTGTAAATTGGATTTGGATGACATAAATATTAAGATAGACATGTTTTCAGACGATAGAGTAGTTTTAAGTACTACTGTACAAAAATGTATATTAGAAGACACCAGGAGACAAAATAGATCTGAAAAAATGTAAGTATTGCATTTAAGCACCTATGTTGTATAAAATAATTAAATTTTAAATTAATATCTAAATTTCAATATAAATAAATAGGATATTTGAATCTATTGGTCCATCGGATTCATCTAACGAAGTACTTATATCTGTATCAACTCCACCATTGTTTGATTTGTCTTTTGAAAAAACATATTCAGGTGACAGAACCATTCATATTCATTTGGATAAAACTCGATTGAATGTTTCTATTCCATTTGTTGTGGAATTGACACAATTTGTACTTGACTCTTTGCCGAGTAAAAGAAAAATTACTGATGATACCTTAGCATCTCCAATTATTAATACAGACGGCCGTAGAAAATATAGAGATGAAAAGCCATTGGCAGACAAAAAAACCTTAAAATCTGAAAAACAGTCGGGTATTATATATCTTATTTTAATTACTGACCACTACAACTTATATTAGTTAAATAATAGTGACAAATATGAAACGTATTGTTTAATTTGATCTTTACTTAGCATTAACTGTATCCATTCGATTTGGTCGTCCTGAAATAGCAATAATACCTTCTGGAACGGAAGAGTTAGATTTTCGTGATCAAGTACTGTTGTGTAGAACAGAATTTCTCTTAGACTACGGTCGTCATCCAGGACATGAAGAGCGACTGGTTTGTTCCTTGTCTAATTTTCATATACTAGCAGTATCAAAAAAAAGAAGAGCAGAAAAAATGGTATGTATTTATATACAATCAAATGTATATTATAATATAGTGTATACCTTACAAGCAGTGGCGCCCATTACATATTTTTCAGTTGTAGCAAGACATAGTTTTACCATCCCTTCACTCACCAAAAGTTATTAAATATTTTTCTTTGAATATACTTCCCCCTTCCTTATTTCCGAAAATTGCGGAATGATAACATTTCAAATCACAGATAAATGACTGCCTTACATTAATTATATATACACTCCATAGTATAGTCTAATCGAAAATATAAATTCAATTGTTTATATCAATCTTATAATGATCGATTATCTTGTTTTTAATAAATAATAAATACTAATCACTGATAGATAGATTGTAATACTGTACGATTAAAATATATAGTTACTTCTATAATCTTCTATACCTATTACCTACTACCTACTCTGATGTAAATTGATTCCATTCAGTCAACTAAGTAATTTCAATAATTTACTTTGGCATGGACACTCACCCTGACACATCTTGTATGTGGCTGGGCACCACTGCATATAAGTAAATAATACATACAAGATACAATATATGTATTGTATACCATATAAGTATGGTGATATTATTTTCATTTTTAATTAATTAATGTTATTTTTGTTCACATATTTTCGAATGATGTTTAGGTTTTACATCCATGTGATATTGAATTTTCAAAAACTTTAAAATCAGGAGATCGGGATGCAATTGAAATTTTGATCAGTTCTAGTCCTTTAAATTTAAATTTATCAACAAGCACTGTTCACATAATTCTCAACGTAAGTATTTATAATTTTTAATTAATAAAAATAAATAAATTTTGTTTTGTTTTAAAGGTTATTGACTATATAGAATTACATTACGACGAAGAATGTGATTTTGGAGGTTCATCTTATTGGGAGTTTAAAAATGAAGATTTATGGACTCCAAAACCTATAATACCCAGTTACTTACCTAATAAATTAATATCTAAAGGGACATTTTTATCATTTTTCCAATCTAAATTTGTGGATACTATGGATGTAAGATCAGAAAATCTTGAGCTCTGTGTACAAGATATAAATATATATTTTGAGGTCGAAGAACTAGATTTAGAAGATATTCCTTTAATAATGTTAAAATCATCATTGAAACTTCAAGTAAAAGATTGGTCGGATCAATTGCAGTTAAATGGTATGTCTGTTATGCATTTGAGTTTAATATATACTAGCCACTAGGTGTATTTATATTTTAATGTATTTTATATTATACATTAAATTCAGGTGGTTTAAACATAAGAGCTTCATATTATAATTGTAATTTGAGTGTTTGGGAACCATTCATTGAACCTTGGAATATAACTTTAAAGGTATATAATACTAATAAATTAAACAATTAATTTTTTGAGAAAAATTATATTTGTGGTGTATAGGGTTTCTTAGGGAAGAATAATGAGAAACATATTGACTTGGATGAAATGGTACGGTCCTCTCATCAATCTGTTGCGGAAGGTGAAAGTGAAAGTTCAGATGATGAAAGTGAAGCTGAAATGAAATTTATCAGAAAAACAGTGAAGTCAAGAGGTTATAACAAAATTGCTATTTACTAAAATTTAAAAATATATAAATAATTATTTTTGGTAATAGAAACATCATTAGAAAAATGGTACTCTGATGATTCAGATTCAGATCAAGATACTGGGGTGATGGATAAATTAGCTAAAGCTGTGACACATTTAATTTCTGAGTATGTTCAAAATAGTAATATAAACAGTACAATTATTTTCAAAACTATTTTTACAGTGATTTCAGTGATGAAGACATAACTAATACAGACTCTAGTGATGAAAGTGTAGCTGAACACGAGGCAAGAAGTATTAACCAAGAAAGGATTTTAAAGAAAAAAATAAGTAATTTTTATGAAAAGTCGTGGTTATAAATATTATACATTTTTTATGTGTAATTTTTAAGGTGATTCTAGTGACTCTGGGTTGGAAAATGATTCCGAAGAATTAGAAACATCGACATATATAATTATTGAAACTGGTAGACTAGAAGTATCATTTACTCCAGCAAATATATCTGTTATTGACACATTCATAAAATCACTGTATAATCCAAGAACTGATGATTGTGATTCAACTGAAAGTTTTGTTTTAGTTAATGACCTAGCAGTGAGGTCTATTGTTGTGTTATATCAAAAAACGGAGGTAAATAATATTTTCTATTTTCATCTTTTCTAGGAAATCAGAAATATCAAGTAGATCTTTTTACATGAAAATTATAAACATTATAAAAACAATTACTTGCATTTAAAAATACTTTAATTAAAAAATAAAATTTATAGTAAAAAGCAAAGTACAATTATAACTTTTTATAGTGAACTGCTGTGGTGCTGTTTTTCATATTGATTAGTGAACAAACTTAATACTAATATAAGTAACATATAATCTTAAATTACCTGTATTTTGAGCTTATTTTATTTTTCCAATTCAATATTTCATATAATGTATAAATATACCTAATAATTTTATTATAATTTTTACTCTATACTTATTCAAAAGTATAGTAATAATGTTTATAATTTATTGACTTAGTAAATTGTTATATTCCTTTAGTTCAACTAGGAATTTTGAAAGTATACTCGTATATAATGCAGAGTATTGTCTTAATAAATATTATACAACTAATTTACCAATAGATCCTGTTAAAATAACTTAAAAACCATTATTTTATATAAGTATTTATTATTTGCAAATTCACTTTAAAAGAAAATTTCTAGTAGACTATTATTGGTGTAGAATGAATTAGGTTTATGTTTTGGTATTTGGTTATCAGCGTTTAATTTTAGTATGTATTACAAATTAGGTATATAAAATATTACAATTTCTTTTTTAATTAAATTAAATGCAGTTTATGGTATTATTTATTCAAATAAAAGAAATAAAAATAATTGTAATATTCATACTATCTACAATATTAAAAATATCATAATAAGTTAAACTTTTTTCATAAGTTTTTTGTAAAATAAGTAACTAATGTTAGGTGTATAATAAGATTATTTATCAGGTCTTTTACACCAAATTTAAATCAATTAACATATTATGTACATTGTATGATGCTATGTATGTAACATAATATTTTAATAATTTTATTAAAATCATATTATATTATTAATACTTACCTAATTTTTATACGAAATATATAATAAGCGTCTTGTCAACATTATATTGAGTGTTGGTTTTTATTAAATTAAGAAACTGTGCGTCCTTACTGAAGTATCAAACATTACATTTATAAATGGTAACTTAATTAACTTTTATATTATTCAGACTTATTTAGAAATATTTAAAATATATTTTAGATATCATCATCAAAAATTCGAAATTTTTATTGGGTATGAAAGATTAGTTGTATATTAAAGAAAAATTTTATTCGTTAAAATTAATCTAGTTCATGCATTATCTCTTAGGAGTCCCTAAAAAAGGATTAATACTGTCATTAAAAGTTTTAAATAGAAAGCCCGATCAACATTTTATTCATAACAACGATTTTACTTTTTTTTATTTCTATGTAAATGCATAGTATTATAACAATAGAGTGTCAGTTTTTTTATTTTACCAAAATAATTTTTTAAAAAATCTTTAGTTATGCTTTAGTACCATAATTTTTATGACTTTTTTAATTTTTTTTTGGTTTTATTAATACAAATTGTCAAAAATATGTTTTTTCATACAATCCATTTATTTTCTAGATTAAATATTTTACAATCAAATTAGCTGCCATTTATGATTTAAAATTCTTATACTTAATTCTTTATTATTAAATTTCTTATTAGTATACCTACATAAATTATCACATATTTATATAAAATCCTAGTTCAGTTGAATTTACTATATTTTGCTCAAGTAAAGAAATGTAAGTGAAAACATTTAGTATTATTTTGATTAAGTTCTTATGATGTATTTCAGTTAGCAGCATTTAATTATAGACACAATGCACTTCCATTATACTCGTACAAAACTTCCTAAGAAATACTTTGAATTTAGCCGTAAAGTAATATAGTCCCTTAAATTGTTTCAAGTAAAAGATTTAATAACTATTAAATATACTTTTTTTACCTTAGCATTTTCCAGTTATTCATTTAATTTAGAAATTCATATTTTAACTTATCTTAATTATTACATTCAATTCGTTGCCAGAAGTGAAAAATTAGTAGTTATAATTTATTAGTTTCTGTTTCTTTTAGAGGGGATTAGAACAAATTTTAGAAGCAATTGATGGATCCAGAACATCTTCAATATCTAGGCAAAGGTCAGTTTATATTAGTATTATCACACTACTTAGTTATTAATCATTTTATAGAATAGAAATTCAAATTACTCATAAGTACTCATAAGTATATAAAAACATATTACATTTGTATTTATGTTACATTATAAATTATTTTTATAATTTGAGATTACAACTATACTTTTAAGTTTAGATAATTAATACATATATTATATTTTATATTTTAGCATGTCTAACGAATGCACTTTTGTTAATAATTTAATCAAAAAAAAGAATTTCGATAATATCGATGAAAATTCTAGTGAATTGATTTATAAAAAAATAACCGACTATCAGCTTAACATAAAAGTCGAAGGCAAGTTTTTTAATATTAATTCTATATATATGTATATTAAATAAATATTTTGGTGCAGGTTTTGATAATTTGATCGTGGTTTGTCCAAAACGCACGAGCAACAAATTACATGCTCTTTCTCCGATAAAGAATGACACTAGATATTGGATTATGGTCTCTGTTGTGTCTAAAAAATTGAGCCACATAATAACACTAAGATCGCCACTCACGGTATACACTATTGATAAAAAAGTTCAAACATTTTCTAATAAACGGTTAACGTTATAGTTGAAAAATGATACGTCTTATCCCTTAATGATTCATTATAATCGTACCGAAGCAATGGATACTTTTGAAATGGATTCTGGAATTGTTGGAGAGTCTGACAATCCATTTGAAGCTATATGTACTCTCGCAATTCTTGAAGCAGGATCAGTTTTTAATGTGCCAATAGCTGTAGCATATCATTCGAAATTATTTTTATCTCCTGCTAATTTACAGTATGCCAAATATAAAATAAATAAATCTTTAAGTATTGGTATTTATAATTTATATTAAATAATTTTTTTTTTTTATAGAAATTATCTTGTAAGTGATACTGGTGTCTGGTGGCCTGATTTATCAATTGATACAAGTTTTGGAAAAGATTTAGTATGTGCTACTTCATCTAAAGTCGATGATATACCAAGTTTTTCTGTTCGGGTAAGAACATGATGTATTCTTCAATTATAAATCATTATTTTGAATACCTTTAGTTGTTAATTATTAATAGTAATTTATTATTTATTAGTTTATTAGTAACTAATACTAGGTATTATTAATAGTTCGGTACCCTGAATAATTTAAAAGCTTTATGTAGGTGGTTTGCGAAGAAGGAGAACCAGTATTCAACAAAGTTTCAAGAACCGTGCCAAATTACACACTAAGAGCTGTTCCACCAGTAATCATACACAATTTTCTTCCATTTGCAATAGAAATTAATTTTCCAAATTCCAAGCACCCTATTGAAGCTTCAGAAAAAATTGATGTGTATATGTTAAATTTGACACATAGGGTTTTGAAAACTGACTTTATTGTACCATCATATCTTGGTATTTCATGGTCTGGTAGTTGTAATTTACGAAAAGACATAAATGAAAAAACTATTAACATGAGCACTGAACACGATACAGACGGTGGTAATAAACATTTGAAAATTGCAGTTAAAATAACCAATGAAGATTCTTGTCGTATTTTTATCCATTCCCCATATTGGATAGTAAATAAGACCGGACTACCATTACAATTAAGGGTATAATATAATATGAACTATATTAAATTATCAAGTTGAATTGATAATTTATTTTTATTTTAGGGTTCGCGATCTGATATTGTGTACGAATCACACTCAGAAGAACCTATGTTGTTTTCTTACAAACGTTTAAAAAAACGATACATTAAGCTAAGAGCATATCATTCGAATTGGTCATCGGCATTTTCAATGGACACCGTATACTGCCCTGGACTTGTTATTTGTAAAGATAAAGAGCGACAGAAAAAATACCGAATTTTAATGAAGCCAGTTTTATCCCATTTATGTCCTCATTTAACCATAATAGTTACATTTTTACCAAATTTTTCCGTGGTAAATAGTTCTAATAGAAGTTTACGTTTTATGGAAGATAACCAAGAAGCCGATTTATGGACAGATATTTTACAAGGACAGGTATTTTTTAAGTAGATATAGATGGTTATAATAACTAAATTATTATATATTTATCTTATTTAAGACATTACCTTTTTGGCCTGAAACTGATTCAATGAGAATGTTTGTTAAATTTCGTGATAGCAAATCGGGATCACAACACTTTTCAATTATAAAAGAACAGCAAACTGTTTTAAGAATGGATAGAGGAGTACTAATATAAAAAAATAATATATTTACAATACTTACATACATTATAATAAGTTTTTTTAATTAAAATAATATGATTTTTAGAGGGCGCTTGTAGTTAAAGTAACAGGTGGTGGAGAAAATTCGTTTTTGATAAGCTTTCATAAGTTTCGTCAAAATGATGCTCCAGTAAGAGTTGACAACATGTGTGATGATATTTTTCTAAAAATACATCAAAAAAATTTGGGTCAAGTATGAACAATCAGATATATTATTTTATGTACTAAAATTTTACTAATATCTAATAAATTTAAAGGTAACATTATTGAATCCAAATCAATCAGTATTATACACTTGGGATGATCCAACAGAAGAACGTGTACTTTACTGGAATGTGTACAGCAAAAAATCTAAAGGCTTTGTCGCAAAGTATGAAAAAGAAGGATATGGGCAGGAGAAGATAAGCTTTTGCCAAGTCAAACAAACGGAAACTACAAATAACAACTTAAATTTAATTAAATTAATCACAAGTCAAACAACTGAACCGAGTGATGATAGTAGTACTGAAAATTCAGATTCTGATGAACCACATTCGAAAGTAAAATATTTTCATTTTATTTTATTTTAATAACTACAATAAAATTATTAATTTAATGCATAATTTAGTTAACCAAAACAAAAAAGGCTAAGATAATGGTTTATTGGGTCAGTTATGTAGACGTTGGAGGACAAAGAGTATTGATTTTTACACAAGATGAAAAAACAGCATCAAACGCGCGAAAAAATATCGAAAATAATAAATCTAGTATCGATTTGATTTTATCCGTAAAAGGGCTTGGATTATCCCTGGTATGATTTTTTTTAAGTAATTGTGATTTTGTAAGTAATTATATTTTATGTTTTAGAGTACTTTTCGTGGTGTTCATATGGAGGAAATTGCCTATTTTAGTTTAACAGATTCAGCTTCTGAATGGATGGTGAAAGTAGGGAATGTGTGGAAACCATTTACAGTTGAACTTGCATGTTGGTTAGAAGATATGTGGACAAATGACAATAAGAAAGCACATTTAAAAGATTATATCCATGTAAGGAAATTGTTAACCAGTTTTCATTATACACTTTGAAATAAACATTTTATGTAGGTGGATTTTGATAAGATGCAAATGATAAGACCATTCTTTGGACAACTTCGTCGCTCATACAACCCTGCTATATGGAGTCGGTGTAGAATGACTTCAAAAGATACTACCATTTTATTTAAAATGCATAGACTACAAGTAAGATTAAAATGAATATATTTTTAAATAAGTTTCAAACATATTTTCATGTTGATTCACAAAATTCTATTACAACTATTTAAATACTTAAATAGATTTTTAAGCTACTAAATATTTGTTTTGTGTTTTATTATAGATAGATAATCAATTATCAGATTGTACATTTAAAACTGCATTGTATCCAACATCTTCGTGTAAGACGTCTCGTTATTTAAAATCATTTTTGGAAATAGCGTATTCTAAAATATCAATTTCCAACCATTACGATATTTACAAGTACTATATTTGAATGGGCTTTTAATTATTAGATAAAATGCAGGAACATAAATTACATTTCTATTAAATTTTAGATATTTTAATATAAGCGTTCAAGATTTTGTTGCACAGCTAGATAGAACATTTGTGGTTAGTATGCATAAAACTTTATCACCACTACTTACAGTTTTTGAATGTCCATTGGATGCTAGATTCAGGCAAGATGTGAGTTCACTACATGCACCTAATATACCACCGGTAAGAGAATTTTAAATTTTATATTTATAAATTCTATCGTAATATTATTAAATTGAAAATTATAGGGGAAAAAATCAGGAAAAGTATTTATAGAGTACTTTCATTGTTCCCCATTTAATGCACAATTAAGTTTTTCTGCTAAAGTACCTGAACTTAGCTCGCTGAAGAGCTCCAGTAGTTTTGCAACAGATGCTCTTCTTTATGTACTCGATGGTCATTCTAATCGTTTAAGTGATATAAAAGCTATAAATCTTAGGTATGATTTATTGATATTGTTCATCTTAAATAGTATTAATAGTCTATTTCAAATATTTTAGTGTTAATAGTTTAACTAGAAAAGGACTATATAAGGAGTCATTTAGCTCGATGTTTATTTATGGATGGAAACAATATGCACGCCAGCTATTAAAACAATGTCATGTTTCTATTTTCAATTTGGATGTGTTGGAAAACATTTATGAATTAGACGAAATGCTTGAGGAAAAAATACATTTTGATGTTAGCAAGATAATCAATAATTAAATTGTAATTTAATTGAACTATAATATTATTACTTACATTTAAAATTTTATTTTTATAGGAACAATTAGGACCTTTATGCAAGAGTGTTCAAGGATCATTTGCGTCTGCTGAATGCAATGAAGAAAAATGGAATTTCGAGGAATCGTTACCAGAAAGAGTGATATCTGCTCATAAAAGGACGGAAATGTCAGTGCTGTTATCTATGTCTAGTGCATTACAAAGACCTCATATAGGTATTACTACTATTATATTTAGCGTGCAATATAACATGATAATATTAATAATACATTTAAATTGCAATGTCAAGGTGGAGAGGATGAAAGCGCTGCAGAATCATTCTTTAGAGGTCCTGGTCGGAACTTACTGGCAGTGCTGTCAAAATCAAATGTATCCGATAAGGTGTCAATGGCATATGATGGTGTTAAAAGGTATTATGAAACACAATGTTGTGTTGGTATTTATTCACATATACTATTATTTTAGAGTCATAGAGTCTGGTGAAGAGGTTGTGATGCGGACAAGAATTCCAAGATACATCAATCCAATGGTTTGTGGGGAAAATGATTTTTATATACTTTTTCAAACGTTAAAAATAAATTAATATTTGTAGGGAATGAAAAGTTACTCTTTGTACGAAGCAGTTGGATTACACCTATTTAAAATATTAAGTCGTACACTTTCAAATGACAGTTATTGGGCACACGCTAGTTTCCTTCCTGAGGGTAAAAAAGTCCTACTTATTACTTTAAGGTAAATATTTAACACTTATGTGGAAATAATTATTTGAACTAAATTAATCAATGTTTTTTAGACGGGTGATATTAGCAGAGAAGTATCGTACTAAAGGTCCGTGGGAGATAGAATGGAGTGTGTATGTAGATAATATTGTTGATGCACCGAAAATTGAAGAAAATAAATTAATTTTCAAAGTCCGACAAGTACGTTTTGACGCATCATCATCATTTTGATATTTTATCAAATATCGGTTTATAACTTATTTTATTGTTTATTTTTTTGTAGGACGAACATCATTCGAATTATTTCTTCAGAGGTGACGAAAAATGCATTGAATACGATGATAAAACTACATTGAAATGGATTAAGAATAAAATTCAACAAGTTATGGTTTTAGGATATGAGGATAAACCTCTGAAATAAAATCATATATTTAAATAATTTTAGAATATAGTTTAGAATAATACTTCATTGGCTATCAACAGTCCTCGTCATTAAAAATAATATGATATATGATGAATAATCTAAAGTAGTTTTCATCCTTATATTTTGTTTTTAGTGTTTTCTACGCATTAATTTTAATCGAACAAAAAAGATTTCTCGAACAACTTATAACTTGATAAATAATCAAAATTATTAGGTTTTTAACTTATTCAGCTAAACTTGATGAACATCGTCTTGTATAGTTTAAGTATATTATATTATTATTGTTTTCAAGATTAAAATAATGATACCTATTATCATATTATTATTATCTTATACAAACCAAAAATAACTTTATTATTACCTAATTGGATTAATTTTCAGATGGTTGTTGTTACTTGATCCAAAAATAAGTATAATATAAATATATTATCAAATAAAATATAAATCATTTTTCTCCAATTGGTGAGATGCCTTATTCCTTGATCTATTAATACAAATCCAAATCCATTATGAATATGATTTTAAGTATATTATACAAAATGTTCTAACATTGTATTGATTTAGAAATATTCTTAACCAACTAGTTTATGTGTGATTATACAATAAAATTGTCGTTATATTAAGACTAATGCATTCGGCCTACATGATGTACTCGGGTTTATTTATCAAACTGAAAATGTTTCCAGTTAGTCGCTTATTATAAATATTATGAATTCGAATGCACTAATATTGTTGGTATATTATTTGAACACAACACATGATATCGTAGCACATTGATATGATGAATTCAATATTGCTCAACTTTTATCGACGGCGTCGTGTATAGGCAATTTTACTACTCCGCTGTGGTACGACTTTGTCTGCGTCCATCTTGGTAGAGTTATTATGACAATATTTAACTCTTATTATAGATATTATATTATTATGACTCGAAAATATTATCATTATAATACATAATGATGTATTCATGATATTTAGATTCTAATTGTAATTGAATAATAATTTTTCCAAAGCTCTACGGTGTAAAGTTTAATCATAACTGATCGAAAACTGTTTATAGGCATTAAGCGAAACGTCCTCAACAGGACGGCTTTGAGCGGAGTATAATATTATAATGATAATATAATAATTCATTGTTCGACCTAGCGAACGGGTAGTATTACTATTCGTCGTGTTGTTATTTAACGACCTGTAAGCCTCGTGGTAATTTGGGGACCGTTATTGATAAAAACAATGCGGCATCATCGCATTAACCGGTACCGCGTGCAAAGTAATTTGGTACGAAAAACGAATAAACACACGTTACATTATTATAATTATTACTATTACTATGCGAATACATGTTATTATTATAATAATAAAAGTTTTCGTCAATTATCGGAGTGGGCCATAAATATTATGGCCGGTGAAAACAATATTGTTTTCAGCAGTCAATGTGCCATATTGTTTTCATTTCCCGGTTGACTTGGTGATATCTGGCTTCAGACCCCTTCCGGAACAATAATTATTTTATATTACTACAACATTTACTCTCTCTCTCTCTCTCTCTCTCTCTCTCTCTCTCTCTCTCTCTTTCTCCGTCCGACCATCTCTTCTCCGTCTTCTCCATGCACGTTCATGGCGTAGTATGGTGAGGAAGATTCACCCGCTCCTCCGGGACCGTCCCCCTCTATCCCACGTTGCACCCCCCACCGATAACGGCACGGCTGGGAAGGATGTCGCGGGGCGTATTTTTCGGAATCGATGCACTCGGCGATTGGTTGGGCGTGAAGCGTTCTGCTTCGGTGCAATGTGACCCGCGCTTTGGGAACGTGACGGTGAGGATGCGGAGGCTGGGAACGCGGGGCGGACCGATGACGCTCGGCGGGCGGGCGGGAAGAGTCGACAACGGGTGCCGAAAATCAATGAGCCCCCTGACCTGCCGGCGGGACTGCTCGCACAGCTTCCACAGTCCCGGACCAGCGGCCGCCGTATAAGCATCACGACGCGTTTCGGGCGTGAGCCAGTTGCCGCACAGTAGTGTTATCGCGTATACATTTAGTAATAATAATAATAATAATAATAACAATAATAATAACAATATTATAATTCTACAGATGTGCCCTTTTATCAAACATATACGACACAGGTACAACTGCATAACTACACCTATCATCGTTATAATATAATATATTATTATACATAAATATATCTACATTATATTTATATATAATTATTAATTAGTGTACAATTATGTGTGTGTGTGTGTGTGTGTGTGTGTGTGTGTGTGTGTGTGTGTGTGTGTGCGTGTATTGTGCACACGGTATATATTATGTTTATACATGAGTAAGATGTATGTGATTCGTATTTCGATAAAATGGCATACGCGCGCGTGTACGTATATAGTTTTCGTGTATTTGTGTACAGCGTGTTTCACGAGAGTTTATGTTACGATGTTCTAACATAATTGTAAGGGTAACCCTACCACGTGAGAACGAGTAGGCCTCAGTGGGAGGCACTCTGTTTATTAGTATACTATACCACGCGGAGCACACACGCACACGACGTAACGCGCGTTCTATGTACTCGCACACGCGCGTATTTTCGTGCATGTGAACAGCACATATTACACATCCCAGTATATTAATTTATTATGTAAGACACACGCGCACATGTATATATTATATCCTTATGTGTTTAGTGGGCTATTATTAGTTGTATTCATTTGACGGTGGTTGACTATTGTATGTATACTGTATAGTTACAATTTTTTTTTTTCTTAGACTGTTTAAGTCGTTTCACAATGGACGTGATTTTACATAGCACTTATAGTTTACACGTAGCTAAACCAAATAATGCATGCTTTATAGTCAAAACAATATCAAAATCTGCATCCGTATTCTATTATAGCAGTTGTCTATTGTATACGTCTAACATTACTTACATGATTATAATACACGATAGTTGTACGCTTTTTTCGTAGTTCACGTCCGCAACAATCGCGGTTCGTTCATTGTTTCCGTACTTACATCATACACGTTTTAACCGGACATACAACGTACGTAATCGACAAATAATCTTCCCAAGATGGACTTTCAAACCAATTTAGGATTGAAATTCTATATGGCCACGTCGTCTCGAGTTACTTTTATAGCGCGTGGATGATGATAATAACATAATAGTACTGTAGATGAGTCAATAACATGTAAACTTGTCTGAAATTGGTATACGATAAAACCCCATCACATACATCGTCGCATCACGATAACACTTTGAAACCTGGTGTTGGATGGAATTTTGATTGGGTCTTACGTCTTAGATTACACTACGTAGATAATATTCTATTGGATATTGTATATATAAATGTGTGTGTGTGATATAAAAACTTGTTTTACACAAAACATCTTTTCGCTTTCACGAACGATTCCGTTCTGGATAGTTTTCGTTGTTTACCTTTGCAATATTAGATTTCATCGTATTTCGGTGTCCTTGGTATCATTCTATACTCATCCAAGGAACTGCAGCACGAATTCATGATGATTTGTTGAAATTATCCCGTATGAACACGGCTTTTGTATCGCTTGGAAACAACACAGAGAATAAGAATTTCCCACCACAGAAAAATATACAACGAATATAATATGATATTGTTCTAATGGATTTGCTTGGTAGTAAACCACAAATATTCCACTCTACTCGAGTTTTTAGATTTTCTCAGAGAAATCCCCACAGCTAGTTGAGACGGCATGCAGAGATCAAGCGCAATTTTACATAAGACATTTTCCGATTTTGACTATTTTCCACTTCACGTTATGTCATAAATCTACCCTGGCATTTCAGAATGGGGCCAAATCAAACTTATATCTGAGACAGAAAATACCGAGTATCAATGATGGACATGCTTTTTTCCGTACACGGTTACAATTTAGGTATTTATGATATAATTGCTTACTTAAACCGATGGTAAGAGTTCTCGAGTGCGGTAAACAGACTAAAGTTTGTACAGAAATCGGTTAATACATGATTCAAAGTTAGTACAGCCGAAATTTGGAGTTCAAACTAAAATTAATACAGTTACGTGGTTGTAAAAAGTATAATGAATAATAATATTATGTCAACATTTTTTTTATTATACTGCGGTCTGATTATAATTACCAATGTCGTTAAAAACGGAATTCAGTGAATGATTTATTAATATACATGTTTCATTGGGCTCGCCAACCGCGTTTTTCCACCGTTCACGCGTCAATTCTTACACATCCCATCATCGCATAGATTTTTATAGTAAATTACCTATAAGGAATATTTCACACGACTGCGTGAAACGCGGTATTTATATATGATCCGCAATCGCAAAGCGACTACAATAACAATATATTATATCGGTATCACCTGTTGGGCCATCATCGTTATTCGCCTGAAATCCGGCCAAACCGATAAAACGCCGGAACGCGGCTGAACTATACGTTTCTTATATCGATTGATGTATTGCATTGCATACGCGGTTTGTAGCATACGCATACGCGTATAAGTATTTAAATTCCGAAACGCACGTGGTGTTAGTAATTTGGCGATCGATTTGTTCACACATATATAAATATATAAGAATCGAATGTTTGTGCATACGTCAGGGCGTGCATATATATGCATATGCGTGTATACAGCGTAGCAAAGCCCCGTTCGTTGGTCGCCTATACTTACGGTGTCGTACGGAGTCGAGACGTGTTTCGTGATTTTACATTATTATATCTCCGTATGTGCTGTATGCTTGGTCGTCGAATCAATAACAACAATAATCACCGAGAAAAATACACGCGCCACGGATACATAGTTTTTCTCCCTTCCGATTTACACTGCACGTTTCGTGCACAGAATAAACGTTGATATCTTATATTATATATATAGTGTACAAATCGCATTATGAAGACCTGCATGGTCTTGATCTGCATGATGTGTGCGATTTTCACTCACATGGATTGCGGTATTAATTCTTATGTTTGTATGCACAGGGCGTACATAGTCATCAAAAAGTTTCGGAAACTGTTTAAACTACATATTATGTATGTACAGGAACATAGAGTGAAAAGTTTCCAAACTAATTGAACATTTTATGTGTACGTAAAGATTTTTTCCCCGTACATCAGGTGATTGAAACACACCAGTGATCTGTGGTTTTTCTTATTAAAAATTGTTTATACGTACGAGGAGTAGTGTAAATTTTTTCGATTAACTTTATTCTGTAATAAATTGTTTTTATCCTCTTCAAACAGTTCAAACACAATCGATCACAAATTATTCGTATTTGCCAAAACTAAGTGTGATTCACGTTAAAATAATTATCTACCCCCGCATAAAACCCATACACTGCTGAACGCTATGTTTAGGATAGACGTTACCACTCAATTGGGTTGTGGGCTTAAACGAATTTTTTTGGAAACGATAATGTGCGAACTATTTTTGGAATCAATGTATTAATATATCCTGATGTTTGTGTGACATTTCTTTCCTTGATGAGTGTTTAAGATTTATCACATGTAGTGCCATTTGTCACAGTGCTTTTAAAAACGTTAATTTTCGAATTGCAAACAAAAATTAATTAGCTTAAGATGACATTGTTATTGTGTACTGTCAACGTGTATCTAATTAGTTAGAATTTGATGAATTTCAAGTGTTTGTTATTGACATGTGTGGTCGTGGGGATAATTTTTTTTTCATGAATCCAGTTATACTGATACAAAACCGTGTATGAATTGATTATTCTTAATCATTTTGTTTAATATTATGTTATTGTTTTAAATTTTTAGTGAAACAACAAATGTATTGATTTTTTGGTGATGCGATTTATTTTAAATTTTTTTCTGTGTACACAATTTTGACCAGAAGGAGAGTGTTTGAGTATATAAAAACCTATAATTTTTTTAATAGGTAATTTGGTCAAGTTGGTATTCAGAAAATGACATAATTAAATAGATAAATACCTATTTAAAATACAAAACGAGCGTTAATTCATAAAAATTATTAAACTTCAAATTTCAATACAGTCATTACTTCATTTAAATACTTTAACACGTAGCAGCAGCAGCAGCTCAATTGATTACATAAAATATTTTACAGCTAAATGTGTTATTTTAAATTTGAATGCTTAGTTAAAAATAATTTATAAAATATGTGTGTCAATTGTCAATCAGTTATTATAAAATTAAATGTAAATATATTATTTTCAAGGTATTTATGGGTCACCCAAAAATCTAGTTTCTTAATGCCCGTTAATGTTCTAATGTTTAAGTTCTAATGTTAATAACAGCAAATGCAATACTATATAATATATTTCATAATTGATTATGAATATGTTATGCTAGTGAATATTGGGATATTTCTAGTTCAGGCTTTTTAGTTACCTAGTTTGGATTCACTAAATTGTTTCTGATCTATTGAATATTACAAAAATAATTATTTTCACGCATATTTCAGAATATTAACACTAAACCAACCTTCTTAAGTTCAACTATGTTTTCTTTTATGAAAAACTTTTATTTTACAAGAATCCACTAATTAGAAATCTGTCTTTTTTCATTATTTTCTACAACCCTCCTAGACTACTCAAATAAAGTTGGCAAGGTCAGACCTCCCCTCAAACTCATCAACCTCATTAAACTGTTGGGTGCTATTGCTGAGTGCCTGCCAAAACCAACTATCTTTATTACTTTTCCCGATGTATCATAAAAATCGTATATATTACAATATAATTTTGAATATATATTGAATTATATTGTTTTTTTTCATCATAATAATGAATTATTATTTCATAACTATTAAGAGGAATTAAACGGCTCCAGTAACTGTATAAAAATATAACAATTTAAGTAATAATTCATGGTTTTTTAAGTTCATAATATATTTATTCAATTATTATTTCCTTAAAATATTTTTCAAACTGTATCTGAACAATTATTTTCTTATAGATTTCAAAAATGTTGTTATTTATTTAGTTGCGAATATTTTATTTTAAAATCTATTGGACGTGCTCTTAATAAATATATATATATATACTGACTTTTTATTTTTAATACCAAGTATATTATATGTAAATAAAAAAAAAATGTTTTCATTCATTTTTTATTTTTATACAGCTAATCGTTGAACTATTAGTACCAAGAGGATGGCATTTGCAGCTTTATATATTTTTTGCTATGGTACTTTATATGATTGGGCCACGATTTATAGATACCACGGTTATAATCGTGAGTTTTAAGAATTTAAAATGAGCATCTGCTTTCATTGATTGTATAATATAATTGCTATATTTTAGCTTTATTTTGTGTAAATTAAAATATTAAAGTTTGAAGTAATGATAAGATATGGCCATTTATCTCGGTGAATCCAATGAAACGTGTTTGTTGAGCTAATTGGACCTTGCAACAGTTGGTTTATTAAAAATTATACTTTTTTTTATGACGCTAATAATTATATTTTAAAAATGCCTACTTCAATTAAGTATTATTAAATATTTACTTTATTCAAGGCAAGGAAATATCAAATTAGTAAACAGGAAGAGTAAGGATAAAAAAGTTATTGTATTATGTGATGTACGCGCCAAATATTGTACACAATTACGATTATTTTATAAGTATACCTATTTAGATTTTAGATTTTGAAACATAATTTTTTTTTTTTATAATACAAAGTGAAAAAGAACGAAGACAAATCTGTATGAAATTATGCAAAAATTTTTGAACTAAATATTTTTTAATGTTCATAATATGCAAAGCATACAATATTATATTGTACATATATTATATATTATATATTATATATCATATATATATATATATTGTATATATTGTAGGGTTGTAAACCAAATGTAGTCAAAGACAATGATTCACATGGTTTTTGAATATGACAATGTGTATTTAAAAAGAGTTTTGTGATCCGATTAACTATATAGGTACATACGAGTACATGTATATACACATACATATAAGTATACGGACTGAGAAAATGCAATTGATTTTGTATGTGTTTTTGAAATTTATTTAATAACAAGAAAACAGAATAAATCCAAATCATATTGATTTTGAGTATGAAACATTGAAACATTTCCAACATTTAAATCGCAAGCTTATAGTTTTCTATGATGATGGTATTCCATGTTGTAACCGAACTATGGTTATATAGGTCCTGTAGGCTGTAGGTACAATACATAAATGTATACAAGCAAGAATGTTAAAACTGTTAGCTGATGAAAAATCACTAGTTCTAACTCATTCTATGATGCGTTCGTAGCGAATTTATGGGAGTAATTTTGTAATTAATTTTACGATATGGTAGGTGGTATACAACACACATACAGCTATGTAATAACTGTGCAAAATTGTTTGACGGAGTTAAATATTTTAATCTCTTAATTTTGTGCTGGTATATGAAATACTCTACAAAGAAAGGACATTCATTTATGTGATAACTTTCTGTGATTATTGCGCGGGCTTGAACGAAAACAATTTAGATAAGTTTTAGTGTACAACAACTACAATTTGTTTACAATATTAATATTTTACTTTACCGTATAATCGTTAATCGTATCGTGCTTTCCATATTTACATGGCATTAATTTATGAATAAATGTTTTCACTAAACTTTGAAAATAATAATTAACACATTTGCATGGTTACCTGGTATTATTTACACGTAAACGCATACACTTAGATCGATTGGTAATGCGGTTCTATGTTTTCATTCCACTGATATTTTATTCCCTGCACCTATTTTATTTTCTGTAAAAATGATCTCTCCGACAGTAAATTATACATACATTGTGAATTATAATATTCAAATCATGTTTATACTAGGAATAAACAGCATTCGTTTTCTTTATTTTAAAACATATGTTTGCAATGTTATATTTTTTTTTTGAGAAAAATTTCACCAAAAATCTTCAAGTAAGCATATAATATAATTCATATTGTGAATTGTTATGGTTACGAACAAAAACATATTTATTATACGAAAATACATTTTATTTTTGTTTCCATAAAACATAATATGTATACCATACGGCTATGCATACATACTTTTCTGCATGACGTCGATGGGTGATGTAAATATTTTTTTATTTTTACCACAAAATATTAAACCTAGGTTTATTCATAGTAGGTTGGGTGAAGTCGTTGATATTTGAACACAAAACCCATGTGCATTCCAATTTTGAAATATTTTGATCGCAATATTGTAAATAGTGCTTACACAATATATTGTATGGTATATAATTTTAAAACCTTTGTCCTACACAAACACGATAAATATTTTGTGTTTAAAAATATTTTGAATTCAAACTAATTAAAATTATAATATGTGCTTATGTATTTGTATTAAAATAAATTATTCATTTTCCGAATGAGTATTTTACCAGGTATTCTGAATTTGTTTGTTTTTTCGTGAATATAAATTGATGTGAAGAGATGCCGCTGAAGTAAATGTACACATAATGGAAAAGTAATCGGCTGAAGCGTATTTCTAAGACAACCTTCATAGGATATAACTATATTAACTATATTATTCGTACAAAGTCACATTGCGTTGAGAAAATTATTAAAGAGAAGAAATAAAGTTGCTTTTAAATTAAATTTATATTTTACATTTTTGTAACAACATTCTTATAGTACCTAATAAACGGGTTTACTTTCTACCTTTCTTTCTCTTTTTTTGTGATTAAATAAAATAAATTAAAAATTTTTTCATTAAAAACCATATAATGAGTAAACATTTAGCGATCATATTTTCTACAACATTTTTATAGTGGCTACAATTAATAGTCAATATATTTTTATAATATACCAATAAGACATTTATCGAGTTTACCTACTATAGATTTATGAAGTATTAACGTGTTATTTTTTTTCATTAATACTTTATCTTTATATCATCTACAGTTTTGTTTATTAATCATAGTGTCATTTTATTCCCAAATATGCAATCCATTTTTTGTTACATAATAATTGCATACAAATGTCAAATTGTAATGTGATACGCATAGATATATGGTTTCAATTACATTTTGTTGTTTTGTTGTTTTAATTTATTAAAGTGCTGACAAGTCAATGAAAAAATGAAATGACATATTTTATTGTGATGTATTAAAAAAAGAGTTCTACGAATTATTAAAATCGGGTTTTCTTATTACTGTTTTTCTTTAAGCTTTTATAATATCGTTTTGTTGTTAAATTACCGACTAAAAATTATATGCTGATTTGCTCGTCTAACTATGATTATCTCATAACAATGTACGCACGCATATTCGACATTATAATTAATAAAATTGTACTTTTATTTTATCTAGAAAGTGATATTAATGGAAACATAAAATGCAAGGTATTCGTTTTATCAGTGGTTCCGTCTCCATAACACTCTTGGAAATCGTCATTTAACTTATTTTTGCTGTATTATAATTTTTCTCTTCCTTCCTCTATTTCCCTAATACTTCATTTCCTAGAAACGGCGATAGCACAACTTCCATTTCTGTCTTTGTGGTTTAAATTAATCATATTATCTTTAATTATATTTATAGAAAATGTAAAAAAGTAGATTAACGCATAAAATAATTCTAAAATCTAAATTTAAAAAATACACCTACTTTTTTCTCTCTCAAGTACTTAGTGATATTCTCTATAAGAATTTTTTGCGTGCTGTCTTGCGCCAGACTGAATTACTAACCGTTCATGTTTTAGTTTATTTTTATTTTTATCGTTTTTCATTTTTAATCGATATTTCGGAACCAGATTACGTATACAGTTATATACATATAAAATACCAAGCTTAACAAAAAAAAAAAAAACTATTTAAGCTATTTATTCGATTAACGAAGTGTATTATTTTTAATTAGCTTAAATAATTGTTTATTAATTATTTTAATATTTTTTTTATAATGATTCAATCAACTCTAAAAACTTAAAATATCTATGGATACAATTAAAGTTTATTTTAACGTTGTTATAACCGGATCTAAATATTTTTATGGGAGTAATAATTAATATTTTATTATTTATTCTTTTAAATATTTATAATACAACCCTTAAAATGTATAGTTTTACTATAAATATGATTTGGTCTTCAATAATATTGGAATGCTTAATCTAATGACTCGAGATGGCAAAGTTTTCAACTGATCTGGACTTTGGAGGATTGTATACCAGTTATGCTTCAGCCATTTAAGGAGAATTCTAGGAATGGGTTCAGCGGATATTTCAAACATGAGAGAATTCGGGGAACGGAGAATTGAGAATAGAATCTTTTATATGAAATGTTTTGGCAACGTCTGATACCAGTAGAATTGGAGGTTAGTTTGAAGGGTATGATTAGAAAATATGATATACTTATAGAGTGACTTTGTGATTAGTCTTAGAGTTTTAGATTAGTAAGTTTGGATTGTATTGATGTTGGTGCATTTTGATCACCTTAAATCTGTATATCATAGTCTTAAATAAATTAAAATAATGACCATCTGATAATCTTGTATAATATATATTATATAGCTTGAATCATACATTTGTTTGGATCGCAAGCAATATTTTTGTTTTGAGTTCAAAACGATATGAGCAACAGAGGCACATCGGTGACGTTTTCTAGCTCCATAATTAATTCAGGAATAATTTCACTCCAGTTGACGAAATTATCCTTGTATAATTTATCAACACATTGACAAACATCCCAATTTCTTGACACTCCAAACTTCTTATAGAAGACAAAACAACGTTTTATTAGTTTTATAATAATATGTATTTTATTTCTATCTACACTTTTTGGGGTGTTATTCACAAGTACTCTGAAAATGTCACGTAGCCGTATAATTTAATCGATTCGAAATTAAACGCAGATGGTGGCCTTAAAGAGGTCATTTTCTCAATTTTCCAGAAAATCTCGACTAACCTTATCGAAAAACAACTTGCGTACATTTTGCACAAAATCAATAAGTCGAAATTATTTTTTACAAAGTTCGGTTTGGAATCTTTTTTTTTATCACAACCATTTACCATTGTTGTGAAATGTAAAAACAACCATGCTGATCTGTGACTCACCCAATTCTTATATACATTGCTTAAAACCTATATCCGGTCAGCTTTATTTCCAGTACATAGTTCTTTTTACATTTTTTTTTTTTTTTTTTTAATACGGATTTAACATGGTGGTTTAACATGCATGGTCTATACAGTCGTATTATCACATAACTTTTTATGTCATAACGGACTCGCGTTCGACGACATAATATTAAATTACAATAGAATATTTAACTCGGGTTTTTAAGTTTTTTTGTGGCGCGTATTAAGGTTTTTTTTTTTTTTATATTAAGGTTACGTGCGCGCACGTTACATACTGTATTGGTATTTAGCGCGGTCTATAACACTCGTAGAGTATTACAATCGCACATGGTAAACGCGAAGCAAATGAGTGTGTATTATGTCTATATATTCTGTTAAACTTGTATATTTATAAAATGCTGCTTAAAATGTAATCGACTCCGAGTATCTCGAGTGTTTCTTCATTGTACAATATATTTATGTGCACCGCTTATTATATACAATTCACTATTCACTCCCTTCTATTCAATTTTCGGTCTCATCGCCAACAGTACAAAAATCTGAGTTCTCATAAAATTTAAAAATATATATATATTTAAGCTGTAAAAATACCAGATTATGCGTTACCACTATATATATAGTATACTGCAGTTATACTGTAATACTCTACCTATACGGTTACACATATTTATAGTTCAATACCTAATATCCCGTTCTAGCTACCTCCAAACGAGGTAAATAATTGTGCATGATATTATAGACTTCCGTGATACAAGTATGTTTGCTCAAAATGATTTGAAAACATGCAATAATACGAATAAGTTCTACATCATATTATGCTTAAATTAAAACGTTAATTATACCAGTAGCAATATTTAATCACTGAATATTTTAATAACTACTAGATATATTGTTACAGTGCAGTTATTAAATGATTTAAGATATTGTGAACGATTATATAGGGAAAATATAAATTGCAATATTAAACCTAGACTCTTCTGGCTAATATTTTTTCTTTTGTTTTACTTATAATCCATAGATACAATACGAGTGTGTTCGGTAACAATGGTTGAACTATCACGAAAAAGTTCACCATAAAATCACTCAACTAAACATTTTAATAATCCCTATGCCATTTTATTTAAATATTCTATAATTTGTTTAACTCACTCAATAGTTTTTATCCGTTTGGTTGTTTGGTTTTATTTTATTAAACTTTTTCTCGAGTATTGTTCCGCACGTTTTATTATTTTTTATAACCGGAATTTTTACATGTTCAGCATTTAAATACAGTACTGCATTAATGTACATGAGAACATTGTATCTTAAAAGTTTACCTATAGATGCCTATAAGATACAATGCTGGGAATATTTACTCATTACTAATGATGACCAATAAATCATTTGTGTATAAAAACTAATTTTATTTATTACCTATATTAATATTTATTATTTTCATACATTTGAATGTTTAACTCAATCTAAATACTGTACAGTGTTATCGGCTTATTGTATTTCGTTATTTGGTATACCACATTGTTATATTATATTATAACACAACAATATTTAAAAATCGTAAATGATCTCCACCGAAAATGTATCCAACATTTTGAGATACACTGTGTAAACATTGTGCAGCCACCAGAAACTGCGAGCCCTGGCCATAAAAACACGCAGTTGTTGGAGAATACCTGCGAAAGCTAAAATATACACAGTTGTATCCTATAGTATGGAAAAGTTGCACCAACTTAATCAAAACTATTTGCTGGATGGATTCGTACAGCATATAAACGCACAAACAATGACTCATTCACAATTAATTAGATAAACACTATCGATTAAGAATATAATACCAAATCCATTCATTCCATTTTAAATTTCCATAAATATAATGCAAAATAAGAGTAAATAAAACTATCCCATAAGGTAAGCTCAGAATTATTGAATGGAACATTGAAGTTTATGACTTTTATTTGAAATCAATACCATAACTCGTTGCATTCAAAAACGATACTTTAAGTGAAGCTTTTAGATTCTGAACGGATTTGTATAGATTTTACAATGATGTGTATTTTTTTTGTGTGTGTCATCACGTTTAAGAAGAGTAAATAGTAATAAATCTTCGATTTTCAACTTAAGCAACTTTTCTGAAAGGAAAGTAAATCTAGTTAATAATTTGGGAGTCAAAAGTAAAAAATTATATATAATTTTCAAAAACGTAATGAAAAACCCCAAAAACGTTACGGAAACACGGACAAAATCAATTTATTTTTATTTTTTTTTAACTTAAAAAAAAAACTTATTATACTTGAAATTTTAATCAAATGTTTATATAAGCGTTGTGTTTAGACAAGGCTAAGTTGCTAAACTTTCGAAGGATTTTGACTTTTTTTGAGCTGCTTATACGCTATTGAAAATTTTGATTATTCTAAGTTTTTTTTAAATATTAAAAAGAAACTTGGCTGTACAAAAATCTTGAAAATGTAATACAAGGTTTCTCATAAGTTGTACTTATCGTAATTAAAAAAATCGGAAATTGTCAGTCACCGTTTTTTTCATAAGCACTTAAAGTTTTAATTTTTACAAAATATGTCAAAATCGCAATAGTTTACAAGTTATTTTGCAGTTGAAAACGCATAAACTTTTTGGTATTCATACTTAAAGTTAAAATTTTCAATACAAGGTTATCCATAAGTTTTTCTCCAAAGAACCATATAAAATTCTCTAACGTATAGGTTAACTAGTATAAGTTATAGAAACTTGTAATTTTTACCAGTTGTTTAGATTAACATTTTCTTTATAAAATATTTATAAATTTTTAAGTTATTTATGGGCATTCGAAATATTTTAATTATTTTTAATAATTATTGATAAATATAAAAGAAGATTCTACATAGGTTGTTTTTATTGTGCTCTAAAAACTATTAAAATAAATAGTCACAATTATTTTTCATAAGCGTTTTTTGGTAAATATTAACAACATTTGTCAAATGTATGAAAAAATATTTTTACAAGAAGGTAATAGAATCGAAAGTTGAATACTAGGGTTTATAAGTTTGGCTTAGAATAATTTTAAAAAAATTCGAGGATACCATTATGAACTTTTTTGGTGTCTAAAGTTTTGATTTTCACAAAATAAAAAATTCATGCGTAAAATAACGATTTAATATCTTTACTATATTGTTTTTATTATATTTTTGTTATTATTAAAACTCTGTGGACGAGTTTCACTCCACCACAGCTCCCGATTTTTTCTTTGTATGCGTTATATTTATAAAGTTATAAGTTATTAACTTCAATAGTATTTAGCTATAATGTTAAGGATATCAGAATCATTGTTGATATTAGCCTGAAAATAATATTACTATAATATAATTCAAAAATCCAAGACGTAAGACCCAAAATTATTGATTTTATCAAAATTAATTAGGACAAATCTTAAACAGCATATACGTAGAAACTCATAAATTTATCACGTTTTTTACAATCTATCCGTTTTTATGTAAACTTCAAGAGATACCACTAAGAAAATTAAAAAATAATCACTCCAAATTCCCTATACCTTTTGTGTCTGATTTTCGATCGAACGAGATGCCGCACCGTAAGACTATATTATGTAGTGCGCCCTCTGTCGACAAAATACATACTGCTATAATACTATAATATAGCTCTCAGACAAACATATTATTTCAACTAACAACAAAACAACAATAATTAGACCTATAATATAATGGAGAGGATTTTTTTTAATTTTTTTTTTTTATTTAAATTGTATTTTTCTCTGCTAAAACCGTAGTAGTGCAGCTGCCGACGACGGTATTTTAATACAACGATAAAGCACCGTATTAGGTTTTGCTGAGTACGCGGAAAAAAAACCCGTGCAGCCACACGGGCGTTGTAAGCCCACCGCACTACCTAGTCGGAAAACCGGCGGCGGTCGAGGGGCTGGGCGTCCCGGCGCGTGTGCGCGCAAAACACAGTCGTACACGCGCGCCCGTGACACAGTAATATAATAATAAAAATTTTTGTGCATAGCGCTCATCGTACTCTGTACATTATATTACCATCATCGGAAATGTGTGTACAATATTTTATTTATGTACTATACACATTTTGCTCTCTAACCGTTGACGCGGTTCTTCCGGACCTGCATAATAATAATCACTGCATTTATAAATAAATGCGACGTTTTCCGAACATATACATAAATCCAAGTGAGGGATGAACATTGGACGACTATACCTATTCTCTTAAATTGTTCCGTACCTGTAGCCCATAATAAACTGTAATACCTTAAAATTTAAACGCACGCATGTATCTAATATATTATATTTATAAAACACTCATAATTTTAAAGGAAAAATAAAAGATATTTTTTCATCTAAAATTTTCAAAAGTTGTACTGACAATTATATATTATTGTAAAAGGATTAAATTATGGGTGAATGTAAGAATTTTTTCTTCTGCACTCCCTTCTCTCTGTGAAATTCTGTGTCTATATACGTGCCTGCCGGAAAAGACTACACTCAATACTGTGTAAAGCTATGCACGTTTACGCCAATGTTTGTTGTGCTATGTAATTTTCTCATTCTCTGCGCTGCATTGTTTGCATCTGAACACATATATTATTATATTATATTAATACATAATATTATTCAAGGTGACTCATTTTCGCCGCCGATCAATGCATTTCCGAAAAAAAAAATAATAACTATTATAACGGCAATAAATAATGTAAATGTTTTCGATTTTTTGTTCTTGAGCATATGATATTTCCGGAATTTATGTAGACACGATGAAAATTGCATATTATAGAACCTGCTATATAATATAGCTGTTGATTTTTCGTAAGTTGTTAATCTTTAGCAATAAGTGGGTAAATAAAATGGTCGAAGTGGTCACCAGATAAAATTTTGCTATTCCACTTATTTATTCGTAGATACTACAGTTATTTATAATATGTACTTATGAATAATAACTACATTATGGTTAACTCATTCGAAATTCGAATTTTGTACGTTTGACATTTGATATAAAATATTCCATTACTTAAATTGACCGAAAACTGTGCACTAATTAGCGATAATATATGTAGATTTGAATAGCTCTATACACAACGTTGTAGCGCATAACAGATTCGGTTCACAAATTTCACCTATACAAACATATTATACCTATAAAATGTATACGCCATATATATTATTATAACGACTTTCGGGCGTGCAGGATTTGTATTATTTTTGCTCGGTAAATTTTCAGCACTAAATCCTTCCTCTCATTCCCACTATGCTACCCGGAAACAACAAGGCCTGAATGTTAAAAAATAGAACTATATACAACCCTACAATAACGGAAAAAAAGCAACCCAGTTTCCGATTAGCCACAGTCAAAACTCGCACATAAAAAATATGATCTATTCGATATCGCGTTAGCGCACATATTTTATGTTTTACATACTATATTTTTTGACTAATTGCATATTATACTCATATATTATTGGGACGTAGAGTGAGTTGATCAAATGTATGTAGGTATCATAATAAAGTACACAAATAGTACACAAAAAACTTCCGGTTGATTACAATACAAAAATAATGTGATTAACCGCACATAAAATGTTACATAATATTATTAATAACTGTAATAGGGTTTTTATATAATATAGTATTTTAATATAATAATTGGTTTAATGAAGTCTTTATTAAAGTAATTTCAACAGAAATTTATAAAAACCGATAAAAATCGTTACAATATTATATCAAAACATCGTTATACGTTTAATAATAACATAAGCAACCATACGCAAAACATCACGAGTGTTCACCACTCTTAGAGTAAATATCGAGATTAATGAGGTTATCGTTATTGAAAGATACAAATAAATATCTTATATAATTCATGTTCAGTGAATGAGTATATTAACATAAATTAGGATACATCTAAAAAAATATAAGTGAAAATGTATAGGTGTTTATTAGAATTTTTTAGAAAGTTTTATTTCATGCAGTTTTTTGTATTTAATACATTTTTATCTTCTCTATATTTTATTATTAATAGTATTCATTTTTGATTTTCAAATAGCTACTTTTTGTTTCAATTGCATCCCTAAAGAGAATAATTTTCCAAACATTTTATTTGAAATTTAGAGAGTGAGTAAAAGTGAAGATAGTTTGATTATTTGATCTTTTTATTTGAGGTTGCTATTTTTAAGATTTAATTAAAAATAATCAAATCGGCTTGTACTTGTATAGTTATGAATAGAATATAACTCAACAATTTTTTTCTATGATACAATTATTCATATTAAATGTTACAGCTGGGTCATACATTAAGAATAAAAGAGAAGTAAAACCCGAATTCCATTCACATCGATTTTTTATGATATCCATAGTTTATTACAATTTATAATACAAAACTATACTATATTATTATACCTCAGCGCATGTTCACGATTGAATAAAATTGAATTTGGACTTAATAAAATACCCATATAACTAGGACAATTACGATAACTAGATTATTGATGTGTCGTGTGTATCCAATCGTTAGTCACGACAGAAGTCAGTGGGAGGGGAACTCCCGCAGAGATGCTCTTGACCTACAATAACATGTATGTGTACATTCTATACAGTATTGGTTCGATATTTTACATACACTTTTTTTTACCCTAGATTAAGTATCTATACACATTATTCACTATATATTGTCTGTCTATAACATGGGTCGAATAGAATGATCTCCCATAATGTCTCTATAAATTATTTACATATTTTTTTTTACATTTCAAAGACCAAACCTAGCTTTATTCAACTGGCTCCCCAGGGACTAGAATGAAGGACCCTAGTCACCTCCTAAAGCCGTCACACTATGCATACCAGTATACCAGTATACCAGTATACCACACAACCATAAACGCAAGCTCTAATTTCTGGTCAAACCTAAAATAATTTTGGCCTTTTATTTACGGAAAGTGCACTTAAATTTACATATGTATAGGTACATAAATTCAACCTTATAACCGCATAGAGAACTTTAATTATAAATTAATCAAACATTTTATTATAAATTATGCATGTACCTACTTATACAGGGTAACTCTTTCCATGCTTATCACTCATTTTTGTATGGAAAACATAATTAGTATGTTATTTTGTATGTTGCATTATTTTAAGACTATTTTCAAAGAAAGTTTTAAAAAATTTATAATTATTAAGTTTTCATATTTTTTTTTTAAATATAAAAAGAACTGGATGGGTCTCGCTCTGCTGTACAGTAGGGGGAGGAGTCGACTTAATTCATAGGAAAGGTCATTACAAAAGATTTGTTATACGAATAACGATTCTGAACGAAGATGATAATATATTAGTCTAGAATAGGTATATTATATAATATATTATGTTATATTAAATTGAAATATTATGTCAATATTCAATTGTTTATAAAAGAAAATTACGCATATGGATTTTAAAAATTCTTGAATGACAGTAACAAAAATTTTTGTCGAATGTTCTATTCAATTTTCAAGTATTTTGTATCAGCCAAATTTCTTCTATCAACAATTATAAAAAAAAAAAATTAAAATAATCGATTATTTAAAATGATTATAAATTGTTTAAAAATTAGTATAAAATCTTGAAAAAAATATAACTTACAAAAAGTACATATTAAACAACTGGTAAAAATTTCGAGTTTATGTGACTTATACTTTTAGAATCATAAAAATTATTTAAAATTGTTTGAGAATAAATCGTTATTTTATGCAATTTTGTAAAAATTTAAATTTCAAACGGTCATAACATTTTTTTCTTGAAGTCCGGTAGAAATTGTTTTATAGTTATTTGAAGAGTATCTTATACATAACATTGAGTTAAAATTGTGAACCTTAAGTATAAATAGAATAAATTTTATGATTTTTTAACAACAAAATAACTAACAAATTATTGCGGTTTTGACATATTTTATTCAAATTTGAACTTTATGGGCTTGTAAAAAAATTGTCTAAAACAATTTCCAATTTCTTTTTTAATTAGATGAAATATAACTTAAAATAAACTTTGTATTAAATTTTCAAGAATTTTTGGACAACCAAATTTTTTTATAAATATTTCAAAAAAATAACTTAAGAAACATTGAAAATTTAAATTGTCTATTAATAAATCAAAAAATTTCAAAATACTTCTAAAACTTTGACATGCATAGAAAATGCTAATTTAAATATTTAGTGAAAATTTCAAGTGTATGCGGTTTTTTGTTTTTGAGTAAGAGCATTTTAAAAAAAAATGTAGTTTGTCAAAACGTGGTTTAGCGTAAAAAATTCCCGTTTTTTCATAATTTTTTTATTGTTTTTTTCGATGCTTTTAAAAATTATTGTAAAAGTTTGATTTTTGACACGCCCAAGTACTATCTCTATAGAAAAGTTGCTGTTTAAATAAATTGAAGCATTTTTACTGTCCTTAAACGTGATGACACATACAAAAAATTAAAAAAAGAACGGATGGGCATCGCTTTGCTGTACAGTTGGGGGTGGAGTGCACCTCGTTTATAGGATAGGTCATTATTACAATTGATTTATTAAATTTGAATGCAATGATAGATATCATTGTATACGAATAACGATTCTGAACGGAGTTAATATGTTTGTCTAAAATGTGTATATAATTATATAGTATTTTATTTAAATTAAATTATAATGCAATTTGGTAAAAATTTAAATTTCAAACAGTCATAAAATTTTTTTCTTTTCAAGTCCGGTAAAAATTTTTTTATATATTTTTGAAGAGTAGCTTATGGATAACCTAGTGTTAAAATGTTGAACCTTAAGTATGAAGAAATTTAATTTTATGAATTTTTATCTACAATATAACTTGCAAATTATTGTGATTTTGACACATTTTATATAAATTTGAGCTTTCTGGGCTTATAAAAAAAATTTGAGTGAAACGATATCCGATATTTTTAAATTACAATAAGTTTAACTTATTATAAACCTTGTCTAAAATTTTCAAGAGTTTTCGGTCAGCCAATAAATTTTTATAGATATTTCAAAAAAAAAAAAAAACTTACAAAAATCGAAAATATAGCTTGTCTATATGTCAAAATACTTTGAAAAACTAACCATGTATAGAGAACGCCAATATAAAGATTTGGGAAAATTTCATGTTGTTGCGATTTTTCGTTTTTGAGTTAAAGCATTTTAAAAAAAATGTATTTTGTAAAAATGTGATTTTGCGTAAAATTTCCCTTTTTTTTTGTAATATTTTAATCGTTTTTTCAATTTTTTTAAAAGGTATTGAAAAAGTTGAATTTTTAACTTGCCCAAGTACTATTTACATTCACTTTCCTTTCAGAAAAGTTGCTGTTTAAGAAAATCGAAGCATTTTGACTGCCCCAAAACGTGATGACAGACACAAAAATAAAAAAATAAATTAATTAAGAAAAAAACACATATCATTGTATAACTAATAGATTCCTTTACTCCGTTCAGAATCTAAAAAAAATATAAAAATAATCACACATCACTCCGTTCAGAATCTAAAAGATATAAATAATTTATTAAATTATTATAATAAATAATATATAAATTTTCAAAACTACAATATTTTTTTTTTAATAATGTCAATGTATAAAAAAGGAATATCGTGAAAGAAATTGATAATTTATGATCACGTAAAAATTAAATGATTGAATTCGAGTGACTTTATTAATACCCTGAGCAATAATATAAGTGTGTTAGAACGCTGGCACTTCAGAATTTAATAAAATAGTTTGAGGGAGGATAATATGACTCGTAATAATATTATTATACCGAGTTGACATGTACAAGAGTAGTAAAATTGCCTATACATGATGCCGTCTACAAGATCGTTTATAGAATTTTTATTTGTTCATATTTTATTGTTACGACCGATTTACAACAGTCAATCAAGACGGTTAAATATTTAAAGCAATATCGTTATTTAGTAGTCAATATTTACACTTCAGTTTTAAATTTACCACCATAATTTTAAATATCATATTAGTTATTACACTATTTTACCGAATTATTTCATAAATATTTCATACAATATGTAAAATATTTTATATTATAAAAAGTTTTTCATTTTTAATAAAACGTTACAAAATTAAATGGCACCTTAAAGAAATCTGAAATATGTATAGTAAATGTCAAATTATTAACTCATAAACTTTTTGTATGGTCCTGCATTACCGTTATTATACTATGCTTGTCAATTGAATCACTTTACCATTTGCGTACTGGTTTCAAACTTTACACGTAATAATAGTCAGTCAGGAGTTATGTAACACATGTTTGTGAAGATGAAACTCTGCATAAAATGGCAGTGTGATGTTTTTGGTTCTAATTATAGTGACCACATTAGTATACGGTCATTATGATTTAATTCACTGAAATATGAATTTTACAATAACGCAACAGATTTTGCGTAGACGCTATACGTATAAATATGCTGTTCTAATATGATAGTGAACAGTGATAGTATACTATATAATATAGTAACGATTGTGGTGATTAATCAAAATATTACGAACGGCAAAAATTAAAATTAAATTTTGGGTAAGCTCGGTTAGCTGGATTGTTACAGAGTATAGACGATAGAATACTATCACAATCAGAATGCAATTGCAGAAGTATATGTCATGATTTCTTGACATATAGCCGTTTCTATCACATAGGTAAACTTGTAAAGCTATTGAATATAATCAAGAATCATAGTCTAGTTATTGGTCATACAATGTCACAATTTAATAAACACGTTTATTGTTTCAATATATTCAATATGTGCTTCACTTGCCGACTATGCATACCATAAAATATATATTCTTACATCAGAGATAGACCGAAGAAGGAATGATTGTTATGAAAAATAAATGAATACCCTCCATTTATTCCCAAAAATATTATGACATTATGATGTAGACATGCAACATGTGATGTGAGAATACGAGTTTTCATATTATCGGAGCCGAAAGTGAATCCGTAAAAATGGTTATACAATAACACAATTTATACAAGTCAGATATTTGTACGCACGTCAAAAACATCACTGAATTCGTGTAATATAATACATATTTATGTACAGTTATACTAAAATATATTATTGAGTATATTATTATATATATATTTTTTTTTAAGAATTTATATTCGCGCCTATATATATATATATATATATATATACGCCCTTGAAAATTTACAACCCTCCACATCCCTTGGTACATAAAAGGTTTTTAATAATCACCAAACACAGAAGGTATTGCAATTATATTATATGCCAGTGTATTAGATTGTAATATTGAAATCTGTGAAATGCACATTGTATACGTGGGGGGGGGGCTTAAACATTTTCCATTTTCTTTACACACAATCAAATAATTACCACTAATTATAAATGGTAATTTTTTTTACTATTATTATTATTATTATATGTTATATTATATGTTAGATCAATCATCATTGTAGTACTTCATTTGTAAAAATATGTTATAATCATGTATAATTTAGTGAAAAATATATTTTTTTTGGGGGGAGCTTCAGTCCCAAGCCCCCCCCTGGGTGTGCCACTGCGTGATACGGTATACCTATAATGAATGGCAATATCGTAATAATAGCCGTTTGTCCGTTGCCAGGAGAGAAATCACGTAGCCGGCGGCGGTGGCGGTGGCGGCGGCGGTGGTGGCGGCGGCGGTGGTGGCGGTGGCGGCGGTGGCGGCGGGTCCCGGTGGTGGAGGCTGCAGCGGCGGTGACGGCGGCTGCGGCGGCGGTGACGGTATGGACGGCAACGGGCGCGTGCACTACTAGTGCCCAACCCGGCCACCACCACCGCAGCAACGATTGTGCAGTGGACAAAGATGGAGACGCGAATGGCCGCGTAATGTACGCGGCTCGGACGGCACTGTCGGTACTGTTGCACACCGTGTCGAAACCGACGTACCAGTCGACGGTGACCAGCACCATCAGCAGCAGCAATGTGTGGTCAACGATGGTGTTTGGGTCGGTGGTGGCGGCGGTGGCGGCCGCGACGGCCGCAAGATCAGCCAACGTCACCGCAGTGGCGGCGGTGGCGGCCGCGACGGCCGCGAGGGCAGCCAACGTCACCGCGGTCGTCGATCCGGGCGTTAATAGCCTGGACGGCGTCCAGCCCAGGTTCACGCTGTCCCAGACGGTGTTCATTGCGCTCGTGTCGTTCGTGCTCAGCTCCATCACCGTGTGCGGCAACATAATGGTCATGGTGTCGTTCAAGATCGACAAGCAGCTGCAGAACATCAGCAACTACTTCCTGTTCAGCCTGGCGCTGGCCGACTTCTTCATAGGCCTCATATCCATGCCGCTGTTCACCGTGTACACCATACTCGGCTACTGGCCGTTCGGTCGGCACGTGTGCGACGGCTGGCTGGCGCTCGACTACCTGGCCAGCAACGCTTCCGTGCTCAACCTGCTGCTGATCAGCTTCGACCGGTACCTGTCCGTCACCAGACCGTTGACGTACAGGGCCAAGCGGACCAAAAACAAAGCGCTGCTCTTCATATGTGAGTAGATCGCGTTTTTATCAAAATTGTATATTGGCTATTATAATTATTATTTTAATATTATCGTTACGTTAAAGTGTGTGTATATAATGTATATAAATATATATATGTACGTATATACCATTATCAGTGCATTTTCACACTTCTGAATTTAATTTGAGAAAAACTAATAATAACATTTTCAAATACAATATAAATACTATGAACTTTTCTTAAATTATGTACATAATCACGGGACAGAATGAAAGAATCTTTCATTTAAGTAAATCGACGAAATGTATTGGTATGTTGTGGGTGCAATATGATAACATTGATAACACTGTGTTTGATTTATAATTATTGTAACGTCTTATCATTTAAAATTTCGTGTCAATGTTTCTTTTTGGGTTTAATATTATTTATTTTTATTTTTTGTGAAAATTAATCTACCCACCTAGTTCCCATTTGTAGCTAAAATTAAGTGGATTTGTACTATAGGTGTCGTTGTAAATAATTTTGTACGCCTTGCATTACTAATCGTAGCAGGCTGCTTCTTTTACACAGCAATACAATCAAAGTACTATTATATTTTTATGGATATAACTTCTCATGTATGTTAATTCCTATAATATTTCTGTCATGGTCAGTACAATCCATTTCTTTAATCACCATGGTTAACTATGGGGTTATGAGTCTTTTTGAATCTATAGCCTATATAATTTATGAAAGTTTTCGTAAATAAATTCAAAATTAATAATAAAAATAAACTTATTTTAACCAAAACTCTAGGTATAACATAATATAGGTAAAACATAAATGCAGCAAATTAAATTTTTATTATACGAGTATTTTAATACTCTTTCACTTATGAGTATAACTTATTCAGTGTACAATTTATTCTAAATGAGTATGGTGGGCATGTTCAAATATAAAGATATACACAAAATATTTAATGAAATAATATGTATAATATGTATATGTAAATTGACTAAACTATGAATTAAATTTTTTTCTTCAAACGTCTGAATCTAATAAACTTATACATTTTTATAGTAAATGGTCTGGCAGTGTTTCATGAACAAATTTTGATTACATTTGACCGGAAATTTAACTTATTAATTTAATACGTTAGAATATTGTTTATATTAAAATTGGGAAAAAATAAACGGAAATCAATTTAAAATTAGGGAAAGCGTATTTTCTTACTTTAGCGCAGAATAAGACTATGACGAATTCGAAACTTCTATTTTTATGTCTACTTCAATGAAATTTATGTATTTATGCGAGTATATAGTAGACATAATACATATTGTATTAATATATTATTATATAACAAGAAGCTCTGATTGAAATTACAGGTCATTCTACAAAAATATTTCATGATTCCTTTGTCACTAAATATATATATATATATATATATATATATACGAGCTATACGTTACTGGCAGATTGTATTCACTTATTCACATTTACTCGTATAAACATTTAATCATTTTTAGAAACCTAATCAATATAATTTTTTATTTCAAAAAAATCTCATATTTGGCTAAACCTATTTACTATGTTTACATTTGTAGTATATGTTACATCGTATGATAAATTATCATGCCTTTACGTGTAAATCCCACATATTCAACTTTGATCAGGATTTTTTACCAGTATCATGTGGTACATAAAAACGCTTGAACCGTACATATAATATGATCGTACAGTTGTTGAGTTTATATACGTATATATGTATATAGAAGACCTACAGTGTGAACGTGTATAGAGGTATATGTGTAAGCTTTTATACATAATTCGGCTTTCGCATGCAATAAAGTGTCAAATGACATACAAAAAAAAAAAAAAGGTGTTATATAGAGAAATAAGACGTATCCTATGTAAATCTCTTCATACACGTAAACGCAGTGAAATTATTATATTATATTACTAATTAGTATTATTACCCACTTATGAAAAAATCCATTTAACGAATTTACGAAATCGTGTTGGGTGTTTATAAAAATATTGCACTTGGCTCGATGAAAATTAATAATAAAATGTTAAAAACAAAATATAATACAATTTTTAACCATTTTTATTACTTACTTTTATTTGTTTGTTTTTATGGCACATTAACATAATCACATACAATTGTGATACTCATATATAGGCACCATGTACAGGGGGTTTGTGGCTGCAGCCCCCTAAGATTCTCATATAAAAAAATCGATATTTGTCATATTCATCCACAAAATATTAATTTAATTTTTAACAAATTCATTGAGATAGATAAATGAATTTAAGGAAAATAAAAATAAGAAATATATGGTAAGAGGTAAAACAGTACATGATTTTATAAAATGAGAGAGCCCCATGAAATTTTCAAAACCTGGCACCATGTATTCATATAATTATTGCTAATGTGCCTTTGAAGTGAACAAATTAAGAGTTACTCATAGAAATAAAGGTCATATTTCTTACCTCTGTACTACACAGTAATATATTATATCATATAATTGTTCTCGTAAATATAATATGTTCTTACAGAATGTTTCTAGAACTAAATAATACTCATTTTCTCGATTAATTGGCGTCGGGGTTTGAAATTAAGAATATAGTCTGGATTGAAAAAAAGCGAAAAATTAAAAAACTATAACAATAAAAATATTTTGACATTTTTTTTTATTCAAATATTGTACAAGGTAGTTGCTGCCCAAGTTATAAGATCCATATTCTCAATAATACATAAATCTAACACGGAAATAAGTGTCTCGTGGTAAACAAATCACTCTGAATATATTGTATAGGTATATATGTCACATCCACTTTGTGTAATCGTAGTTTTCACAAAATAGATATCCATTTCATGAAGTTCGTTCATATTGTGTACACTGTTTCTAAGTTCATGTAAAGAACATTTATTTTATCCATTTTGTGAAATAGAAACCCGTATTTTACATTTTATTACAGGTATTTTTTTAAATTTTTTTAATTTAATGGATAACTTTTAGTGAAATTGACATTTAATCAAAATATAATATTGTGTAATTGATTTACTTTATTTTAAAAATTACAAACTCTATTAAAAGCAAATGCAACGCCAATCTACAAATACTGTGTAAAAAATGAATAATTCATTTTATTATTAAAATTATTTCTAAAGACTTTTATTATTTCAATTATTATTTTTACTTAGTATTATAATAAAATGACGATTACACTTAACAGAACCTTCAAAGCAAGTACATCGATTAGTTTGACATTGGCCTTCACAAACAAAACTATAAACCCTTGTCTCAACGAAAAATAAGCGACTGTTACACGTGTATTATTATGAATCCATCATAATTAACCTCATTAGTTTTGAAAAAGTTAGGTTAGTAAAATACGGGTTTCCATTTCACAAAAAGGATAAAATAAATGTCAATTACATGAACATAAAAACGATGTACAAGGTATGATCGAAGTTCGTGAAATGTATACCCATATGGCCATATCGTGAAAACTACAATTACACAAAGTGGATGCGACATAATATGAATGCACACACATACAAATAATTCACCCGGCATACACATATCATAATATTATGATGTACGCGATGTGTGTATACGAGGTTACAGGACGAGGAGTTTCTAAACATATTACACCGACTGAACCGTGGTCGTCGGCGGGGTAAAAGATTACGGACGTCAAAATATACATTCGGCGGGTATAATTTATACAGGTCGTTGGATGTATGATGCTCACGTATAAGCTGTTCCAAAGCGATTTCTCGTCGTGTGACGACCATAATAATAATAATAATAATAATAATAATAATAATAATAAAATGTCGTATAATAATAATGGTTGAATATATATCATATACGATACACTCATATACTGGATATACATCATACGCGTGTGCCGTGTAGTTACACTGTTCCGTGCACGTTAACGATTGATGGCCAGCCGACAACCGTGTCTGCAGGAACTGGAAACAATCGTACAGATTTATTTCCATCTCATGTTTCCGATAAACAACGTATACACAGAAATAATTATTATATCCCGGCTTCAATAAGCTGTACACAGCACGCTGAATATAAATCAGTCTCGATTAACCGTCGCGTAAACGCATTTATCAACGGTACGATACTTAGGTATATCAATTATATAGTGCTCACAGCGTTGTCGTCCTGACTTGAATTTATTTAAAATATATGTGTCAAATTTGTGATGGGCCCGTAGTACAAAGTTCTTTTCCGCAGCTTACATCTGCACAGTAAGTATCCACTCGACAACGAGTGAGCTCTAATGATTCGCACTTGTGTCACATAATTATATATACAGCAATAAAAGGTACTTGGTTCTTATACTTACCTATCATACAATTATCAAGTACTTGGTGATAAGTTAAATACTCAAAAGAGTTTTAACATTTTATGTATATACTATAGTATATATTATTAGGTCACTTTAATACTTGGGTGTATAATTCAATATTTGATGAAAAATCAAAAAGGACATTTGAAAAATATTCTCCCATTGAATATGACAACTATATTATTTCCCCGCTTATATCTTGAGATCATATGTGTGTATTTCATGATACAGATATTTAACGAGATTCTCAATATATTTTATTCCATTTCCTTCAAACTATTAAAATACCACATTATAGTCTAAACTTAAACCCGGTATAAAAATATCAAGATTAAAATATGTGTAAAATTGTCATTAATTGCCAATTGGTCGAAAAACAACAAATGTATGTACAGTAATTAGTTCATAGAGTATTTTCTGCAATAAGGATTTTCTGGGTATTTAATGTACTTATTTTATTATTTACTTGAAGTATGTAATTAATAATAAGTTTATTTCGTGAGAGGTAAATAATAAAGCATACGCTGCAGATACCTTCACCCTGAAAAAAACTAACTTTTACACTCTCATTACTTTTTGATTATTTTTGATTAAAATCTTAGGTTCGTCTCATATAGCTTTATTGTATTTTAATTTTTATCGTATGTTGTATTTCTTATTTTCACGAATTCAATTTTATTGTATTATATAGATAAATTGTTTTATATCTGAATATCTAACCTATGTTTTACTTTACCTAAACACTTTTGGCGTTGTTTGATATTATGTATTTGATATTATTCAGTGAATGAGTTTTTGATGAAATTACTAGTTTAGTAAAATGGGTGTTCTCTTAATAAAATCGTTTCGGAGCATTTCTTAAAAAAAAAAAAATTATACAAACAAATATTTTAAAAACTTGTTACATTAAATTTAATTTATAATTCATTAATTCATTAATCTTATAATGGATGTCAATAATTGAATACATTAAAAGTGTTTGACTTACATAATCATTCATTACAGTAACATCAAACACTATAAAATGATAATTTATAGTAAGTATTGGAGATTATGTAACATTTAAACGTAAATCTTAAAATTAAATTCATACACTATAATATAAGTACAATATATGTACATATTAAATTGAATCTTAATACTTATAAGTGAAATACTTAAGTATCATAAACCATGGTAAAATATAGATAAAAATAAATAAATTTGTTAAGTCCGTATTTGTATGTCATGTCACGAATCTAATTTAAATTCTGTACTGATACAATTTTTGTGTTGCCTAAATCATGTTTATGACTCATTGTAAATAATTTTTGAACAGAAATATATTACTGCAAACAGTTTCAAATGTATATGTATAATATTACGCAATTTTTTTTAAATAAGGTATATACCTATTGGTTTCATGAACTATAGGTAGATTATTTTTGCTTAATGCGTGAATTCCTAATTGAGCAACTTATTCCACAAAAACTGTATATATTATATTCGTAAACTAAAAATGGTATAAATTATTTTCTTATATATTTATATATTTATATAAAACTCCAATTTTAATGAATATTTTTCCTTTTAAAAATCGGTTAAGTAAATAAAAAAAATAAAAATAAAATTACGTTAAAGATAATTAAGATTCAGATAACTGTCATTAAAATCGTACTTACGATTTCATGTCAGTTAAGAACACAAACCGGCAATTTCCCGAATATTTCTACGTAATATGTACAATAATTAAACCTTAGCGTTATTGAATTTTAAAATTATTAAATCCAAAGGATGTACAAATGTCAAATACCCATAAGATTACGCACCTTTGATATATAGTTATTAAGCAATGGTTTTCAAACTGGGTACCGAGCTTTTTCTAGGTGTGTCATGACCAGTAAAAGGTCTTGAAAAGTTGTATATGTTTGAGATATGTGCCGTGCAAATTTTGTTAAGAACACATGAGCACAGTGTACCGTATTGGAAAAAGTTTGCAAAACCACTGATGTATAAAGTCAAATGGAATGAATGTAGGTACGTATTTTAAAAGCGATAACGTAACGGTAACGTACCCATGTTTTATAGGATAATAATAGTACCACAAACCGCAGTCGCTTTCTCTGGTCGTGACGCGTAACAATAAGAACACGGCGACGACGGCACTGTATAAATCGTGTATTCTGCAACAGTGTTCGTCGCGTTCACGTGTAATTTAATATGAATAATATAAATACGATAATATGTTATATAATGTGCATATGGATCTAGCAAACAATAAAAATTACATTTACACTCGCGTGCGCTTCACATTACTTATATATAATATATTCCTATCTACACTATATTTATTATTATACCTACCACCATATGCGGGTTATCGAATTCGAAGTATGTCATATAGGAATCATAGGTTTACTACATTTCCAGCCAAATATCAGAATATAATATAATATATTATATAGGTAATGTATAAAATACATGTTTGATATTATATTATTTGATGATATACCGCGAGTCACGGGTAGACGTCATCGGCGCCTCGGCGGAAATATATAAATACACATATATCTACACCAAATGGAGTCCTACTAATAGACGACAAGTCAGATTATATGGACCGTAATGAAGATGTCATTGTTAAATTGATTAATGAATGGCTTGATAGGCAGTCACGAATTGCACAAAACATAATATAATATCGTATACTCGTACGTGCGTGCGTAAGTCTTACACACGAATCATATACAAGTATTATATATTATACGTTCCAGCGGAAAGCACTTTTTAAGACATTGATCCTTGCAAGTTGCAATAGCATATTTTGCCCGGGGCCCTGAACTTTAAGTCTGAACTCTAAGAGTATTACGAATAAAAATAAAAACAAATATCAAAAAACGAATAGAACTCTGCTTATTATTACATTTTATTATTTTTTATATTATATTATATGAGGTCAAAAGTAATTTGATAACGTTTTAAAATTAAATATGTTTTGGTTCCAATATTGTAATTTAAAATATTTATATTTAATAATGAACTAGATATTATGTTTGTATATTAAAGTTTAAAAATGTTTACAATAGTACCGGTAGATCTGATAAATTACATGTTGACATTGTTAAAGTTATTTTCCAGTTGTAAATTTTAATGTCTATGTTTTATTGTTTCAAATCATTAGTACATACAATTTTTATAAATTTAATTTTTCAGATTAGTAACTCTATTTTAAAATTTTTAAATTAAAAATATATGATAATCATTTTATAAGAATAAATGAATACAATGAGTAAAATATAAGTATTTATACATATATATATATATAATGCATTGAGAAACCGAGACATTAAATGTTAAAAATGTAATACATATTATAATATAATTATTATTTTAGTCATAAAAAAATAAAATTATACATTAATTATTTTTCCTTATTACATATTAATTTTTATGATAATAGCTTCTTACAGTTCTATCGGACTGAGGATAGTTTAAGGCATAACGTCACATCTTCCATGGAGATATTCAGTAAACCATAGTATGAGGCATAGTAACTTTGTGCAACCCATTACTATACAATACTTGAACGTAATTATTAATTATTCGGTTACTGATTATTACACTTTTCACTGGTGGATTAATAGTGTTAAACAAAAACTTGGACGTTCAATTATTAAATAAATAAATAAATATTAATCAACATTATAATTTTAGTGTAATATTATTGAATATATAAATACTTACCGTAGGAGTAGTGTATTAGTGTGTCTGAAGATTTTTTCAATAACTTAATAACTATAATAGCTGCCCTTGTGTTCTTTGATATAAATCTATTCGAGAAAAGAGGCACCTTAACGAAAAATATTTCAAAGCGTGTAATATACTTACCATTTTGTTCAACGTGGAGTGTCGTTTAACGGCGTTCGCGTCGTCAGCCCGAGATAACGCACTGAAAATATTACTGTATAATAACGCTATATGATTATCTTTCAGTTATACTTGAGATACATTTTAAAAAATCGTAATAATAATTTTGTATTCATTAGCGGGACGGAACTTGAGCTCAAAGCGGTTTTAAGTGACTGTTATATAGGCGTTGTTGAGAATTTATTTTGTTTAACATCCACCCACCCACCCACCCACCCACCTGCGGTTTTAACGAACTGTTAAATTAGTCTTATAAGCATTAATCTTGAAAAACACGAAAAGCCGTGGCCACACTATATTATTATATTATGCATAGGAGGAACCCTTAATAATTGTTATGCTCCGTAAAAACGGTATAATATTCTTTTAACGCTTCACGTTTTATCCGAACACTCAAACTCGATCAGAATAATAATTTTATGTTTTTAATTTTTGTTTTCAGCGGCCGCGTGGATCATTTCTCTCGGTTTGTGGCCACCGTGGATTTATCTGTGGCCCATCATAGAAGGTCGTCGGACCGTGCCCGAAACACAGTGTTACATACAGTTCATACTGACCAATCAGTACATTACTTTCGGCACGGCCATCGCGGCCTTTTACGTGCCAGTAACGGTCATGTGTTTTCTGTACTTTCGTATATACAGAGAAACAAAAAAGAGACAAAAAGACTTGCCGAATCTGCAAGCCATAAACAAACCACACAAGTGAGATTTTCAATAATAAAACACCCTTCTCCGCGGTGATATTATTATAACATTAATTCTATCTAAAAACAAAATAAAAATATTGACACTTGTGTGCGTAGTAATGTAGGTTTACAACTTTTTTCAGCGATCACCAACACGAGGAATCGTGGGGTCGCATACGGTCCGAATCGAACCAAGCCAACTCGTTGGATCGTCGGGAGATGTATGAGACCAGTTCGTTGCGCAAAGCGTACTCTCAGTGTTCATTGGTATTTATAATACTCTACTTAATAACTATTTAGGGTTAATGATAACGTATCATATATTATACATATATGTATTATAGATTATACCGATGTGTTGACGAACAACGCATAATTAAAGCGTGTAGAATTATCAAGTCCCCGGACTTGTATATAATATATCATTAAACATTTAATAATTTATAGATTTAAAATAATTCTGTGAAAGTCTGATTTCAATTTAGAGAAACTAAAATCGCATTTTGGTCAGCATTTGAAATCATTCGTATAACGGCGCAATAAGTAGTATTATTTTTCACTCGATTTTATATGTAGGTACTGGAAAAATATATGATTAAAATTTACTTACTTGAATTTGCTACAAATAGAAATATTGGTTATTTATTCTATTCATTTATAATAGTTAAAATAAATGTTGATGAAAAAGCTTTATCAAAGACTTTTCTAAAAAAAAAAATCGGAACAATGCAATTACTAACTACAAATTCTGTCAGCACACAATTATTATTATAGAAACATTACTAAACTACGTTTCGACGACCCTAACACAGTAACACGTAAATATATCTATAAATCCAAGAGCTCTGAACTTTAATCGAGGTTAAAATTTTCGATAAGCAACGAGTCTTGTTGTTCAGTAAAAACATTATTAGATAATGTATATATAGTATAAATAACTATCAAACAATAATATTAAAAATAAATAAATAAATAAAAATAAATATTATTTAATAACCAGCAGAGGAAATTAATCATCTGCCAATGATGATCGTTAATTTGATTCCACGTTTCGAAGAAGTTCACAAGCTTTGATGGATTTACAATGAACACGAACCTTCTATCGTCTATTGAGATGGGTCTATGGATTAGACTCTACACTCTTAAGTAGTTTTGTATAGAGTACGTTTATCGTGAGGTTTGCCTAGACCGACCGATGACTCGTACCAACTGTCATTAAAGAAGGATCTATAACTTTTCCGTGGATAGGACGATAGGAATGAGGAAGAGAGCTGGAATTGATTTCATTGCTGGAATAGTGAATTATGAATGAATACATATATACATCATATAGCTATTAAATATTTGAGGATGCTACTGAAATATTTATGCGAGCCAAATCACACAGATCCTTCTCTATTTCTGCCTATATAGTATATAGGTATATATGTATCATGAATAATTGACATTTTTTTTATGCAAAACTGTCATATATCTTTGCAATACTAATTTACTTCTATACGTATGTATTAGAAACTAGGTCTTCCAGGAATGAAAGCTTGACGTGTTTTGTACTTTTCGTTAACATACACGAATTCCCGGTAGTATTCAATGTATGCCGATCAAAAATACACTGCATTTTTTTCGAAAAACGTAATAATAGTACCTAAATGTTTATTTTACTTATTCTTAGAAATGTGTAAGATAATTTTACAGGCGGCCACGGCATTATACGACGCGTAGAAAAATGCTGTAATTACAAGTATTATGAATTCGGATTAAACATAACATATAACATGTGTTAGACAACTATTAAATTTCAATTACCCCATTTTAAAGCATAAACATTTGCATTATGTAACTATTCTTAAATCAATTTTTAATTATTTATTTAATAAATTGCATGTCTTTATTGTCTAAGAGCGTTTATTATAACTATTTTATACACGTGTAAGCATTTTAAATTTCCATAATTTTAAAAAAAATTCTATTCGTGATAATTATTATTATAGTGTTGGTATAGAAGCAGCTAATTATTTTAAAAATCGATGTTAATACTTTATACTATATTAGTGTTGGGTATATTTTGTTCCTTTATACAACAAATATTTCAAAACCTAGTATCCATATCCACTGGCTATTACTTATACATCTATTAATAACAATCTTAAATAAGTATGCACAGAACATGTTCTAACAAACAAGTTTGTTCAAATTTAATTTGTGCTAAGATCGTATATGTACCATTTTTAGTAAAAAGTAATTAAAAGCATTATTAATGAAACCTTATCTTTTTAATAATTAAAAATCTAAAATACCATAATATTTTATCCAATTAAATTCCATTGACAATTCGCATGATTATGTATCTAGTAAAACTGTACTTAAATATCCGACATAAACGACTCAATAAAATGTCGAAAGTACAGTATTTATTATTAAATAAATAAATAAATGCATGGATGTCACTTGATTAATGAACATGGTATTTTATGAATTATTCAGTATTCTTGTTATGAAGATTTATATTTGGATAGTATACTGTTAGTACAAACCTCAGCAATAAAATATATTTTAATTAACATTAGGAGTAATAAAATGTTCTCTTATTTATGTTTTTGTATTTACGTTAGTTATACTTAATATAAAGTTTTTTCTTTATGATTTTAAGTCCTTTCACAGCTTTCTTCAAATTTCCGTTTAGAATTTATGTCATTGTTTGCTTTGTCATGAAAACTTTACGAAATAATATATAGCATTACTAATAAAGGACGTAATACAATATTAAAAATTTGTGATCACAAAGACTTGCGAGTCATTTAGAAAAACAAGACTCTAAAGTATTGTAGTTAAAAAGGATACCTATCCCTTCTTTACAAAGATTTTAAAGTCACTGAAATACATAATATATATATTTTTATAAGTGCAATCATCACTCAGTAAGGTTAATGAAATAATAATAAATTCGTTGTTCTCTAAATCAGTATCGTAGCACTCGAAGAAACAAGTATGCTCTAAATATTGACAATTATGAATATAAGATTGAGGGCTATATTAATAATTGTTTTATATGTTTTAAGGCGTTAGTCATCAGTATCCCGATTAAAAATTCTTAACTTTTCGAGTGGGGCATATATCATTAAAATAATTTAATTAGCTATTCTCAATCTATTTGTACTATTATAATATTATATCACTCAGTTTTAGCAACTGAATAAGTTACCAAATAACCATCTAAGTTGATAACAGTTAAGTGCATAAAAAATGTAGGTATTTAATAAACTTTTTATGAAAATAGACTCAAGCCCAAAACATCAAAAAAATTGGAGATAGTTTATTGAAAAATATGAATTATTAACTAAGTATTTGTATCTAAATATATTTACTTTTTTATAATTGTTTTAGTTTTATCCAAAGAGCTTTTGGTTACATAATATATGATTTATCGTAGGTTAGGAATGTATATTATATTATTATATACTCTACGGGTTAGGTTAACAGCGATATATTTCCAGCGTTTGTTTTTCTACCAATAAAATTGGTTATTAACTCGACGGGACACTCATAATATTTGGTAGGTGTGTAAAATGTAAATATAATAGATAGATTAAACAAACATATTAGTGGTTTTCTGCGATAAAAAATTATTAAACTATTGATCTACTGACATCGGTGTAAGTCAGTTATTGTCGTATTACAATCATAGAGGCGGGAAAAAATATCGTATAACATTGTTTAAAGTTCAAGTGTACTATGATTTTATATTTTAATGTAACGTAATAATAACCGTATGTAGGTATATATATAGTTTATATGCCCTGGCAGTTACTGCAGCCACGTGCAATGGATGTGATTTTCTAATAAGATTTCATTGCAAAACTTTGATAATTATTCCGGTCTCGCTAGGCCATGAATCATATATATATATTAAATTTATAACTTTCATCCGATTATATTATTAAATACGAACCCTGTTTACGGCGTGTTGCAGAAAGCGAGGCGCCTGCTGACGTGGTCGTGGTTGCGCGATTGGTGCGTGGACTGGTGGCACTCGGGCCGCGACGATGATTACGACGAGGAGGACGATCAGACGCCCAGCGACGTGCCGGGAGGCATCAGCTACGGCACGACCGTGTCCAGGTCCACGTCTTTGAACGTCATTCACCAGCAGCAGCCCTGCACCACGCCACCGCCATCGAAATCCTATCACGCGGTCAACAACAACAACCGACTGGCCAACCGGTCCTTGTCCAACGAGTCGGTAAGTATCACGTGCATCGACGTACGGTGTGTCAATATCCAAAGTTGCCCCCCCTCTCCGTTCCTTAAGAATTTAGATGATAATCCTGTGAAACAACATAATACATTGTACATAATATTGTGTAATATTAAGGGAGTGTGTAGGTATTTTATATAGCAGTCTTGGGGGGGGGGCGATAAGCAGGACTAATAATGTGACACAAAATAATCGGTTATCAGTCCATATACGATTCCGGTTAAAGTTTATTTTTACGATGTGATTTAAAAAAAAAAAATAGAATCTATGGTAAGTTTATTGTTTTTTTTTCTGCCCCCAACTGGAGAAAAATTTCTGTGGGTGGCCTTGTCAATTTCATAGTACATTATAGGTTCAAAGAGATATTTTAAACGCAGCACAAAACATTATTTTTGTCTCTGCGGTGATATATTTATACATACCTATAATACATCGCACCCTCAACATATAATATACAAGCTTGCGTCACCCGACGTTACATGGGGTTTAATTTGCCAGTAATATGAATACATGAATATGCAAATAAGACCAGGTTGAAAGTTGTAATTAATCAAGATACCTACGCTGTATTATAGTATAATGGTTCTCCACATCATAAAACGAAACTACTGACCAAATTTCATACTCATATAGTTTTAGCAGTTTCGGTTTACCAAGTTTTCCCATGTTACCACATTTATTTCGTTTAACTCTCTTAGCTAATGAATTTTCAAAAATTCTTAACATATGCCTATATTATAATAGCTATCTATATACAAGATTCCAGTCCAGTGGTTTGACATTGTTTGTATTTTATTCCCACGTCACGCCAATCCGGGTATTGAAAAATAATCAAATGTAAATGAATAATTACTCAAATAATTTATAAAATGAAAATTAAGGTTAAAACCTGCTTCACGATGTGCTATTTCATTAAAAAAAAAAAGAATCAAGGTAATGGGATAAGTTTAGTATTTTCAGAGAACTTAGATGACAAAGATTTTCATTTTCACTATGTGAAATTTGAAAAAAATTATGTCAGTTTCTTAAAGTTCTAATCAATGGTACCGATCGAATGATGTGATTTACGCATTTTCAATCGTAGTACAGTTACTAAAGCAGTGTTTCCCAATTTTTTTACTACCACGGACCACTTCGACAATATTTTATAGTTTGCGGATCATCTCAATTTTACGCAAACTAGGAAGACCTTATTTTTTTTTGCTCATTTACAAAAATATACAAAATTTATCGAAAAAAGTTAATTTTTATTATTTTACTGTACTATTATATATAATTATTAAACATTTTATTGATAAGATAACCGTATATTAAAATGAAATATGTGAAATACCGTGAAATAAAATATTTTTCGCTGTTTAAAAAAAAAAAAAAATGTTTAATAGAAAACGAAGAAAGGTATCGCGGACCACCGGTTGGGAAACACTGTACTAAAAAGATGGGAAAAATTGAAAATCGAAAATCCGGGAAAGACGATGGTATCTTATTATTATGTTAACTTTGCGGTTAATTTAAGTCTGCTTTTTAAATATTTGATTCTAATCGGTTGGATCTTTGGGACCTATATAACCTATATATAGATTGGTTATAACTATAATAGGTATGTTATGCGTAAAGCTTACAGAGATATTTAATCACAGAAGCCAATCCTCTCAAGCCTCATAATTTTTCTTTTTTTTTTAAAAAAAAAAAACAATTAATAGAAAATAATATAATTTTAAATAGAAGTCGAACACGGGGTTATAGTTTGTGACCTTGCAAGGACATGATTATAATGAGTTTATTTAATAAAATTGAATCTAGATATATTCAACTATTTTTAATAAAGGTGCTATATAAATATTTGAACAAAAGAAAATAAATAAATCGATTTGAAAATCTTAGGGGGTCTAAAAAAGCTACTTCAAAATGTCATGGATTACGGTCTGACTGCTTAAGCTTCGTGCTCAATCTAGGTTTGAGATCCTCCAAAGTGGTTTTATATGCCACATGTTACTACCCTTAGTCCTTTCTCGTATTCTACGATATCTTTAAAAGTGAGCAGAGAAAGTATAAAACATTTATTCTATTTTGAGTAATTACAAATAGTCTCCTAGGGGAATATTCTCAGGTATGCCACTGCAATATAGTTTTAGTGTTACCTATATGATTATACTACATGGGCCTATATTATATTCGTATGTGGAATATGGATTACGAAAATGCATATCATGTGCACTAAGACTTACAAATTAGGTTTAATGTTCGAAAAAGGTTTTCTCGTTTTTTTCTTATACTATCTAATACCCATACGGAATAAAACAAAAATAGAAGACATCGCGTGCCCATTTAGATTAGTATATTTTGCATAATCATATTGCAGCAAAGAAGACACTTTGTGAGATTATTACATTAATCTAAACATAAAATATGTACGAATATTTTACAGTCGGTAACCATGAACATTTTCAATATGCATTTTCAGCATTAAATTAAATTTAATATATTTTTACGGTTTCGTGCGTCGTGCTGAAGAACCCATTGAATTCAAATAAGATTTAAAGAAAACGTTTTGTTTTTATCATTTGCTCTTAATCCAAATATTCTACCTTTTAATAATTAATATACTTGTATTTATATATATTTTAATGTTTTGGCTGCAAACAGATACCCCAGTAAGTTTTTCTAAACCATTTTGTGTTCAAAATTCAAACACTTAATACTATATATTATGTCTGTATGATACTATACTGCAGTAGTTAATACAATTCGATTTCAATGGTGTAAATTAGTATTATGTATATAGGAATATTTATAATATATATTACAATATAAACGTTGTTAAATACACTTTAAAATTTGATTACCTTCGATCCCAAGAGTCTACGTATAATGGTATAATTGAAAAAACATGTATGTTACAAGTATATGGAAAAGACTATACCCCTTCCCAATCTCAATAAACACCGAATACAATTTAAAATATCGGAACAACTATGTATCATCCTGTGTACTGCATGCAACAATTGTACTGTAGTACTATATTATTATGAGAACTATTAGATATTACTGTTTTAAATCTAATTGATGTTCAAGACAAAAAGAAAAATACACCATCTCTTTTTTCACTCGGGTATCTACAATCAGTGGTGTTCCCATAAGATATACTTCATATACGCCGTATACTCTCAATTTTATTTTGAAAATTCACGGATATACACTGCGTATACTTTCAAGCAGTTTGTGAAGGAACATAAAACATATTATAACGCAATTGATTTAACAATATTATTGTTTGAAAACATTTTGCAATGGATATTAATTTTTTGCCCCAGACGATCAGCTGATAATCTCATTATTATTTAAATTATTTTGTTAATATCTATTTACATATCTACCATCACCGTATTGATCATAGAAATTTCCATGTGAGTGACTCGTCAGTGTATACTCTCGACAAACTGATGGAAACATCATTGGGTACAATACAAGAGTTGGGAGGGGTACCTACTGTGTCCACTATACAATATATCTACAGCCTCGATACCGAGACGGTGACCCTTATTTGCATTTTAACAACAACAACAACAACAACAAAAATAGTTTCGCAGTGATGGTTTGTATACGAAATCGTTGTACTAATACCGAATTTGTATTCTGTTTGGCGGCGGCACAGGTGTACACGGTCGTGATAAAGTTGCCGGGCGACAGTGACCAAGACGCGCCGACGGTGAAACAGTACCACGGGTGCTACGAGGATTCGAGGCGACTCCAAGGTGTGGCAGGCGGCGGTGCGGGCCCGATGTCGCGCAGGCCGTCGTCGCAGGACATGCGACTGCCGTTGAACGCGGCCAAAATCCTGCAGCCGAAACAGCTGACGCGAGCGCAAGGGGCCGCGCTGCAGGCCAAGGAGAAGAAGAAGAAAAAGTTCCAGGAGAAGAAGAGCGAACGGAAGGCGGCCAAAACGCTGTCGGCCATCCTGCTGACGTTCATCATCACGTGGACGCCGTACAACATACTGGTGCTGCTGAAGCCGTTCACCGCGGCCACGGGCGGCGGCGAGGCCGGCGAACCGGACAGCAGCAAGGAGTGGGTGACGCAGGGCGTGTGGGACTTTTTCTACTACCTGTGCTACATAAACAGCACCATCAACCCGGTGTGCTACGCCCTGTGCAACGCCACGTTCCGCATGACCTACGTGCGGATACTCAAGTGCAAGTGGAACACCCGCAGGCAACCGCCGCACTTCCGCGCGTGATTACCGGGGTGGTGGTGGTGGCGACGGCGGTGGTGCCGTGTTTTCCTCTCTTTCATCCCCTTCGGCCCTCTCTTTCGTCCCCTTCGTCCATCCCCCTGTTACCGTAGCCCACCATCAACCGTCTTCCTACCGGTCCACCGACCCCCTGCGACCACTCGCCCGCCGGTCCACCGCCACCGCGGGCACTCCGTATACTCTCACGGGTGCGCGTTGTACAATATTACGTTTCGTACGTTGTACGCATCCATATTATTATGATGTAGATAGTGTACGCGTGAGTCGTGAACAGCAGCGGTCGATTAGGAACGATATTCTTAAGTAGGCGGTACCATAAGTATGACTCCGGTGCGCGTACGGATGTGTTATGTACGATATGTCGTGCGGTGCACGCATGCATATAATAACAATAATACAATACGGCCGTCGGGGGTAAAAAATTCAAATAAACGAAAACAAAAATCATAGTAATTCAAAGACTGTTCGCGGGATCCACATGGTTATTCCCCGGCACATAAGTGTGTATGTGTACACATGTAATATTTTATAACCCAACAACCATATTATACATTAAGGTATTAGGCATATAATGTTATTTACATATAGGTACATATAAGTGTGTTTGAACGGGCGCACCCTTTCATTGCCAGACTAATTAATACTATGTGCAGGGTGTGATTATTCCATTTCGATCTGTGAGAAATATATTTAACTACGATTTGTAGTAATTACACTACAAATCACCACCGTGCGACTAGGCCAGGTTATTATACCCGTCATGTATTGCTCCACTTATCAAAAATTTCATAACTTATAGGTAGAGATACTTACCAAAACGGTCGATGCTCGATTATACTTTATATATAATATTATTTCGATAGGCTCCGTAATAATTTTTACTATCGTGGAGATTAAGAGATTTATATATTTTATTCACACGTGTATTAAAATCAATTTCGATTCTGATCCTATTGAGTTTAGACTCAATTGATACTAGACATAAGTATCAAGTGTGTTGCGTGTACTCGAAAGTATCGTCCATCTCTACTTGCAAGTTATAACCATTATTACCATCTATTTATAGTTCTTCGAGATTACAATTGTTTGTAATTCGAACTTCTAAAGTTAAATTTATTAAAAAAAAAAATCACAAACAAACCGAGATAATAGTTTTAATGCTCGTTGGAAAAATCGCCCTGTATGTACGTATACCCGTAGAGAATATTATTATATTTATACAGAAACAAAAAGTGCGGCAATTGTAGAGGTTAGGGCAGACGAACAATATTCGCCGTACATTTATAGACGTGTTACACATTTACAGTGCGTAAGAGATTTCAGCAAAAAATACATTTGTGACGGTTTTGGATAATAAAATACTTCAGAATATACTTAAGAACGTACTTAAGAAATAATAATCATGATACAATATATAATTAGGTTAGATCTACGTCACATTTGGGTACATAGACCCTACACATACATAGTGTTATTCATCTATACCGTCTTGAGTATAAACAAAAAGCACTCTGAATTATTTTTTATTTTTTTACATTTTTAACGTTATATAGATAATCAATTTAAATCGAAATGTATAACAACATCCCGTGACTGAAAAATTACATATTTACATAATTACAAATATTAAAAACACTAATAGTTCCAAAATTCCATAGTAGGTACATGTAAAACATAATTTAATGATTAACGTATATTTAAACATGTACGGTATTAGTGTTGACTGTCAAACACCTTAAACTATAGGCCTTTTATATTTATTTTACAACATAAAAATAATTTAAAGTATATTTTTTCTCTTATATCCAGTCGGTTATCAATTTCTAGTCCACTGTAACTCACTTTTATTCAGGAAACATGATAATAACATTATTACGTATTATATTCTAAAGTAGATCTACGATGTTTACTTTCACAATGTTGTAGGTTTTTTTGTTTATTTACATATTTATTTTTATTTCGAATGGAATTATAAACACTTGTTTCATTCGTTTACATCTGACAATATAATATTACACCTATTAATTATTAATCAGAAATTGGATACAGATGCTACTTCCAGATGGATGAAAATAAATAATGTTCCCATTTTGAGAAAATTTTAATAAATTGCTGCAAAATTTACAGGGAAATAATAACAATCGGTATATGTTACAATGTTACTTGGCCTTAATATTTTCATTGCTGAATTTCCTTAGAACATTACGCCTGTAAAAAAAAAAAAAGTTTGCTAGCATAACGGATTTTCTGACTAATTTGTGTATATTTTTATGAAGTTAATAATTTTCTATTCATCATACTAAATTTTAATGAAAAATCTTAGTGATAAGATTTCCAAGAGTGAAATAAACAGAACTAACTATTAGAGCTATCTGAATTAATAAGTTTAATATCTCAACATTTGTACTTAAATATAAAGAATATATAAATATAAATATAATGTATAAATTAAAGTTCAAACTTACTATAAAGTGGAATTAAGTTTAAAATCGATAAAAGTCAATTTTTACTAAGAAGTTCCAGATATTTAACGAAAATTATTTTTAGTGTATGCATACTCGTATTATTATAATATAAATTATGACTTGTAAGTAGAATAAGATATTTGGGTTGAAGTTTTCTGTTTTAGTGTTTTTCTATTATTGGTTGCCGTCTCTTCTAACCTCGTTGCCAATGCATTTTATTGTAGAAATTATATTATAAACACTTGAAGGAATGATCTCATGTACGGATGCGAGAGTTTGGCGGGCGCGGAATTTATAATGGGTAATATTTCATTAAACCTGATTATATGTTCCAAAAACAGGGACCAAAAGTGGGTCGATAAGCACTTATTACATTATGAGAGATTATCCAAGGTGACAAAGCAACTTTTTTATCGTTTAACTCTTGTACAAAGCAGCTAAGAGAAGGGCAATGTGTGTACCCACAAGGGTTGTTCTCAATAATGGAATACAAATTTTAAAACTTTTATCATTAACTTAGATGTCCTACAACTCCTAAAAACTGCCGTGAATTATTTTGATGATATAATGTACGTTTTTAAATCTAGTCAATGTAATATTTATTTATGTAACTGCCCAATATCTATATAACCTACGTTGAAAATGGAAATTTTATCGAATTTTTCTTTTTATATTACATCATAACTACCATATTATTATAACCGACCATATTCATTGGACACTTACTTGCCTACATAGTTGTGATTATTATAGTACCCTAAGTCGTTTTGCGAGTTTGAGTCATGATCTTATTAATATAAGTATATTATTTACGTTGAATGTGAATTAAATCAAACAAAAAATATAATATAATATTATTATATAACTCGAGCCATTATATTTTAAAGTACCATTATAAATCATAAAAAAAATGTACTTTGGGTTAAAATAGTTTTTTTTTTTTTATTAGATTGATGATATTCTTAAGAATTGTGTATAAATTATATTATAAATAAAATTTGTACTATTGTCAAAAAAATAAAACTAAAAAAAAGCAAATATTTAATCTGTTTTTATTTAATAGATATTAACTTTATTTATATTTTCAGATAAAATAATAAAATGTTATTATTTAAGTGACTCTGTTTCAATTGATAAAAAGGTTGACAATATAGCTATTGGTTGATATAAAATAATGAGTGACTGATGTAGGTGAATGAATTGGTCTTATAAATTTGAAATCTATGTGACATTGGCTATTGATACTATTAAAAATTTTGTGAATTTCTTTCAACAAAAATATTACAGATTTTTTTAATAAATTTTGTTCAGTTTTGTCAACATTTAAAATTCAAATAGTTATAAAAATAAATTTTAATACCAAATTTTATAAATATGTTGCATGTACTAGAATTAAAAAGTAAAAACTAAAATTAACGTTTAAAAATTACAAACTTTTATTCAATAGAAACATAGGTACATAAAACATAGGTAGGTAATTGTATACGACAATTCTAGTTACCTAAAGATTGTCACTATTAAAAATGAATTAGGTTACAAAAACTAAAAAAAAATACACACTTAACATTAGGATGTGCCATGAATTGTGAAATTTCAAATAGTTGTTTTTTCTCGAACATAAAATTTTTGTAGTTTATAGTGCTCTCTGGAAAACTAAAAGACAGTTATAAAAATTACCTTTTAAACCTTTCAATAAATGTCAATGATTGACTTTCCATCAATATAAAACTTTTGGAGTACCTACATATTTTACCAAGAAAGTGATTGAATAAAAAAAAAACCAATAAGAACCAATAGATTGTTTGTTCCATTCGAAATCTATTAAATAGTCTTATGTTGTAAAATTTATATTGTCAATGAAGTTTTTTTTTTAAATATTACTTATGGAAAAGCTTTGAGCAGTATATGAACAAAGAAATTTGTATTTTTTGAATAGGTACTCAATAAGGTCCTCAGTTATTATAATAATCATCCATGTGTACACAGCAACTGCTACGTTAAAGTATTTATTTTTTTCGGACTTAAATTTAATAATTATGATTATACATCATTTACACCCTTACACCAATCAGTCTTAGGTAAAAAAAAAAAAACCATAAATTATAACGGTGTTGATATTTAACCATCCGTATAATTATTTTAAAACGATTTGAGATAAAATCATTCCAATATTAAAAAAAAAAAATTTACATACAATACGTTAAAATTTATATGTATTTATATGACTTTTCAATTATATGACTATATTATTGAAAAATGTAAAATATTTAAATAATTTTGTAAACATATCAACCATATTATGTTATATTGTTATTGTTCTCAGCAAAATTAGGTACATACGTAATTATGTTTATTTATACTTAGGTATTTACTTTAAAAATATTTTGTGTGCACACTGCACAGCTAAAATGTATTATTGATTAAAGGTATAAGTTATACAGTATGTATATTGTTATACAACACATTGAATAAAATGTATAGTAACCATGCCCTACAGTAATAGGTATTCCTATACAGTACAATATTATAAAAAAGCACCGGACGAGGGACTCGCTCTGTTATACAGTAGGGGATGTCCTGGACCTCTTTCATAGAATAGGTCATTATGATGGATGTGTTTGAATTGCAATGATAGGTATCATTGTATATGAAATACGATTCTGAACGGAATTTTTATTATATTATATTTAAATTGCAACATTATGTCAATATTTGTTTTTCAAAGGCTTATAAAAAATAATTTTGCCTATCAGGGACTGGAACCTTAATGATTTTTACGGTTCCGGTTCCGGTTCGGTTTTTAAAAATACTAAAATTAAGGTTTCGGTTTCTTTTCAGCTTTAAAAAAATAAAAACTTTGTTTTCTATTTTGGTTTTATAATTTAGTAAAAAATGTTAGTTACTATTCATTGGCGTTAATAGGGTGGTTCAATACCAATTTTCTACCAGATATTCTACCAATTATTTAGAACTAAGAGGACTAAATAAGTAATAAAAATTACTCATCAGTCATCACTGTCACTTAATGCAAGATATTTTTTGTTTTTTTTTTTATAGTTTATACATTAATTATTATTTGTTATCTATCATTTACGTATTATTCAGGATTTGATAGTTTGTATTTTTAGTTTTTTATTTTTATTACCAGTTACCACTAACTATAATTTCTTAGACTATAGGGACTTTCAATCAGATTTCAGTAAATTGTAGGTTGGAAAGTAGAACTATTCCACTTTCACAGGATTTTAATCTGATTACTTTAAATAATTTACCTCGTTGATATAAGATATATTATAATAATTAGGAATATGTGCATTATCTACCTTATTAAAATATGTAAAATATTAATATGAATATAAAAACATTTTAGAACACTTATCTTTAATAGTGCAAACAATTAAAAATCTTTTATCATTTTCTTATATACAAAATCAATATAAGACAGTAACAATTACTAACAACCAACAGTTAACAATTTGTAACAAGTACAACGACGAAGTAGGTACAGAAACGCGTATACGGTTTCTGTTACGGTTACTCGAGATGAGGCGTGCTATAGGTACCTCAGATAACGATTGTATAATATAAACACCAGTTGGTTATAAACATAAACCATATTTTCAGAATTACTTGTTATAGTGGTAAATCTAGCTAGTCAGCTAGTAAATTATAGAATATCTATACTTTATGGGTACATAATAATATTATGCAGTTAATAAAGACTTTTATTTATGTTGGGAATTCCTATTATATTATCATTTATCATTTATTACATATTACATACAAAATATAAATATTGAATGATTCATTTTTGAATATAATTAAATCCTTTTGATAATAATAACAGATCTATGTATTTGTTTGGTTCTTATGACATACCATTTACCAATGATAGATATAAAAAAAAAGGAATTATAACAAAACCGAAATTAATCATAAAAAACCTTTACAAAAAAGTATGGGTTCCGGTTTTTAAATAAATCTTCTTTTGGGTTCCGGTGAGGTTCCGGTTCCCAATATTCAAAGGGTTCCGGTTCCAAAACCGGTTCTTTTCGGTACAGTCCTAGTCCCTGGTGCCGATGTATTATATTATTTTTCGAATGACAATAAGAACTTCTGCGGAATCTTTTACTAAGTTTCAAGCATTTTTTCCTAGCGAATTTTTTTTCATTAACAATTCAAAACAAAAAAAAAAAACTGAAAAATCGAATATTTTAAATACCTTTAATTAGGTAGTTTAAAAATTAATAAAGAATTTTAAAAGTAAATGTATTTAAAGAATATGCCAATCTTAATAGCTGCTAAAAATCATTTGAGAATAAAACGTTATTTTACTCAATTACGTAAAAATTTAAATTTCATTTTAATGAAATATTTTAAAAATTTATCTACTTAAATTTAAAACCTAAATTAAAAATTAAATTCAAGAGTATCAATAATTTTGTAATATACATGCGACCTAACCTAACCTAACTGGTTACAAAGGATAATTAACTACCCAGGATTTTCACTTCCTTGAAAGACCACTAAAAACGCACGTGAAACGTCACCATTTTGATAAGTATTATTTAACAATGATTAAACTAAAAATTAACCCAATAAAATGTCAACTCTGTATACTATAAAACTATTTGTAAACATGTTCCACCCTTATGTGGCAATCAAACATGATACCTACTATCATTAATTAAAAAAATGCAATTTAGAAAGCAAATTCCATAGGATAAAATAATGCATAAAATATTAATCTATAATATATTAGTATTTAATTGTGGGCGTACAGACGTAAGATATATACACTGTTTTTATCGTGTTATGTTTTATATTAAATCTAATTATTGACTTAATTGGGATATTGTATAGGATGCGTTTCAATTAAAAATACTTTATACGTGAATCGTGAACGATTAAACGGCGAGTGGTTATTATAACCCCGGTACGACCGTACCCTATGATGATAATTGATAGTATAAAATATAGCAGAGCCCGGATTTAAATGTCTTAAAAACCACCGACAAATGTTTTGTAAAAAATAGCCATAAATGCTCATAAGAATGCATTTTATGCCCTGAGAATGTTCTTAAAAATTGACCGACGACATTTGACTTGATACTAATGATCACTATAACTCAAGAAAACATATACTTCTAAGACCGTGGACTCAATAATTATAGTACCTATATTCTAAAGTAGTTCTTTTTCCTTTTTTTTTTTTTTTTTTGTCATGATATGATCCAAAATCTGAATTCTACAACTTTGTCTTGGGAGCATAATGCAATGCATTATTTGCCCTCCCGATAATTGATTATTTACAGTGTGGCCAGATAGCCAGATACCGAACACGAAATAAACATGTTACAGTTAGTTGGGATCTTATTTCTTTTGGACAGTAACGTTCAGCGGCCAAGGAAGTTGTACAATGTGTCAGGCTGCGGCTACTTTTTCAACGGTTTTTCATTTCAGTTAGTGATAACTCTTAGATGATAAGTACGTCACCAAAAAACTGTGGTAAATTTTTTTATCATTATGTATTGTTTAATAGGGACACCAAACATCATTGTCCGCGTGACGAAGACCCAGGCGACTATTTTACTGTCATAATTCATATTCACCATTAACAGTTCACACGTTGTTTCCATATACTTAATAACTATTAGTTTTCATCGAATAATTTTGTTAAAGTTTTGTCCTTTATTTCACTATTTTAAGTTTTATTGTGAGCTGTAGGATTACTGTTCATTATGTTTTCATTTTTAAAGTTTTTAAATTCCAAATCAGATGCTGATAAGAATAAGGCGCCTAACAACTTGAGCGGTAAAACGTTAAATCTAAATAGTTCTGAGGCTAGTTCTCTCAATATTTTTCATAACAAGTCACCTATAGCCCGTAAGTCAAATGGAAATAATTCTTCCTTAAGGTATGTAAAGTATTAAAATACTTCTCTATGTGTATATTATATTTTTCATTCATTTTTAGTCTGCAGGTACTTAAAGATTTTTTGAAAAAAATATTTTTCTTATAAGAATTGCATTGTTATTGATATTTATTAAACTTTTTCTTTACTTATCAATATGTAATTGTACTTTCATATTCTATACTATTCCTACATATAGTTTCCTTGACGTAATGTTTTTTTTCATTTTACTAATTATGTTTGGTGTTATTTTCACAATTTAAAGTTCTGTTGCAATATTGATTTTAAATTATACCCTCTAAGGAAAAATAATAATAATTATCAATGTTATAATATAATTGTTTACATTATTTCATTTTTTTATAATATTAAGTTGAATAGAATCATTATGAAAAAATCCTAATATACATTATTGTAAATTGTTATCCATGTAATATGTATGAGTATTATCATTCATTAATATGAATAAATAGCTAGAAATTATTTATTAATGATTATTAATAATGTTGGTATTTAATTTTTTTTTATGAATCAAGTTGTAAAGAAACAGTTACTAGCCCAGGATTCAGTTATCGTATTGCTCAAAGAGCTCGTGAAATGAGGTCAACAACATTAAACTCTGATTCATCAAATTTATCATCGGCATACATATTAGAGTTAGTATAAATCACTTATTACTAATTAACAAAAATAATTTATATTCATTGTACAATATGTTTCAATTACTTGATTTAGAATTTAATTTTTTAACACATTGCAATTACAAAAACATATGAGCAATAAAGAAATTAAAATATTTCCTTATATCTATTATTGTTAATTTTCATTAGCATCTTATATGAATCTTTGTAATTTGTGTTACTACTGATACAGCAATTAAAATATGATAGATATCCTTATATTAATAATACTCTATAATGTTTCACAGTTAAAGCTTTTCAGAAAAATTAGTTTTATTGATTTATAATTGTTTATCATTTACTTAAGTATTTTAACTATATTTATATAACCACACAACTTTTATACATTGTTGAATGCTACAATGTAGTCATTTTTATTAGTTATAATTAAATTGCTTTACTCAAAATCTAAAATATTGTAATGTAATAGAGTATCTTATAACCATTATTAATTTGATATATTCTTAGTATTCTTTTTTATTTATATTTGTATTATGAATTTATGATTACAGTCATAATGACAATTTTTTCAGTTCTTAGAATATATCTATTTTAAAAAGATTACCATGTAAGTTTATTTGTATTAATTCATAGTTAAATAGTTCTATCGGTATTTAGTCTTGTAGTTATACTTTACTGTGATGGGGTATAAGAAGGAATCTAAGGGAAATAAGAAATTATTACCTCTATACAAATTTATCATAACTATATTTGCTTTTTATTTTATGTGTGTATTATAATAGTATAATTGTTATTATTTAGTAAATATTTTAGGTAACCAGTAAAATCAATTTAATAACGACATTATTTTTTATTAATAATACTAAGAATTTACCACAAAATTTAAAAATAGGTTCCACTGAAAACAATTATATTACAATTTGTTTGTATAAAAAATTTATTTTTTATTTTTTAGAAATAGTGTGAATGGAAACAGTAAAATTAATAGTAATAATTCAATGAGAGATGGATATGATAAAAAACGAAAATTGATGGAAACTTTGGATAATTTCGGTGTAAGAAAAAGAACTCGCCAAGAGGTAATATATTGATGGTTAAATTATTATTATTTTAGTATTACAATATAAAAAAAATTTATAAACAATATATATATAATTTATATGCATAATTTTTCTTTAAGTTTTAATTGTTTTAATTTATTTTAACTTTAAAATATGTCCCAACCCTAATTTTCAGTAAAACTTAGAAGTATTTTTAGTTTAAAAGAGTTAATTATCATCTTATTACGCCATTGTTCTATGATATGACCAAAACCAAATTGTGGCAAAAACGCTCTAGTTTAGTAGCGTGACACGTACATAGATATATGTCTATAGCAGGGGTTGGAAACCTTTTTGTAAGAAAGAGCCATTTTTTTTAATAAGTTACTAAACTATAATGTTCAAAAAAGCGAGCCACACAGGTTTGAAAACTTTTTTTTTATAGTCGTTGTAATATTATTTCATTGAAAAATTGATAGGCATCATAATATTAAGCATAATTACACATCTTAAATTTAGAAAATATAGAAAAAATGTATTTCATTAATTCATTATTACTACATTATTATTATTATTATTATTATTATTATTATTATTATTATGATTTATACAGTTATGATATATTATTTAATTGAACACAACAACACACAAAAATAAAATAACATTTATCTTAATTAATGGGATTTTTGACACTGAATTTCTATGCACACTTTATTTAAATCTGGGCAGTAATCATAGTTTTTAACTTCAAACAAGTATCAAGGCTGATATCATTATTTAATAAATATTGTGGTGTCACAAAGAAAATGTTCTTGACTCTTTTTATTGATAAAATATTGTTTTATTGTTACCTAAAATCAACACAATTATTAAGAAATTCAGAAATATTATTAATTATCACTATAATAATGTATAAAATAATTTATATTTTACGGGTCTCGATGATATACAGATACATTTTTAAAGAGCCACAGGATGCGTATTTCAAACCCCTGGTCTATAGGCATGTGTATAGAAGGTGTTAAAAACGTTTCAGTATGGCCAAACCTTTATATCTAATGTTATTTATTTTATTTTATTTTATTTTTACAGAGCAGTGTAGATGCATTTGTCAATCGACGTCGAAAAACCATAAGTGAATCTACTATTCCTGATCGTTTAACAGTTTTGAATGCACATAATTATAGAGCTACTCAACCAATATCAATAGCTATGGGCTCCAAAAACATTAATGTAGACAGCAAAAAGTGAGATATACATAATGTTATGAATAGTTAATTGTTTATTCTAATTTCATATTTGATAACAAAAGAATAGTCTGTATTTACAAGTTATATGAGTAATAAAAAAAACATAATGCTTCCAAATAAAAAATCTTTTTTGACTTGGAAGTGCCAGACAATTTAATTTTTGATAGCCCAATAAATTTAAAATTATATTTTATTTTTTAATAGTTCTATTTTTTTGGAAAGGGTTGGCAGCAGCAACCATTAGTCCTTTATGTGGATTTTGGATTTTTTGGCTTAGAGGAACTTAACCTAACCTGACTTAGGGGATTAATATGTGGGTAGTGTATGTGTATAAGTATAGGCAATAATGCTAGAGTAATTCAACAGCTAGCAGCACTGGGTGGTGATTAACCGCAACACTGAGAGTGACTGTGGCAGATTAGTTTGCCTCACACAGTGTATATTTTATTGTTAAAAGAAAATTATTGAAAAATAAAATCAAAACTTACATTCCGTAGGAAGCACTTTTTTTTTTTACTTGATTCTTTATAAATTTTTACCAGTGATAATATTTTCTTTATTTTAGTTGTCATTTAACTTAATTTCCTTATATTTTAATGTTGTATTGACCTGGCAAAATAAAATATATTACATTTTATAATTGATTCTGCTTTGATATAGACACAACTTTTTAATTAGTTTTAATCATTCATTTATTTATTATTTATGAATGGGCAAATTGCTAATTAATAACAATGATAATAATAGTTATAATAATATTACTTATACAGAGATATACATTAATAATATAATTATCAAGTGATTTAAGGAATAAAAACAATTGGTGATATAGTAATAAGATTTTAACAATACATAAACTAATAATTAAAGTTACACGAGACATATAAAAAAATCAACATTCTTATAAATTAGTTCTAAATAAACGTAAAATCAGAACTGAATAAATAGCCAAGTTTCTTATAAAAGATTATTGGAATTCTCGAAATACGGTATTGAAAAGTTATCGAAATAGTATTTCAAACTAAAGATATTACATTATGTTTACTAATTATTAAACTTAATTTAAAATAAATATTGTGTTTGATGCTGTTATAATTATTCTGTTTAACTGTTATTTCAATTATTAATTTGAACAATTTTATTAGAACTAAAAGACATGGAGATTTTGGACCAAATATTTGTCATTCACAGAAGAAATCTAAGACTCGTAACAATGAAATATTGAGCTCCTATAGTTCAAGCAAGTTTTTACTCAAATCTGGTCAAAAAAGACCTTATCCGGCTGGTAATTTTTTTTATTTAAATATTATTTTTAATTTTGAAAAATTTACTGTTTTTGTTACCTTGTTAAGCATTTATATTAATTTTGAGAAAGAAAGATTATAATTTATAAATATAATATATTATATTATTCTAAATATATGTAGTATTTATTCAATTTTAATATTTTTTAAATAACTACTTTATTATTGAATTTTAAAATCATCTTTACATAAGTCTTCCATAATTCTGTATTTTCTTTTAACTCTTATGATATTTAATATTATTTAAGACATTTATTTTTAATTTTTCATCAATAGTTATGCATTAAAAATAAATACAATATAAATTAAACTGTATTAGCATTTGTCTTGTATTTTATTGTAACAGCAATATTTATATTTGTTCCTAAATAAGAAACCAATATTAACTGTAAATCTATAAAGTGATTAATACAAAAAACAAGAATGAGGTTATTAATTAATCTATAATGGTTTATATTTTAATCATAGATCATGAAGATAGCTCACCAAATCGTAAACACTGTAGAAGCTGCACTTGTTGTGGATCTACTGTATTACTACAAAGTGATCAGAATAACCTCAACAAAAGTGATAAAACAACAGAAACAGACTTATCTGATGATTTAGTAACAGTTGCTGCCAGTCGGATATTTAACAGAAGTGGGAAAACACAGGTTGTAAAGAAAATAACCATAAAATCTATACTTGATGAAGTATTTGATGATGTTGATCCTGTACCATACACTAGTATTGATAAGCTTGAAGAAAAAAAGAAAAGAGCTGGCAATAAAGGTATTATATTGTGCTAACCTTTATCTTGTAAACTTGTAATATCTTTAAGTTTTTAATTTGATTTTCATATTTTTGACATTTTTCACATAATTTGCATATTTATTTATTTATCATACATTTAGTACATTTTACACCATTCTGATTTTTCATAGTGAATTGTCTATTTTTGCAAATTTTTAGCTACTTACTAGATTTTTAGATTTTTTGATTTTTTTCTAATATACTTAATCTTATAATTCAACAATGTTATATTTTACGTCCGCTGAATTTATAGGAAAAAATTTATCTTATGTATTAGAGAAATATTTGGGAAAACACTATTTAGCCACCTTTCATAATTCAAAAAATATTATAGTCTTGTCCGTTAATACGATTTAAAAAAAAAAAAAAAAAACAATAATTACAATATAATTATGAATATTAAATAATATTGCTGATCTAAAATTTGAATTTGACTTATTATTATATGTTTCACATTATTTTAAGATATATATTCCTACACATTTCTGAATAGTTCTGTACAAATATTAAGCTGTATTGCATTTCTAATTTATAAACAATTGAATAAAGTTTTTTATTATTTTTGTGTTGTTACAATTATTCCTTAAATACCCAATATTAATTAATTATAAATTGTTAAAATGTATACTTCTTGCCCTGTTTGTTATGTAAGATTTCTAGTTCTATTTTTCATAAATATTGTTGTATTAATTATTCTATTAATACAAAGCAATTTTTGTTTACTTTCAGATAATTTAGCCCAACAAAATATTGGTACATTTAATATTAAGGATAGTAATCAATCTGTTGATTCTGTTTCATTAAGCACCACTCCTAAATTGAATGAAATACAGTCTACGATTACTACTAATTCATTTAATGGACCTGTTTCAAGTGCTGCATTAGTCTCAACAACACCTTCAACACAATCTACATCTCTAATTTTTGGTCAAAGTACATCTGAAAGTGTACCAAAAGTAAATGAAGGTAATAAAATTAATACACCATTACAGTATACATTTGGAAGTCCAACAGATTCTGCAGTATTGTCAGTGAAAGCAAATAATAAAGACACTAATAAAGGAGCTGAAGTAAATGATAGTGAAAAATCTGAATCTACTAATAATATAAATTCATTTGAAACACCAAAGAGTACTGTATCAAGACCTAATGAGCTACCTAAATTACCATTGCAATCACCAGAAAAAACTTATAATACTAATGAAAAATCTCAAACTGAAGGACAAAAAGATTCACAGAATGATAAAAATGCACCATCTTTCCAATTCACTATTCCAACATCTACTTCAGGTGAACCCGTTGTTGATTCATCTTGTACTAACAATCCTCTTAAAATAAATGAAAAAAACACTTCTGTAACAAATTTTAGCAGTCCAGATAAAAATTCTTCAAAACAATTAAGTTTTAATTTTGGGGCTAATGAAAAACAATTAACACCTTTAATGCAATTCGGTGCACCTAAAGTTGATGACAAACAATCAACCCCTGTATTACAGTTTGGTTCACCTAAAGTTGATAATAAACAATTGACACCTATGATGCAATTTGGTGCTCCCAAAGTTGATGACAAACAATCAACCCCTGTATTGCAGTTTGGTTCATCTAAAAATGATAATAATCAATCAGCATCTCTGTTGCAATTTGGTACACCAAAAGTCGATGATAAACAATCAACACCTGCATTGCAATTTGGTGCTCCTAAAACTGATGATAAACAATCAACACCTGCATTGCAATTTGGTACACCAAAAGTCGATGATAAACAATCAACACCTGCATTGCAATTTGGTGCTCCTAAAACTGATAATAAACAATCAACACCTGTTCTGCAGTTTGGATCAAATAAAGATGCTGAAAATTCAACTTCTACTTTATTATTTTCATTTGGCAATAATCAAAAATCAATTGATAATTCAAAACCAGCAGAGCCTATTAAATTTCAATTTGGCTCATCAAAGCCTGATAATACATCTTCAACAGAATCTAAAAATTTGGTGTTCAGCTCAAATAACTTACAAAATCAAAATTTGTTTAATTTTGGAAAAACAGATAATAATGTAATACTGACTTCTGGTAATCCTCCCAAATATGATACTACTATTGGAAATTCGCCTCCTAATTTACAATTTGGTACATTACCTACACCGGTATTTGGAACATCAAACTCTGATCAATCAAAGCCTCAATTTACTAATACTGTTAACCAATCTGTTGACAGTCAAGGACCTAAATTAGTTTTTGGTAGCCAAACTTCCGAAAACAAATCAACAACATCAGCTTCTGGCATGCCTTTTGCTAATAACACAGCTAATGCCATGTTTCAATTTAATAACTCTAGTTCAAAACTTAATGACAAACCTTCTGAAGTACAATCCAGTTCATTTCAATTTTCTTCAGCCAAAACTGCTCCTACTTTTGGTGCTCCTGCCTCACAAGATAAGCCATCATTTCAGTTTAATGCTCAAAAACCAGAAGAATCCAAAACACAGTTTTCAACTCCAACATTTGGGTCCCAAAATACAACTATTGCTCCTTTTAAATTTGGGAGCAACGACAAACCAGCTTCTTTTGGGAGTACATTCTCTCCCTCGAATCAATCATTACAATTTACAACTAATACTGAAAAAACAGCTGAACCATTCAAATTTGGAAATACTGCCCCAGCTAATAATGCATTTCAATTCAGTACTAACAAAACTGATACTGGTCGTGTAAAATTTGGTCAAACTTCAAATACATTTTCTACACCGGCATTTAGTGGTTTTGGTAGTACTGCACCTCCTCAAACTACAACATTTAGTAATGTTCAACCATCACAACCTTCACCATTTGGTAACATGACTTCTCCAAATGCAGCGCCCACATTTGGTAGTGTAGCATCATCACCTTCATCTAATACATTTGGAACGAATCAAGGGTTCCAATTTGGAAGTACTAACAATGCTCCCAATAATCCATCAACATTTGCCTTTGGTGGTACTCAACAACCTCCAAAACCAGAAAGTGCTTTCAATTTTAATGCTACTTCACCCCCAGCAGTTTCTCCTTTCCAATTTGGTCAAGCACCATCAGCATTATCAACACCACAATTTGGAGGAACACAACCTCAAGGTAATAATATATAATTTTCCTTGTTGAAATACTTTATCTAAATAATTAAAATTTATTTATTTTCTAGGGTCATTTGGTTTTGGATCACCTCCGATGACTGCAACTGGTATGTTTAATATGTTTAATAATATTATGAATAGCTCTATAGTTCAACCAATAATATTTCTTAATTTCATATCTATTTATGTATAATTTAGTTATGCCAGGATCTAGTCAACCATTATTCTCCGTGGGAACAGCTCCTGCTAATGAAAGACGCAAAGTTAAAGCAGTTAGAAGACGACAATAATTAGAGCTGACTTTAACTTTTAAAATGCCAATATTTTACCTTTGTTAATGAAACCAAACCATTGTAACGTCGTTAAGAAGTCATCTGGCTTTAAAATTTGTATATATATTATATTTAAGTTTAAAATTATTAAATAAATGTCTATAAAATAAATGTTATTGTTATATCTGTTCATGCAATTAATTTTATTAGATTCTATTGACTTGATTTTTCTAACTATTCAATTTAGAATAATCAAATAATTATTTTCTAAATTATTATAATCGCATTATACAATACATCTTAGGTTTTAATGACAAATAATTTGAACCATTTCAAAAAAGCTTTTTTTAAAATTACAATTGTTATATTTTATATATTTCATAATTTGAAATTGTGTATTAATTAACGATGATATTTACTTTATGATCTTTATGCAATTAAGATTTATTTAAATTTATTATATTAATATCTTATTATGTTTTATAACAAACATTTTCAAAACTTGTAACTATCAATGTTTATATAATGTATATTTTGTAAATACTTAAAACTAATATAATTGTTTCGAAGTGTTATGAGAAATAAAAGTTTTTAAGTGATTCAAATATATTTTTGCATATTTATTTTTATGTATATTATACAATGTTAATTAATTTTGTTATATAATATAATATTAATTCTGCTACATTTTTTTTTTTTTATTATTATTGAAAATAGTATTTATTTTGTGAATTTATTTAGTAAAGGTCTTTTATTTAAGAAAAATACAAAGCAGACTACCTGTAGTGACATAGCATACTTATCTGAAGCTAAATTTGTTGTACTACAATTTATATGGTTCAAAGGTTGATGGAAATGTATTGGTTGCAATTAAATTAATACTTCAATGTAATATGACATTACAATTCAAGTAAAGCTAACCCTGTTTTTAATTTTTACCGAGTGCTAGACAACTGTGAACTATAGGAGATTAATTGAATCAAATGTTTTTGTATTTTTCTATTCTTTATGACAGTGGTTCTCAACCTTTTTTGGTTCAAGGCACATTTCCGCACTTGACAACAATAACTTTATAATATCTTATTAACTCGTTAAGTACAAATTAAATATATATTTAATTACCAGTGATTTTGTACAAAGATAACAATTTTTTTCCAAGATTTAATTTCATAGATACATACTTATTTCCATGAAACTAATTTTGTAATTTATAAACATTTTACTGCTAATGATGCTTATGTTTCTTTAAGCTTATCTTAAAGAATTAAAAAAAACAAGTTAGGTTTTGTCGGTTTTGAACCAGTTAAATTACTATGGTAAAAGATACAGAATATATTAATTCAATGAATTATTATTATAGTTATAGACACATTTGTTTTCCTTAAATACTGCCATGCTAATTTTTAATTTTAAATGAATTTAAAAAGTATTGAAAGTAATGTAGGTAGGTAATAGAAATTACAAAAAAAAAAAAAAACTGTATTTTGTAGTTTGCAAATTTTAACTTTTACTTTTCTACATATAACTTTAATTTAATTTATTCAATTACATAATATCTATATTAGATATGTAATTAATATTGAATTTTTATCATTTTTCTAATCTGTAACGATAGGTACCAGATAGGTACATCATATAGGTACCTAAATATGTGGATATGTGGTTAAGTGGTTTGTTCTATGTACTATTCAAGACTAGAGAAATCTAGTGTTCATATGCTACTATTATATACATATTCTTGGCCATGATGATGACAATATATATTTATTGTACTGGTGTTACTTTATATTCCTTTTGTGAAACGCCGAAAATGCATTTACAATTAACGTATTGGCGCCCAGGGTAAAATTAATTCCATAAACTTATTCATATGAAAAGACAAATTTAATTAATACTATTACACAGGAAGAACATTGTAATTTGTAAACATTTATCGTCCTTATCAATAGTTTCAAATAAATAATGATATATAATTCATGTTAGTTTAGTTTTTTACTTTCTCCAGAGATAATGATAGATTGGGCCATTGAGGATTATTTAGGGACCTAACTGTGCGCCAGATTCTTGTGATGTCCCATCATGACTCTTTGTGTTGGTCAAGTAGCGTGGACGGAATCGTTTTTCATTATCGATGTTTTTGAACTTCAAATAATGGAACATTCCAACATAATGGTAGGTACTATATGTACCTACCTACCTACATAGGTACTTATAGACAATCTGTTAGAACAGGGGTCGGGGACCTTTTCGTAAGAAAGAGCCATTTTTTTTTTTTAAAAAAAGTAACTAAACTATGATGTTTAGAGAGCTGCATAGGTTTGAAAACCCCTTTTTTATAGTCGTAGTTGTAGTAATATTATTTCACTAAGATATTGATAGGAATAATAATATTAAATATAATAACTAGTAAGGTATAATTACAATCGGAGCTTTAAAAAACGGACATCGAAGTTCCGAAGGGCAAAGATCAAAGATACCTATAGGTATGTTTGTATATGTTACTATGTTAGGTATGTTAATATATGTGGTCATCGATTGATTGTAATTGTATCCAGATTCTCAAGTGCATGTTATAGTGGCGCACCCAGGAAGGGACTTTTGTCCTGAAGCCCTTCCCAAAAAATATATTTTTCACTAAATTATACATTATTCAAACATATTTTCACAAATGTAGTAGGTACTATATATATATATATATATATATATATATATATATCAATGATGATTGATTAAACATATAATATAACATATAATAATAATAGTAAAAAAATTACAATTTAAAATTTGTGATAACTATTTACTAGTATGTAAAGAAAATAGGAAAATCTTTAAGCCCCCCCCCCTCTAAACAAAAATCCTGTGTGCGCGCCTGACGTGTTGTACACCAAAGTGTATCTAAAGAATGTTTCTTATTTTTTTTTCCATTGGTTAAATATACAGTCCTTATTTATATTTTATTCTATGATATTGCAACGTACAAAATATCGGTGTTTCCGCTGCACGCAATGAAATTCAGTTGTATGCAACATGAGAAAACATTTCATTGTTCAATAGTTCTGCAACCATCGCAAGAATGTCTCGACTAAGGGCGAACATTAGACGTTGTTTTGCATGACACAGAATGCAATGAGGAAACAACTTCAGTCTTCACAATGTGAGCAAAACGTAGAAAAATATTCTTTTAATTATTTCATAGCATTCTCTTTACAATTATTGTTATAGCACAGATTAAATGAATATAATCGTGGTTATACAGTACGTAATAATATTTTTCTTATTTATAAATAAACATGTATGTATAAATAAAATGTATAGTATAATATAGTAGCTAGGTATACAGAGAATTGCAATAAAAAATATGAATTCTTGGCTGTACCATTTTAATGTACTATATAACAATTATTATGTTCGCTGACGATAGCTTTTATGTTGCAGAAAACAAACAGCAGTACGGCGACACACGTACACACTGATACAGAATTCAAAAATTATCGGAGAGGTTAAAGTCCACGTTGAAGCGTTAAAACTTAAAATTGATCAGAATTTTTATGGCTCTAGGCTCTATCGAAACGGGCCGTTGCTGCAGATGGTACTTTATTCGTACGGACATGGCACGTGTACGCACTAATAAAGTCAAAGATTCCAAATACCTCCTAAAACCTATTCAAAATAAAATAGAAATAAGCTAAATTAATTAATTATAGTCGTCATTATATTTATATGATTTAACTTCCATAGGTAGGTAATATAAGTAGATTTTATGTTTGATATTTTTATCAAAAAAAAAAAAATAAAATAAATTGATTTAAATACATTTCTTTTTATATTAAAGATTTTAAAATTACTTTTTCATTGAATGAAAAATATAAATTATAGTACTAGTCATTTTTGCTATTCATTAACATGCCTATAATGGATTAGTTATACTTCTAAATGATCTCGGCGTACAAAAGTAATAGTATTATCGGAAAATGTGGTTTACCAGATTCGTAAGCACTAAATACCAATATTAAAACAATTTATTAACTTTGAAAGGGCTATCATAAGTATCTATGTAATAAAAATTGCTGTATAATTTCAAAATAATTAACAATTTTCAATAATAAGAACTTCTGTACGATTACGTATTGAGATCGTTTATACTGTAACACCGTTATAGCTATTCTGTGTTAAATGCTACTTGTTTAATTCTATTAACGTTGATGATTTAATGTTTTAATTTTTATCGGAATTTTTCCAAATTTTACTCATAATTTATAAAAAAAATAATTAATGAAAATGTTTAAAGCATACTTGAACAGTGAAATAGCATTTAATTACATTATTTGATAGTTTAACAGTAAACGGCCATAATCGAGAAGCCGACTCAGGTCTCAGATTGAAGGGAACAACTGTCAATGAGTAACAATTATATATCCTACGGCTACAGGTATGCTCTTTTTAAAACCTCTCTAAATCGTAGTCAAACGTAATAGTAAGTACTTATTCAAATCCTAAAATACTTTTTTTTCAAAATGACATACTTATAACATTTTTTCATTAACCACTAAAAAATATGTCTAAAGAAATTTAAATTCAATTTCTAGATTTTGTGTCAAATCAAAATAATTTTGTCGAGATTTCATGAAAAAAACATTAAAAAGAAATATGAAATATTGGCTTTTTATTACTTGAGTATGCAAAATAGACAGACAAAATTATAAAATGAAACCCATTTGGCCAACACTCAACAAAATGGTCGGCAAATTAAAAAGCTGAAAAACTATATTGAACATTATAAAATATTTTAACATTATTTGTTTATTTTTATTTATTTATTTATTTATATATACGGGTTTGAGCCCAATTACATGAAATATTTATTTCATATATAGGTAGCGTTTGAAAATACATGTAAATAATAAAATATTTAATTAAATGAAACAAAAAGAAACATAAAAATATTAAGGTATATCAATATAAAGTTTAGTGGAAACATACTTTTAAATGAATAAAACGAAATAGATCAAAATGGATCCATGTTATAATTATTTACACTGTTCATAATTCGTATAAGTGATGTGTTAGTAGCATTAGTTTGAGTTTTGAAATAAAATAGGTTTGTTGACCGAGTGTGAACTAAGGGAACTTTGAATGATAGAAGATTTAAGAAGTTAGGACAGTCAATAGAGCTATTTAATAACTTATAAATAAAATATAAATCAAGCCTAACTCTGCGTTGTTCCAGTAATTCAAGAATTAGGTAAGCAAGTAAAGGATTGTAAGATGTATGGGGAGTTTGGGGACTCGGGGTATATTGTACTTAAAAGCCATGAAGCGTAGGAGCTTATTTTGTACTTTCTCAAGGCTAGTTATTAATCCCGTATTATATGGTGGCCATATAACGGAACCATATTCTAAAATTTAACGTACTAGTGAACAATAAATTGAAATAAAAGTATTTTTATCGTTGAAGTCAACACAGCTCCTGCATATGAATCCAATTAGTTTTAAGGCTTTATTTTTTATATGGTAAATATGAAAATTAAATGTTAACTTAGGTTTAAAATACACTCCAAGATCCTTAATAGCGTCTGTTATTCTGGGTAGAGGTACACCATTAATGTTATAGTGAAAAAAATTATTCAAACATGAGCGGGTGAATGTCATTACTTGACATTTTTGAGTATTAAGCGTAATACAGTTTTTTCACACCAATTAAAAAGTAAGTGTAAATCAGATTGCAATAATAAAGCATCTTCATTACAATTAATAACTCGGTATAGTTTAATATCATCAGCAAATATAAGTTTAGAATATCACGTTATAATTATAAATAAATAATTCATTTTAGACTACCTATTATGGATAATTTAATTTTGTTGTCCTTTGTAATAAATACACAACCAATATAATATTCACTTAAATAACATATTTAATGAGTGCAGACGAACACCATAAACACTATTTAATTATATTTATGTTTCTTTTAGTTAAAAATAATATCCAAAGTGAGTTTATTTGTTTATTTTTAAGAGGTATTTTGATTGATTATTGTTACCATTTAAACGAAAACCTCTATTTTAAACCATGATTAATGTACCTACAAATCTTACACTAGCTCATAGCTGTCACATATGGTTTAAAATAGCGTAAAAAAAAGCATGGAACATTTTACCATATTGAATTATTGTTATTAATCATCAAATAACTATTATATGCTCAGATTGAACAGATTTATTCATGTACCAGATTATTTAATCCGCATAGTGCTTGGCGCAGTTGTCAAAAATGTTGTGTGACGAATTATTTGAAAAAAATAACAATAGGTCCTAAACTCCTGAAAGCATTTTGGAATTATAAATTATGGCGCGATTATTATAAGTAAGAATAATTTGGTAAATCAATAAAATACTATAATGTTGGGAATATTCTTTCCTTAGATTAACCTTCTATGAAAAAGTTAAATATCAAATCCATTATTGAAACGATTTGAATCATATTGAAATGCCCGTATAAACTACAGGTGCTCGTAGATTTATTTGATAAAATGCTATCGAACACTTACTTTTGTATATAACTACATTACTTTACAGGTTTAAGAGCCAACAAAAAACAGAGAAATTGTCAAACGCCACGAATATCCGCGTGTACGCTCCACTACACCACTGATTATATAAGTGCATGCTATACCTACTATAAGTGATTACGTTTTATTTTTAAAATTTTATTTGGCACTACGTTTCGACAGACCCTGCGAGGAAATAAAAAACAAACCTCGTCGAAGTTTTACTTCTCGTAACATGTTTATTCATGATCCACGGGTATTTGGATTATATTTTTAGATAAGCATAGAAACGTGATGTATTTCGAGTACCGTAATACCGTTGCATTACAATAGTAATTAAGAAACGTTTTTTTTCCATGTTCTGTTCTTATTCATATTTACAAAAAATGATCCACATAAGGTTAATAGATACTTTTGTAATATATGGCAAAAAAAATAAAAGACAAAACATAATAAGAATAAAATAAAATAATTTTGCTGATTTTTTCTCAAAACTTGCCCTTATGTCTTTATAGTTAACTAATATACTTCTTTACTGTCAATTAAACTAAGAATGTTTTTGCAAGTGACCATCTTTGTGTAGGTAAGTTCTGTTTAAAATAATGAATATTATTATATTACTTTGACATTCATATTTTCCATCACAAATACATTTATCCACATCTGACAAAATGGAATTTAATGTTGTATTTTTTCTGGGATAAATTCTAGATTGAAAAATTGAATTCATTGTCAATGATTGTAATCATTTGTCTCCTCACAAATGCCTTGTGCACATGCGTAAGCAAATTTTACATTTTTATGTAACATCGATGATTCATGATCGCGTTTCCTGTTTCTGATCGTCATGAATATAAACGTGCATCTATTTTCGTATTTATTATAATAATATATTTTCGACCTTTATGTGGTATTTTGATACGATATAAATGCGACGTAGCGGCGTCGGTTATTATTATCATTATTGTTGGTGAACGTTACGACAAATGTATTACAATTTGGTTACTATAATATTATATCGATTCAGGTCGGTTGATTAACGAGTAAAAGTTCTGGTTTAAAATATACATCTTCCGTTACAAATGTACTGCGACACACTAGTGACCACAGCGGGTATTGTATATTATTTTAACAGTGTGTCTCATCGTCGTTTTGAATACTATGCCGCAATTGCACTCGGCAAATCGAGAACAACGTGATGATAATGTCATCGAAATAATATCTCTAAATTATTATGTAGCGTTTAAAATAATTTTCGTATAACAAACTACATTACAAATGGGTACCAAATGTGATACATTGGTGGACGCGAAAAATGCTAAGCGTCAGTTATTGATTAATAGCTATGTAGTGTCGTGATATCAGTTTTCGTTAATTGAATAATTTGTTATAATATATCAGGACCAAAAAATTGTATCTACGTGCAAACTACAAGAATATTGGATTGCTACCGATTTCGAATCATTATATTATAGAAATTTTGGAACATTGATGAAATTGATATTGGTTGAATATTGGTTATAGGATCAAGGATATTGATGATATTGTAATCTACTATCAACTGAACAGTAGCGGTGCCCTTGGACCGAATCGATTTCAAAACTATCATTTTATAATTAATATATTGGACACCTCATACGAAAGTTATACTATCGCGAAGGTTCGACATGCACCGACTATTATTAATGTTATTACATAATATATATGTAAGAAAAGTCTTACAAAGTTATCGATTGTACGAATTATTATTTAATACTATTTATTTACATTTTTGATTTTTAATCCATCACAAGCACAAATTCAAACCAATAACGTTAAGTGCAACGTTTTTGTTTTATTTATAAATAGACTTATTACGTATAATAATAAGTTTGAAAATTATACATTTTTTATTTCCCTGATTTACGGTAAAAGTTATGAGTAAATGTATATATCACTGTGTAGTAAAACAAAGATCATCAACCATTGTAATAATACGTAAATTTAAGTTGTGAATATATAAGACTGAAGTTTACCTTTGTGATCTCTGAACTGTTTATACTTTCATAACTCTTATCATCAAAACAATATTATTTGAAATACCAAGCCAAGTTTGAAATATTTAATGGTGAAAAAAACTGGTGAATATAAAAATTGCATTTATACAAGTAAATTTAATTTTATGTGAAATTTTATCATTTCCAAAAGAAAATGTATATATGCTTATAGAGTCCGTAGGAGATAATTTTATTACCAATGATTGAAATTAAAATGTTTTTCTACCCAAGAAAGAAACGTTGACTAAATTATGCCATAGACAAATATTATACACGTGATTAACATTCAACCTTGTAATCAACTATACATAACTTATAATCTAAGCGAATGAATTTCCATGTTTTTTTGACCTTCTAGAAAATTGTACTAGGATCATATTTATTTGAAAAAGTCTCATTATGTTTATCCATTACGCGTCATCGAAATGGTAAATAATGTCCATTCAAAAGTACCTATTTCAATTGTCCGGAGATCCAATCTTGACCCAAATATATATTTAAATATATATTGGTGGGCTATTGTCCCTAGTGAGTATTGATACTTAAACAAATACTGATTGTTTACGAAATACGAAAAAAAATCAGTTTCATCGAAATAAAAAATCTAATAACTATTGTTTGATGCTCGTCTCTATTAAAGTTGATTTGAACTTGTATTCATGCAAGTATAAGTATACTTATCAAAGTCAAATTTATTGCATTTATGGGGCATATTAAAATTAAATTGATTGATTCAAAAAGTATTAAGTTTTTACATTTAAATGTTTGTAAAAAGTTTTATCAAAGAATTTCAATAATTTGATTAAAAATATATTTTAATTGACTATCGTATATTCGTTTATAATAATATTATACCTGATATTAATAATATAATATAATATATTGTTTATTTCAGTAGAATTATATTTTAGTTGGTAGAATATGTAAAATTTCTCATAATTTGGAAGTATTTATGAGAATTAATAAGTGAACTGTAAATATAATGAAATATTATACGATCAGAATAATTATACTTAACTAGAAAAAACGTATAACTTATATTACTTATAAAAGTAAAAATGAAAATTTATTATTTTTTTTATTTTTTTTTCTTTCAAATAATCAATTAAATAATAATATTTCAAGATATTATTATTTTACAGATGATTTTAAGAAATTTTTTGATGTACGATTTAGATATTTAATTTAATAAAAAAATCAAATTCTTAATTCATTTCTGCAAAAACCCTTATAATTTGATAAATGTTATTCACATCAAATAGAACTACTACTGTTTTCGCGTAGTCCAAAAGCTTTCTTGTTTATTTTTAGTTTTGACGATGAAAATTCTCGCCACACTCGGTGATCACTCATCGAATATCAGTTAAATATCAGTTTTTCAAAGAATATTTTGTTTAGTGATGAAATTATGTAAGTGGCATATACAATGTAATAATAATTTATGTAAAATAGGGTATAACATATTATATTATATTATATAGTGTTATATGAATTCGTGCACGCAATACATTCATATTTAATTTGGTATATATTATTAATTAACACACTTAAAATGTAAATTTTATTAACATTTCGGACTACCATAATCAGGGATACAGTAATGAAAATAGTAATACCAATAAAAATAAGATTTTTATATAGTAGATTCTCTAGAACTTGAAATTTAAAGGGGCGAAAACAAATGTAAGTCGTCGAGAAACGTATACATATATAATAATATAATGTTAACGAACGTATATATTATGTAGTAGATTATAATTATAGGATTTAGTAAATTTTTAATTATCGAATAGAGTGAGTAATTAAGATTCTACTGCACTATGTTTTTTTATATTATACATGTGTAGTCAATACAATTTAATGATACATATATCGAAGTAATAAATATATATATATATATATATGGGATGAAAATAGATAAATTATTGTTATAGATTATAATAAAACGATCGTAAAATAAAAATCTTAAAACGATTACACATATTATTGTATATTATAATTTATAATGAACCAAATTGTTCACATCAACTATTTATTTATATAATACCTAAATATCTTGAAGAATTTTATTTTTTTATTTAATACAAAACACACATATATATATGCATGAGTTTTATAGTACCTAAACATTGATTGTGTATAATATAATCATTATTGGGTTATAACACGTCTTATATTAGAACGTGGTGTAATAGTATGATATACATTATATCTACTGAACAACGACATGTATAATTATACAACACACGTGGATTATAATAATTGTGATGCGTACATAAAATGGTAGTTAATGGAATGAAGTCGTGTATTCGTTTGAAGAGAAAAATAAAACAGAAGAAAACGTATGTATTAGGTTTAAAAAACCGTAAGTATGAGTATACTTTCTGACGTGAAAGATTTGTTTCGATTGGCATTGTATCGGGGTTTTTCTTGAGTATAACATAATTATACGTACACATTTTGAATATTTTTTCGGCGTTCGATTTTGACGTTTCGTTTTTTTTCTTTCTCAAAGTAAGAAACACTTGTTAGTGGTCTTTATACTCTCTCTCATATATATATATATATATATATATCCGTCGATTAATGGAGAGAAAGATGTAAAATACACTACACACGAAGCTTTGGGTTGTGATCGTATGTAATATAATAATAAAAGTATAGCACGAATGTGCGTTTTTATTTGTGAATATTATGTTGGAACTGATACAGGTGTGATAATAGCATAATCGACGACAACGAAGACACGCATTGTTTTGTTAACCATAACACTTACCAAGCAACACGATAAACACGACTATATTTAATGCGTTTAACGTGTGGATGTGCGTAGACTATAGATGTTATTTGAGAGGGATTCATGTGCTATCGATGTATACGGTATACCATTCATCTTTGGCTCGTATTTTGTTCCCCAAGAACAGCTGGTGTTTTATAATTTCATAATTTCGTGGTTGTTTAACATCGAATACGTTACGCTAGCTATGATTATTTATGTTGGAGTTAGGAAGTTAATTGTCATACGTGAACACAATTGTCGCTCCTGCAAATTTCTTACACGCGAAGTCATTATGAATTAATTATAGTTAACAGGTAGGTACGCTATAGCAACGGTTTATTGTTCAAAATTAGTTTTTCCATAACCGAAATTATGTCCATAATATAGAGAGTAGCTATGTGCAACGTGTACGAGTTGCATAATGTCCTGTACACGTGTAGAACATAAGGATGCAACCAACGGGTGCAGGACCTAAGATAGTGTGTACTACAACGCGTTTTTTGTAGTTTAATAAGTGAGTATTATGCAATAATGTTAAAGCGTGTAATAAAACCGTACTCATTGCAGTATCGGCAGTGTAGCGCAAAAAGAGTTGATAACGTAAAGAAAATAATATAGAATTGGGTGACACTAAATACAGAAAATAATATTAAAATATAATAATATTATTAATTATTATTAATAATGTAATAATATTACAAAATATTTTAGGTTTAGGTATACGTATATGTAGAGTCGTAGAGTAAGAACAATCGACGGCGTAGCGTAGAACGACGGCGTTAAAGATAGGCAAAACAGGTACGTCAGAGCGCGCGGGATCGGTGATACTTTTAGGAGCGCGTTGTGTTTTCCGAAACGTCAAAACGCGAACGCAGATAAGATATTGCGTATTATTTTGATGCAATGTAGTATAATATTATAATAGAAGAAAAGGGCAAGAGAAAGAGGTATGTCGGTACAATTGATATTAATATTATTATTATTATTATTATTATACGTCTCAGCTATACGCGTGCAATGTTTTCTGATTTGTATTTAGGTATTGTATATAATAATACGTGTTCATGTGTGTTCATGAGTGTCCGTTTGTGTGTCTGTTTGTGTATCTGTGTGTGTATCTGTGTGTATCTGTGTGTGACTGTGTATGTATTATGTATATATGTATGTATATATATATGTGTGTGTGTCTGTGTGTCTGTGAGTATTTATTTGTGCGGGTGCGCGGTTATACTTATATGTTATATATATATGCGTGTGTGGGTTCGTATAATATATGTTGTTAGGAGAGGAAATTGTTGAATTGTGTTTTTATTAATTTTTTTTTTTTGTTTTCGGATTTTTGTTTTCTCATTTTAATTAATATCGTCATCGTCTAACTGCTGATCCACGTACTCGCTACTCGCCGAGTCATAGTCGTCGGACCGTTTGCCCAAACCGAAACCGTATTGGAGACGAGCCCGCCTCACTGCCGGGTGCCACATGAGCGTCGTGCTGCCGTCGTCGTCCCAATCCGCGCCCCGTTTTCCCAGTCCGAATGCGAATCGTTGGCCTTGACCCATGTCGTCCGCTGTCCTCTTCTTCTCCTCCGACAAGTCGTTGTACGTGTAATCCGCTTCCCGGTCGTCCACGCTAAGGTACGACGGATGAGATACCTGTTGACCGTACACAAAACATATGACAATCGTATATTGTAATGATACGTAAGGTATACAGTATGCCGCGGTAGACTAACTATATGAACTTTTTTTTTTTCATTCAGCTTTTTCGAATTTTGTTCAGCAATATAAAATCAGTACGAAATCGAATATTATTATCAATATACTAAAATGTAATTATCATGTTTTATTTTTTGTTTTTCGATACAATACAAGATAAAAGGTATCGCCATATCAACGGTTTCGCTCTCTGGACGAGACAACTGGGTTCAGAAAGAGTATAGGCGCATATTCAGTTTTAAGCTTGGGAGTGCTAAAATGTTTGTTTCAAAGTGACCCGTGGCCCTCACACCTCCAATACAATTATACATATCAAACATAAATTAATTTCATTTTGAATACAATTATAAACCATTTCATTAGAAAAAATCGAAATTCGTTATTCATAAATTTATTTTTATAAGCGTTTAAAGTTCTACATTTTATGATGTACGTCGAAATTGCGATTTTATGCAAATTATTTTGTAGTTAAAAATTTATAAAATTTTTGGTATTTAAACCTAAGGTCAAACTGGAAACTCATTCTTATAAATGCAAAATTACACATTAAATAATATTTTTAGCTCAGCATTAGTCGAAGGTGCTTATTGAAGACTTGGGGATGCTAGCCTTCCCTGGCACCCCTGTATGTGTGCCAATGCCCCCAAGGCATCTTCATCCTTACCTAAACCGTAATAAAATTATTTACCATTCAATGGCTGGACTACCTGAGATATCATGGATAAATAAAAATATAGAATAAAATGTATGTAAATGAAATATAATAGAAGTGCATGTACCTATTTATAATATAATCGTTCTTCTAATATTTTCTTTTTTTTTTTTTATTTCATTGGGGTATCCACTGTCCAAAACGTCGGTGCACAACTGCAGACATGATAATATCCAAAAAAAGAAACATTATTCTATTAAACCACGAATATTTTCAACCAAATATAAAAATGCATTGTTTGAAGTTTAATTTTTCTGTAAAACATGATCTTTAATAATATCGTATATTATCCATACACTGTAACGTGTATCGAATTGCGCATATAAATACGATGTTGCACTATTGTTTGTCATGTCACCATATAATATGTAACATGAGGTTACTATTTTTATACTATTATTGAAACCATTGACGTTATCTATAGTAATACTTGGAATTTTATGATACAGAATTACAGATACGTGAAATAAACAAGAAAATGATGTATCGTTAAATCGTTCGTTAAAAATCAATAATTTTCATTTTGATAATCATGGATAAAAACGGAATGATGTATTAATTTTTAATAACGTAAAACGGTCCTCTTTAATTATAAAATTGGTTGGTTTTTCTAATTGATTCTATCAGTTAATCAATATCTTATTTAATTAACTACAGAAATGTTGGCGGATAGAGATACGGGGTATTAAGGTTAACATCCCTTTTTCATTGTTTTATTTTATTGTCGTTAAATTTTTTACAAAATTAAGCTGTAACTATACTTATTCAATTACATATTTTATCAATATAATCATTTACTAGATGTTCGTGAAGTTGGCTCTCCTACCTTGGCTAATCATTGACTTCCAAACACAGTAAAATAGTTGCAAATTACTAATAGTCGGCAAAAGTAGGGCGGAGGACAGGGGCGCCATTCAAGTTTTTTAATAGGGGTGCCAAAATTTAAGCAGGTCAATTTTTTTTTTCGTCAGGCAATTTTTTTAAAAATAGTAAATACAGATATCGTTTGTGTATAAGTTACTTGTATGGGGTTAAATTGTTGAAGGGTTACATATAGTTATATATAATACAATATTTAAATAAATTCAAATAATTAATTAATTAAATTTGTTTGCCTTTTGGTATAGATATTAAAATATTTATTATAGGTACTTACATTTAACTTATGAAATTTATTCTAAATACAATTAATACCTATATATTTCATTTATTAACATATTATAATAAATAATAATACAATTAACATACTATAATAAATAATAGTATAATATTCCAAACAGTATACATTCATTTTTTTAAATTAATAATGCTATTCTAGCTTATACCTTCTACTTTTTAGTTTAGAAAATCTATCTACTGCTTTGTCTAAATCTATTTTGTTAGTATCTTCTTTTTCTATCGCTATGACCATTAAATCACCTTACCGTTCGTCACCCATTGAGGATCGAAGATAAGGTTTTACTCTTATGAGTGACGAAAAAAAGTTCATTTTTATATTCAACTAGATTATTGTCATTACTTTTACTAATTTCAAATACATTATTACAACCCTGATTATTTAATTTTAAAACTGTATTATCTGTTGTCGGTAAAATAAAAAAAAGGAACGTTGGCAATCTATAAATTAGTACTTCTATTAAAAATTATTATCTATATATAATAGAAATCTACAAATAATAAATAATATGCATTATTACCTACCCCCATACATAATATTATGTTATATATTTATATTTTATAGCTAAGCATTATATAGTATTCATAAAAATTTATTATAATATAGTTAAATTTTTACGCATAGGCCATCGCCCGTACGCCGTCGGCGCACTGTAAATTTTAATCCAGGCCAATAAGACAAAGAAAAAAATAGGGAACCAAAGTATACCCTGCTCCCTCCCAAATGGCGCCCCTGGTAGAGGACGAACTTCAGAAACAAGTTTATTATTTTTATCAATAGTTTTATAGTCATTTAACTATTGTCTGCTTGTATTATATGGACGCATGGGAATTCAATACGGCACACGATTTCAGCACAATAATGAAAGTATCATGTATGATATTGTTACCATAATGTTTATAAAAATAAATAATTTTTCCAATGATTTATTAGTTATTGAATTAATTAATGATTGGTTATTTATTAGTTATTGTTAGTTTATTGAATACCTAACCCAATGGTTCCACTAGTTAGTAATGTTAGTATCCAGTAATCATTAATTCATTATTAAATCTACAGTATTTATTTGCTTCATGTTTGTTGCTTTGTTCGTCCAATAATTTTTTTCCTGAATTATGTTTAAACTATACGATGTAATACAATACCTTCCACTGAAATGTCTGCAAGTGAAAATAAAAATATGAGTACTGACGAATTTTTTCGAAAACTAAAACTACAACTGTATTATCTGAAACAGAAAAATTAATAGAATATTGGAAACGTCAACTTATGAGTATTTTCACATCAACTTATAAATCTTATTATAAAGATAAAGAAGGTAAGTGTAATTAAGAAAAATTGTAATTTTAAAAATGTTGTACTCATATATTTACTTAAGTTCAAAAAATTGAATAGATCTTCAAACTTATTTTGATAGGTGTGATTATATGGGTACTATAAAATATTTAAAAACGATGAAAGCAAAATAATTTATATTTTGAAAAAAAATTAGATTTGATAATTAGTAACCTGATGAGGTAATTATTCAATAATTACAACCTGTTATGGAACTCATGATCGCTATTAGACGGTGAGGCAATTGGCCATATAGTTAGTTGAGTTTCGTTGATGAACAAAAGTATTTAGACAGTAAGCGACCGAAAAAAAATTCATTGCGTATCTAGATTTTAAAAATAAGTAAATGTCTGGTAAATCTGTTTATTTTTTTAAGATGAAAAATATTGACTCATAAAGTCATAAGTAAAAAAGTTATGAAATGTGCAATGTTATTTATTACTAGCCCTTATTTATTATGAAGCACATTTGCGCATAATCACTATTCAGTACATTTTATGTAATCCGGACTTGATAGTTGATTGTATAAAAAAAAAAATATACAAACCTTTATATTATGAATCTTTAGGCTTAAGTATCACATTGTGCAACACATGATGTTTATTATAAAATATTTATAAATTATAATGAAGCAGGTGCATTACAATAAGGAGCGATGGTTTTTTTTTTCATACAATCATTATTTCCTGTACGATTATTATGCCTGCTGTAAGGCATTGAAAATTTTTCATTATAGTGCACACGCAGTATTAATATGTACATGCATTCATATTAATTTATGTATGTATTCCATTGGACAAATCGCTACTTCACATCGAAATCCAATTATCCAATTATAAAAATAAGGCAATACGCGTTGTTAAACAAATTTCGACCAAATGCATATGATAAGGTACTTCATTTTATGCATGTACTAATGGCGCACACTAATCATTGACGTAAAAACAATGTCAGTGTACTAATCATAAAGGCGTTGTTTAACGAAATTTGGTGTAATACAATATATATTTAGATATTTGATATCTTATATTCAATATATATGAAACTCGATTGTATCATGTAATAAATGTTTTTAAACATAATATGAGATGTTATTTTATAAAACAGGTTTTTGTAAATAAAACCGAACTTAAATAAAACTCAAATTAATCGTATCGATTTTAGACTCTGATTAAAACGAGGTTTTTTCAAAATGTGTGTTTGTTTTATTTTTTTGTATTTGTACATGGTTTTTTACTAGAAGGAGTGCTCCGATATATACAAACCTATAGCTTTTCGCAAAGGGAATTTTATCTAGTTTATACTTATAGTAGGTTATTTTTTGATTTTCTCATTAGTTTTCCAAATAATAGAGAAAAACGGTGTGAAAAATTGTAAAAAGTTTTTACTTTGAGATAGGATTCGAAGTCCTTAATTGCTATATTATTTGTCATAGCAACGCGAACAATTTTCTGGATACTAATATATTATATTACACTAGCTGAATAACCCGACTTAACACGAAACAATCTTGATCAGAACATTAATCGGATTTAAAGAATTACTACCTTACATTATTTAAATCTTAGCCATGTTTGGTTTTGGTTTAGGTTTACTTTTGGTTATAATTGATTACTATAACACTTTATTTTATTTAATTTAATCGAGTGCTTAAGGATACACGTTATTTTTTGATTTTCCTTCTGGTGCATAAACAAATAATTCTGAAGGTTTTTTGAAGTATGAGTACACCACATACAGTTATCCATACAAGAAGCATATAATTGCTCTTGTGCTTTATTTATGATCATTGAAAAGCGATACGTCACGCCGTAAACTACAATTAATGTCTGAATTCAAATAGCATATATATATTTTTTTAGGATTATTGGAATATGTAGCAACAGTATATCTACCCTCTTGAATTGTCCATTCCAATTTGTAGTTTCAATAACATTTTTTATCATATTTTTCACATTAAGTCTTGTACAGTTGCAAAGCCGTGATGGTTTGATGTTTGGGAGAAGAATGACAGGCGTACTTAGAAATTCAAGTGAATTTAGGAATCTAGTTGGATAATTTACTACTTTGAATGGGGACTGTCGATTATGCTTGTAAATTTGCTGAGAAAAATGAATAAATCCAACCATGGTTCAACCAAAATAATATAATTTATGTATCGAAAAATGTCATGTGAAAATCGTTGACTACTTATTATATTAGTCGCTATTAAACATAATGTACAAAATGTTTAGATACAGATCTGTAATTATATATACTAAGTATACATAATATTATAACATACATCATTATAAATCAATCTTACGAAATTTATAATGGTATTTAATTTTACGTTAAAAAAAAAAAAACAGAGTTGTAGTCCGGATGTAGTATAAACGTTGTACTAAATCGACTTGAAATATCGATCATTCGAATTGTGTATGACATCGAACAGTGGTGGCTATCCTATAGTATATTTATATGTAATTAGATGTGGGTGGAGTAATTCTTCGTATGTGAATATAGAATTATTTTTATAATACAAAATAATACCTATTAGTTTTGGTATTTACTATATTATTTTACTGTTATTCAGACTACAGATGTACAGAATTCGGCAAATACAACTGACAATGAACTATAATATGTCCATATACATCTATATTAGGTGTTGCCATGTTATGAATACAATATTTGAAAATGCCAAGGCCTTTATGGTGAAAATATTTAAGAGGTAAGATGACGTTAAGGTATTTATGTAGTAAAATTGAGAGGATATGCATTTTATTTATTGATATAATTACACTATACACTATTGAGTAGATGGGATGTTACAAGAAATGAATATTGCTTATTGCCTATTGGTAAAGGTTACTTTTTAAGTTTCGCTACACCTTTTTTTTTCAGAAAACCGCCACTGATGTTAGGAAAAAAAACATTCGATGGAGTCATAGAGACAATAATATTATGTGTGTACCCGATAAAGTGCCATTTCACAATGCATATCAGTGTATTTCTATAAAAACAATAATAATATTATCATAAACTCGCGGTGAATTTTAGCTGTATACAAGATGATGGGAATCGCTATTTATGCGTTTATGACATGCTTCGAGTCAGCCATATTATAGAGTGTACGGAGGCGTTTCAACGTTATGAGTTTTTATACAATAATACCTATATCTTGAAAAACATAATTCGACTTTTTATCATTTATCCGGTATGTGTTAAAACGTTATAACGACGAGCATTCCATCCCATAATTCTTTATTGAAAACGTCCCACGAGTGAAACTAAACTTTTACACCTTTTACATTCATTCCTTGTGTTTGTGTGTGTGTGTGTCCGTTACCTACCCGGAGACAAGATCATAAAAAAAATACGTGTCCAAAAAATACGGTTTGCACTGCGAGTTGTGACTACGTGTGCCTTAATATTTGTGTTATGATAAAAGTTCGGTTGAAAAAAAACACATTTTGTTTATAGCTATTCAAAATTCCACGTTTTTACGTAATATCATGTAAATGTCATAAAGGTACTAGAATTAACCATGTTTACTTGGGTTTGGTATTCCTTTATGTAATTTAAATTATGCAAAATGCTTCATTGGAAATGATCATCAAGTTGTGGACATCCGATTCCGCGGAAGAATAGTTATTACTGTTATTGTAGCATTAAAAAGTTATCACGAACCAGCAAATAATAATGCCATTTTTCTAAACTTAGAAGTATAATAATTTAATGACCAAATCGCTAAACTATTTACAAGGATATTAAAACGAAATTAATACATCTTAGATCTTTAGAATACATATTTTATGGCCATAGAATAATAATATATGGTTTCTATTGCTGTGTTGAATGTACAAGAAATGGGTTACTATAAAAAGTTATATGTGCGTACCTATATTTATTTTTCAACAATGCAGAATTAATATTGGGAGGAAATTAACATTTTGAAAATGTCAAGCTTTACCAAAACAAATTAATTAACATACCCAGATATAATTAATATTTTTTTATTAATAACAAGATCTTTCTTCTGTAAAAACCGGAAATTAAAATAATGATATCTAAATATTGAAGTATAATACGTAAAATATAGTTCGAAAAATTTGGTGGTTAAGAATAAAATGATAAATCATGGTTATTACTGAGAATGGATAATACATTTTGAATACAATTTTTATATTATTTATAGAAGAAGATTGATTTCGTTGAAAATACATCATCAGTCGCGGAGACGTAGCAATAGGGATTAAGAATATTAAAAACTATCGCATTAGATAGTATAGTGGTGCAATCGCATCTTTGCAAAGATTAGTTTTTTTATTGCGCTTAAAGTTTGAGATAATTAATGTATACAACTGCAGCTAGGATATAACTCGGCATTGTTACTTGTTAACTACGTTCAACGCAATAATCTCCCATCGATCCGCTACACGAGTCATTTACAGTTTATTTTGTTAACCTTTTTCAAAGGTTTGCGCTAGCTAAATGTACTTTGTGAAAAAATAATAACGTCTACCCTCACAACTAGTGGGTACTGTTCTAAGTTGAATTTTGCATATCATCGTTATTGTATTCCATATAATAAATACGAGGTTAGTGAAACGAAATATTAATCGAATCGAGTTTTTTTATAAGAAGTGTATATCTAATTGGAAGGGTCAACGATCGGCGATAGTATTTTCTTTTGGAAATCTTTATTTCTCGGAATTTCGCTTAGTCATTTGAATAGTCTGAATGTGTATAAAATTAATTTCGATTGTACTAAAAATGTAGCTAAAAATGTATTTTAATTGAAATCCTGAATTAGTAGTCTATGTTAAGATGGTTATCGAATACATTTTCACGATTTCAGATTAATACGTCACTATTCATGTATTAATTGAAACGTGTATAGGTACCGATAAATGGCTTTCTTTTCCAAGATCTACATAGTACGGATGTAAACATATTTAAATAAATATGGCAATATTATTTTAATACTTCGATATTTTACTTTTTGGTTTTATATTCTGAAACGTTATTAACTGTAATAAATTAAACTTCAATTAACGCATTAATTATCATTTTATTTCAGAAAGGGTGGGATTAAATCAATTATTTCTTCATTTCATTTCCATAACTACGAATGATTAAGGTACATTAAAACGACCACGGCGAAACATTTAATTGAAATCTTAATCAAAAAACGATTCAATTTTCTCTTCTCATTACTAATGAACTCTGCAAAATTAATTAGCTTAACATGAAATATTTAAAAAACCAATTTAAATAACGTTTGACTTATTTAATTTAATTGTTATCTTGTTTCTTAACAATTTTGCAAGTATGCAACGATCAGTCATATTTTGATTAAAACTTTCTAACTTTTAGTTATTCTAGTTACTATTATACTCATTAAAAAAAAAAAAAAAACAAAAATCTGATTAGTAAATTTAGTTTAGATAAATTAACAATAATAAAAAAAAAAAAAACCGATGATGATAATAAGATATTGAAAACAGAAAAACTGTATAAAACTTGCAGAGTAACTACCAGACCCAAACTAAATGTTTCCGCTGTTTTTTCATTTGTGTGGATTTGGTAAAAGAAAATAAGAAAACGAAAATAACTATAATCTATTCCGGACATATTTCGTAGATGCAAACAAATATTAATTGATAATTATAAATTACAGAAGTGTATCAGATTTTTATATTTTGTAACAATAAATAAACTGTTTCGGGTAATTTTTTTTACACTTTTTGATTACCAAATTGAACCTACGTTTTTAATGAGTGTAATAATTATTATGGCTAACATAATATGATTAACCATTGTCTATTGGTAATAACAGAAAGTAAAAACAATAAATAAAAAAAAAATGTGTTCTATTTAAATGGTCGATTTGTGCAAATATTTAAACATTTCTTATGACTCTATTATAGGTAGGGTACGTACTTGCTAAAAAATACTACCCAACTACATATTTACTTGCAGCCCTCCTCGATAATCTATATAATATATACAGTATAATATATGTATATGCATATAGTATATATACTATATGTATAATATGACAGTCAACGAAAAAATTATGCTTTATTCGAGATATTGCTTTATGTATCCTTTACGAAAATTATTAATAAATTAAATAGGCAAATAATTAAACCTACTAAGTAGGTCTTATACTTGCTTTTAATACGAATAATGATATAAATTTAAATGATGTAATGTTATGTCGTTTTATCTTTTAAATGCACCATTTTTGTGGTTGTATAGTTGTGTCGTTATGATTGTCGTCGGTTCAGGCATCTAACGACCGCAAAAAAGTGGTTCAAAAGTGGTCGATTTCGCCGACGTTGAACCGCATTATGATAACCACAAGAAAACCGTTCGTGAGTGGTATACGCGTTTACCGTAAAATATGCATCACCGTGCGCTCACCCTTTTCCCCAGTCCGAAGCTGTACTGCGGTGACGCCCGCCGGCCCAGGCCGAAGCTGTAGAACGTCGGCGACGCCCGCTTGCCCAGCCCGAACTCGTACTGCTTGGACGCGGCCCGCTTGCCCAGCCCGAAGCCGTACTGCTTGGACGCGGCCCGCTTGCCCAGCCCGAACTCGTACTGCCGGTACAGCCGCTTGCCCAGCCCGAAACCGTACTGCTTGCTGTGCGCGCGCTTGGCCGGCGGCGGGTAGCCCAGCTGGTCGGCGAAGTAGCCACCGTTGTCGGCCGGCGTCTGCATGGCGGGCTGGCGTCCACCCGCGCCGCCGGCGTTGGCCATCGCTTGCATCATGTCCGACCGTTGCTGCTGTTCCTGTTGGCTCTTAATGCCGTCCACCTTGCCCTCGGCGCCCGCCGCTGCGCCTGTGCATACCGCTGCAGCGATCACGACAAACCACGTGCAACAACTATTATGCATTTTGCCCTGGACAAACAACAAAATGCGCTACAGTTATGTTATTATATAATACACCAATTGTATATATTATATTATTATGTTATCGTTATAATATTATTATCAGAGGTGATGGTCCCATAGGCCGCAGCGATTCCCAACCTGGGGTGTACTTGAGAAAATCTCAAGGTGTACGCGAAAAAAAATATTAGGTAATGATGGAAAGATTTTGAATTTGTTTTATTTAAAACAGTGTTTCCCAACTGGTGGTCCGTGGGCCAGTCATAAGTGGTCCGCGGTACCTATTAATTTATATCGTTTTCTATTAAAAATAATTTTTTTTTTTAAACAGCGAAAATAGTTTATTTCACCGTAATATACAGTTATCTTATTGTTGTTATCGTGTAAAGTTTAATAATTATATATAATAGTACAGTAAAATAATAAAAATTAACTTTTTTCGATAAATTTTATATATTTTTGTTAATGAGTAAAAAAAAAAAAAAAAAGGTCTTTCTATTTTGCGTAAAATTGAGGTGGTCCGCGACCTATAAAATATTGTCGAAGTGGTCCGTGGTGGTAAAAAGGTTGGGAAACACTGATTTAAAATAATTCGTTTTGGAAGTATGCAATACGTGTTGTTAAAAATTAAAACTTGATAGAACTTTAATGTGAAACAGCTTTCAAAAGTGAGTTTAAAAGAAAACAACTTATTAGTTTTTAAGACTATATATCTTGCATCCTTTGAGTTTGATTTTAAAAAATATGTAATTCAAAACGATAGGTCAAGGATCTTACTTAATTTTTATACTACAATTTTTCTATTCGTTAAATTATGAAAATTTATACATTTTTATATAATATTATGTTATTTTTATATTTTATTTAAATATTTTATGAGTATTTATGAAAGAAAAACTTTAAAATTATGATGATGGGTACAATATAGCAAAATATTAAGCTTAGGGATACTGAAGAAAAAAAGGTTGAGAATCGCTGCCATAGGGTATAATACTACATAATATATACGCCGTATACTCTCAACTTTATTTTGAAAATGCACGGGTATACTGGGTGTACTTTTGAGCAGTTTATGGAGAAATATAAATTATAATATAACAATATTGATTTAATAATTATTGTATAAAGATATTTTGTAATGGATATTATTTTTTCACTTCAGATCATTACTATTTAAGTTGTTTCCGTTAGCAAAACATAATTATACTGTCACAAAATTCATGATCGCAGTTTTAGATTATTTTCAAATTGAATACGAAAGTATATGATGTTGCATTTTTTTACATTGTAGTTTTCATCATTTTTTTTTTTTAACATTTTACCAATTTTTAAGGCCTTTTAAATACTGTACCTACACAAATAATTATTAAATGTATTAGGCATTATTCGCCGGAAGATTAAACATAATTTATATATTTTTGAAAAAAATTAAATCAAAATAAGACATATATTTTTAGGTATTATAAAGTGTAGTCGACAACACTCTATATAATTATTATATAAACATTTTAAGCATGTAAGTTATTTTCAATATGCGTTCGTTTATATAACTATTTATGTTTACTTAGTTTATTTGAACTTTTCGTAAATCTATATTGTATAATTGTATCTATTTATTATTGGAGGAGGGGGAGAAACGCACACATTAACACAACCATTTGTGCGACGAAGAACGATTTTCTTCGTGGCATGCATTATAATGGTATTGAAAGGGTTAAATCCAATACATGGCCAGGAATTGCAAAATCGTATACACGCATATTACCATATTAGAAGCCACGAGGAAATATAATAATATGTCTCCGTTAACGTGGCCCCCGTATTATTACAATATATTAGGGTCGCATTCGGGGTACCGATTACACATTACGCTTTATAGAACCCGGGCGAACCCCGTTCACAATTACAGATGGATTATATATGCTGCTCAAATAATGTTTATTCCTCTCGGGCTACTGGGATTCTGTTTTATATTAAAATGTACCCACGCTCTGATTTTCTAAATGTAATATATGTATGTATGTTTATTTTCATTTTTAAACTTCTCGCAATGTAACCGTTTATATATACACTGCAGTTCCAGCGAAATAAAAATCTATATACGCAATAATAATGTGTGTCAGTGATCTTGCCCGAAGGCAGCATTATTATTCACGACTCAGACTTGTATTACTGGTACAGAATTAAGGGTTAAATCTCGACATATGTGTTTTTAGTGAAACTCGTGTCGGTCGTTTCAACCAGGATTGTCATATATTATATAATTTGTAGCGGAACGTAAAATGTGTGTACGTCATTATAATTAATATATGTTTTGGAAAATAGAAATACATTATCGAAACATGTTCGAAACGCGTAGCAATCACATAAATCTAATTGCAAATCATATATGTTCGATGTATTAACCGCGAATAACAGGTTTATAAAAATAAAATATATGTTTTTTGGACGTACTTTCTATGTGTAAAAAATGTTATAATTAAACAATTACTTCATTGTGCATATAATGTATATGACTATCAAACAATGTATGAAACTTTCAAAAATTTAAAATCTATCTCGTAATGAATTTACCCCGATGCGCTTTTGTTTTGCTCTCTAGTTTTCGGTTGTTGTATAATTTTATAATAATAGCCAAGGTTTGTTTCACGTTGTTTTCTCGAGCCGGGAACTTCGTGAAACGCGATTACAAACATGTTTGTAACTCAATTTCAAAATATTACAGCGTACCTACAATGAGAGTTTTTGCTATTAATATGCTATTAAACACTTAACAGAATACTTTTAAAAAACCTCATAAAAATGCTAAATTGTTTTGAAATACATTTTAAACATGTGATTTGCAAATAACTAAAAATAATTTGAATAATAATTAACTAAGTTGATATAGAAGTATATAATATTGATTGAAAATTATTACCTCATACTAAGGACTTCATTTTTGGTTGTACACCATCGTTGTATGTATTTTGAAAATTCTATTCTAAAATTCTTTACAATTCTGTATAAGTTACATTTTTAATTTACTTTATTTAGGTATATAATATTAAAATGCTTTAAATGTTTATAAAATATATCCTAAAAAATAGTATCTAAATAATCTACAATACTGCGAACGAAACCGAATTTGACCTTCGAATGAGGGTCGTTCATAGACAACACAATAACATGTTTTTCCTTTTATGCACGGTTAAGTAACTATGAAGTTGCGCTTGCAATTTGCTATTTTGAATGCTTCACGTATTCGCGTATTACTATTATACATGCATACATACACACACACACATACACTGCTGAATGTTACACTTTTGTGTACGTCTTATAGTATGTACTTAATATATCATTTTACAATCTATCATGACTACGAATCATTATAATATATAATAACATATAGCGTCAAAATAATGTTACGTATTATACTACATATTATATTGTATCGTATTTGTGATTAGGTTTTGTGCAATATTATTCTGCGAATGCGATGCAATACACTGAAAATTGTAATACGTGTTGTATTTCATAGAAAATCACAATTACTTTCATTGTTGAGCGATGTTATATAATAATCACAACATGGATAAGAACTAGGAAGTATTGTCTGTTGGAATAATTAATTATTAAATTAATTTAATTTATACAGTGTCGAATAAAGTAAAATAAACTATACATTTTTAGAGGGAAAGATGTTCACCCTTCATCATCCAGTCAAACCACCGCACAAGCCTAGATCTTAATGTAAGTAAAAAATAATTAATTTAAATAAATTTTTTAACACATTTTTCATTCATATTCTTAATTAATTTACATAAAATATCCAGGCTATTATAAAATGTGAAACACACATAACTGCATTTTTAGCAGTTTTAAATTGGAATACATTTTTCAAATATTATATACTTATACGTAAGAATGTGCAAAGTTTGAAAGTTGTCTAATATTATATTTGTTATTTTTTATTAGTTATATTTTCACTTTATAAAAATTAAAAAAGAAAATTATTACGCACATTGTTTTCAATGTTTATACATATAATTTCATTTTTTCATAAGATAATATTATAAAAACTTTTAACTTTAATACAACTGTTTGATTAAATAATCCAGTTTTATGTGAATTAATTTGTATGTAGTTTATTTTAATAATTTTAAAAATATATAAAGATTATTTTTTAAATTAATCGGATTCGAAGAACATAATTATATTCGCATACTTCAATATTTCCATTAACATAGTGTAACTTAAAGAAAAACTAATTTTGTAATAATTTTACAGATTTATTAAATAAAATATACATAGAAGTACAAAAAAAACTTTAAAAATGTAATCATACCACAATATTCGAATTATTTATTTTTACAAAGTGTTTTCATGATATTATTCCGCCCATAACTCATTTTCTACGCATTTTAGTAGTTGAGTAAAAAATAACTTTTATATGTGTATATATTCCACAAGAAATTGCTTCCATTTCTACAAGAAAAATGCAAAAAATAAAACCACTATTAAGATGTCTGATGTGTATATCTTGTTCACTTTATTACCAACCCATTTAAAATATAATACTACACAGTTTCGTATGAATTAGTTTAACCCAAATATCAAAGCTTAAAATATAATCATACTCAATTCCAAGCAAAACAACTCAACATTTAATACTCATAATATTAATTTAATTTAATTTGAAATTCCAAAAATTTTGAAAAATTTTGATTCAAATCAATAAAAAATTAATTTTAATGCGCTTAAGACTTTCATTTTTGATTACATTAAACTATTTACTTTGAAAATAGCATTATTTCTTCTCTAGGAATACTCCCATTGCTAAACATAAATTTCAACATTTTTCATGCCGTATTTATTACTTTATTAATATCCATGTAATATAAAATTATTGCTTATTGGGTACAATTACAGAAACAAAACTATGATTTCTGAATTTTGAACTAAAATAATATTCGAATAATAATATAGTTTAAATGATAAGCCTTATTTTAAGGTATATGATATATTATAGTTTTTTAAGTGGTGTGCTGACATTTCGGACCCATTATAAAAAACGGATGGGCCTCACTTTGCTGTACAGTTGGGGGTGGAGTGCACCTCGTTTATAGGATAGGTCATTATTACAATGGATTTGTTAAATTTGAATGTAATGATAAATATCATTGTATACGAATAACGATTCTGAACGGAGTTAATATGTTTGTCTAAAATGTGTGTATAATAATATAGTATTTTATATTTAAATTGAATTATAATGCAATTTCGTAAAAATTTACATTTAAAACAGTCATAAAATTTTTTCTTTTAAGTCCGGTAGAATTTTTTTTATATATTTTTGAAGATTAGCTTATTCACAACCTAGTGTTAAAATTTTGAATGTTAAGTACAAACAGAAAATTTTTCATGAATTTTCAACTACAAAATAACTTGCAAATTATCGCAATTTTAACATATTTTATACAAATTTGAACTTTATGGGCTTATAAAAAAAATTTGAGTGAAACCATCTCCAATATTTTTTAGTTACAATTAGTATAACTTATAATTAATTCTTTAATATATTTTCAAGAGTTTTTGGAAAGCCAAAAAATTTTTATAGATATTTTAAAAAAAAAAAAATTACAAAAATCGAAAATTTAAATTGTCTATAAATAAGTCAAAATATGTCAAAATACTTTTTTTCATTTTTTTCGTAATTTTTTTATCGTTTTTTTCGATTTTTTCAAAAAGTATGAAAAAAGTTGGATAGTCGCCCAAGTACAATCTACATTCACTTTCCTTTCAGAAAAGTTGCTGTTTAAGAAAATCGAAGCATTTTTATTGCCCCAAAACGTGATGACAGACACAAAAAAAAAAAAAAAAAAACACTTCATTGTAAAATCAATAGATTCCATCACTCCGTTCAGAATATAAAAATCTTTGAAAAAGTTAAGCTGGTTGCTTAACTTATTTCTGGCTTATAGATTTACTATTTTACTTATAAGCTTCAATTATATAATTGACCATACTTTTAGTTTTTTGTAAATGTAAAAAAGGAGAAAATAAATTATGAAATATAAAATAGATGATTCAACAAATTTAATATTTCCGGTATCAAGATTAATTACTTATTACATCAATGAACAATGAGGCACAAATTACCGAAAGACAAAGCGTAGACGTGCGTGCTACTATAAAAATTCAACAAAAGATAATCAAAAGTATGAATATGAACATAGGTCAAGAAAAACAAAGCAGTCAGTAGTTATGTTATTTTGAAAATGGAGCCAAAGATATGATTCCAAACGTCCAGCGCGCTTCTAAAGTCATGTATATAATATATCAAAAAAAAAAAAAAAACATTTATCCTAAAAATCCACGAAACCATCAATTTGTAATTTATTTATTTACTTTTATTTCATTTATAAAATATTTAATGAGTAGGTAATTAATTAGTATTTGAATATTTAAATAATACATATCAGTATAGGTATATGATATAATTTTAATTTTATGTGAATGAATGAATACACTAATTATTAACATTGCCACTGAAGTAGACAAATTAAATACACAATTATTATTTCCTTTTTGTGGAATATAATCCATTTTAAACAACCATTTTATGTTACCATTAGCGTATACAATGAGAAAAAGTTCACATTTTTCATTGATGGGATGAAAACGCAATAGTGTATTATTTTTTTGTATGTATATAGAATGCAGTAGAATCGGAAAACGTTAATGTTTATATTGGACATTATCGGCCAACAAAACAGAACCCGTTGAATGGACGAAGACAATGAAGTTTCATTAGTCCTTTATTATTATCGGTTCAAAAAATATCGTTTATTCGGATATTGTCCCCCAGGTGTGTTTTGAGACGGTCGAACGGAATAAATGAACTTTGTAACGATTACTATTGACCGGGGTAGAAATTAATTATCACCATCACAGGATTCATTGTTGTTGATGTACTTTGTTGAACTTTTCCTCTTCCAATGGTAGCCGTTGTGGGGATGAGCCACCGGGAAATGTAAAAAAAAAAATAACTATACCCGCAAGTATTGTATATATAATGTTAACGGTTTGAGATAATACACGCGTGGTAATCATGTATACTGCAGCTGTACCTCATCCTATAAATCGGATGACTTAAAAATCGATCTTGAGTGATTTGTTAGGGATTGTATTTTTCCGTACCATTATTATTTTTTTATCACGTTATAGTACTTACATATCTAACACACGTTTAATATCAATACCGATTAGTTGTACACAACTGCAGCTAATAACTGTATTGTTCCCAAGTCGATATAATTCAAATAGTAGTAATTATTAATTATATTGTCTGTTGTCAACAATTTACTACCTACCTAGTCCCTTATTAATATTTATATATAATAGTGGGTATTGGTATAAATGAAATTAATAGACTCAAAAACTACTGAGCTAATTTCTATGCAGTTATTTACAAAATAGGTCGCATTATCCGGGAGGGTTTAAATTCATCGGAATCCTTCCATAGCCTCACCATATCATCACCAAAAAACGGGTTTAGGTATGTTTGATATCTATGGTAACACAGATGAAAAAAAAACAATATAAATTTGTATTATAGTTGTATTGTTGGCATATATGAAATGTTGTAATGTTTTGATTTGTAACAAAATGAAAAAAAAACCATGTGATTGTAAACAGTATTATAGTAACCAGGGTCAATAAGAAAATGTAGATGGTAACTGATTCGGTAGGTGTACAATATAGATTTTGTATTATATACAGATCATCCTTTTTTATATTGAAGAGGAATTATTTTCATACAGAAGTAAATAAATATATACAGGCAGGGCAACAATGTATGGCTATCAATAGCAAAACATTGCCGTGTCAGCTAGTATATTATTATATACTTACTTACTACACTATACATCAACGCATGTACCATATATATTTATGCGTTTAACTCGCAGGCCAGTGGTATAGTGAATAGGCGGATATACATGTCGTTTTTGTTTGATAAAAAATACGAGGTGTCGTATGAAAAGAATAATATAAAGCAAAGTCGCATACCGCACGCGCTCGCGTCTGATTGCTCGACATGAGTGATACGGGTGTATTTGTACACGCAACATATTACGTACACGGGGGAAAGGAAAATATAACAACTGCACACGATCGTTGAACTGACAAATTCGAATATATACAGCGAAATACACGTATAAACCCGCGCGTAGGAAGCCGTTTGCACCGCGGCAGACGGTTTATTCGCGCTCGGATACAACGCTCAAGACAAAAATATATGACCACATTTCACGTCACGACGTCTCCGCGGCCGAATGTTCGCGGAACGGATTTTTATTTGTCGGTTTATCATTCGCGGTAACACACACGCGCGCAGTGTACCTACACGGGGATACACACGCGTTGCTATATGTTCTATGCACTTGCCCGTTTATACGAATCCGAGCTTACGAAATACAACAACGACAATACCCACGATAGGGCTGCATAACTGCTCAAACCGTACACGCATTATATACTTATACGAGTAGGTGATAGGTACAATATTGCAACCAGAGTAATAAAAAAATTTAAATCTCATACAGCCTAATGCACGGTCTTTATTAATATTTAAATTTATTTCATACAGTTTCCGTTGCAGTTACTGTTCATTACGTCGTCGAGTCCTTCCTAAGTAGGTACTGTTAAATATTAATATAATATTAATTATGACTGAACTGCGCTAGGAGGCTAATTTGCACACCCTGAATCCCCTGTGCGTACGCCAATGGGTTAACACCTTTAAGTTTAGTTTAATGAATTGTATTCAATTGAATTGACCGAGTAGAAACATTCATTTCGAGGTACAGTGATTATAACAAAACAGTAGAGATTACAAAATATAGTCGTTGGATCATTTATTTAAGACATTGTTTACTACCATTATTACTATTATTTGATATAAATAAATCTGTCGAATTCTATTTAATTCGATTTACACATGAAAATAATACAAATGTCAGTGGAAAAAAATCGGCCTAACATTCTATTGTTCAAACTTCACATTCAAGTGGAATTACAATGCATTATGTTTTCCAAAGTAGTTATTTTTCATGACATTGATTGGCAATATTGACATGCTTATTTTTACAATGTATAATTTTACATTATTATATTATAATATTACACATTATACATGGGTGTCGAGTTAACATAAATAATAAAGTTATAATATATTATATTTTATTGAGTAAATCACCGCATATTATTATGTTTTTTCCATTTAGTAAACTCAAGGAAATAGGATAACAATTGGTCAAGTCTACTTAATGTTGTAAAATATATTAAATATAGTTTATTTTGTTAAATTTTAAGTGCCGTAACCTTGGCTTATAGAATTGAAAATGAAAAATTATAGTAACATAAACTTTTATAGTTCCACAAATTATTGAAATCATGATGATTCAATATTTTGAACTCATTATTTTTTTTTTGTTTTTTGTTATAAATCTCTTAAATAACCTAAAGAAATAAAGAATAATGCGTCGAAGATGTAGGTAGGTATGCTTTAAAGTTGTATTATTTATTTATCTACTTGACCGTCTCGACAGTACCTATTTTGTACCCATAATGGAATCAGTGATCCGTAACGAAAGATTAAGTACAAATTTGATGATTAATAATATACTTTGAAATGAGTCCCTTATAAATAATGATAGCCTAAGCTAATATTGAAGTAGGTTCAACGTACATTGAAGTATCGGTAGTTATTATCCAATCTATCGTTCAACCAAATTATGGGACGTAATTGAAAAATGTATATCTTATTTTATAGTACGAACTATAATATTATAAGTATTTAGGAATTTTCAACGGACTTCAATATTTATTAACGATGAAAATTCGTATTCGTCTTTCGGAAAGATCCATATTTATTTACGTAATACAAGAGTTTTCCATCCAAAAAAAGTTTTAGGCTACACATTATAATCTGTTATTTACATCAACGACAAAGTAAACATATTACATTCTTAGTACATTTCCAATACGAATTCGAAGCTTATTTTCGTTTTAATTTTTCATTCAGTGAGTAAACCATTAACTGAAATTAGGAGTTTTCAATGCGCTGTAACAATACACGAAGCGGAAGTTATAAGATGTGGAAATGATTTATCTTCAATACGTCATTATGGTTGTCGGTTGATTCATTTGTACCAGCGTTGATGCGAAACAATCATCGTGAGGAAAATGTGCAAAACCAAGATAAACGCAATGGTAGGTGTGCGTTATAAAATCGCAAGTCATATTTATTTAATTTTATATTGTTCGTTATTTTTTGATGGGTGTTATTCAACTGTTATGAAGTCTTGCAAACATTGGTACACAATTACGTAAATTTAAAATTTGAACCATTATACTTTTAAGCCAGGATTATATAATATTCATTAAAAATTCAAAATGTATAAATTTATTTAAGTTTTAAAACATACTTTCCTTCGAAGAAAAAAAATATTCAGAATTAGCATAGAAGCGCGTCAATGATGTATAATATTATTATTATACATTAACAAAAATAATCATATTTTGTAAATAATGTAAATATTTAAAAGTTACATCGTAACCCGAAATATTTAAAACAGATTTAAATTACAAATTCGTGTTTTGTGAAAAAACATTATTCTCGATTTTTTTTTTCATCATATATTGTTAAAACTCGGTTATAAAATAAATGTATAAGTTGTAAGTCTTTAATTATGGGAATAGTTTAGCAAAATTGAACTGGTGAATAATTTGTACTGTTTTAGTTTATATGCGACTTATAAAATACTTTCCATATTTAATAAAACACAAAACTTACACAATAATACTGTCAGGAAATAAAAATAAAATAAAAAGGGAAAGAACCAGACTCACTCTAATGTACAGTAGGGGGTGGAGTGGACCTCATTTATAGAATAGATCATTATTATGGATGTGTTAAATGTGAATCCTATGATAGATATTATTGTGATTGAAAAACAATTCTGAACGTTGATGATTTGTTAGTCTAGAATACGTACAATATATATATATATAATAATATATTACGTTGTATATAAATTGTAATATTATATCAATATTTGGTCTTCAAACGCTTATAATAAATAATTCTGTCAATATATTTCAATAATTTTTGAATGACAACCAGAAAAACTTCTGTAGAATCTTCAATTAAATTATCAAGAATCAACAATTAAAAATAAAAAAAAAATAAAATATCGAATATTTCAAATGCCTATAAATAGCTTAAAAATTAGTAAAATATTTTGGAAGTATATGAATTAAAGAAAATGCTAATTATTTATAGCTGGTAAAAGTTTTAACTTTCTATGACTTATACTTTTTGAATAATAATTAATATTTAAAATCATTTGAGAATAAATCCTTATTTTATACAATTTCGTAAAATTTTTAATTTCATACGATTATAAAATTTTTTCTCCAAATCCGTTAGAATTTTCTTATACTTATTTGAAGAAAATCTTATGAATAACTTTGTATAAACATTTAGAGTCTTCAGTATAAATACCAAAAACTTTATGAATTTTCAATTACAAATAATTTGCAAATTATCACAATTTCCACATATTTCGGAAAAATTTAAACATTAGGCACTGATAAACAAAAAGTTTTACTTTTTTTTAATTGCAATAAGGAAAATGTATATAAAAACTAGTATTAAATTTTTACTATTTTTTGAGTATCCAAATTTTAGATTCTGAACGGAGTGATGGAATCTAATAATTTTACAATGATGTGTGTTTTTTTTTTACTTTTTTTTGATATTTTTTTGTGTCTGACGACAACTTTTTTTGCTGTAAAAATACTTCGATTTGCTTATACAGCAACTTTTCTGAAAGAAAAGTGAATGTAGATGGTACTTGGGCAAGTCAAAAATCCAAATTTTTTAATACTATTTGCAAAAATTGAAAAAAACGTTAAAAAAATTACGAAAAAACGGGAAATTTTACGCAACATCACGTTTTTACAAACTACATTTTTTTAAAATGCTCTAATTTGCTCTATTTTGACTTATTTATAGACAATTTAAATTTTCGATTTTTGTAAGTTTTTTTTTTTTAAATATCTATAAAAATTTTTTGGCTGTCCAAAAACTCTTGAAAATGAATTAAAGGATTAAATATAAGTAATACTAATTATAACTAAAAAATGTCGGAGATGGTTTCACTCAAATTTTTTTTACAAGCCCATAAAATTCAAATTTGTATAAAATATGTTAAAATTGCGATAATTTGCAAGTTATTTTGTAGTTGAAAATTCATAAAATTTTTTCTGTTTATACTTAAGATTCAAAATTTTAACACTAGGTTTTCCATAAGCTTACCTTCAAAAATATATAAAAAAAATTCTACCAGACTTAAGAGGAAAAATTTTATGACTGTTTTAAATTTAAATTTTTACGAAATTGCATTGTAATTCAATTTAAATATAAAATACTACATTATTATATACATATTTTAGACAAACATATTAACTCCGTTCAGAATCGTTATTCGTATACAATGTTATCTATCATTGCATTCAAATTTAACAAATCCATTGTAATAATGACCTATCCTATAAACGAGGTACACTCCACCCCCAACTGTACAACAAAGCGAGGCCCACCCGTTCTTTTTTTTATTGATACTTCAAAAAAATATTTTTGAAAAAATTGTCATTGACTTTAATTGTTTATAAATTGGTTAAAAAAAAGTCAAAATACTTCGAAAACTTAACCATGACGTATAGATAACGCTAATATGAAAATTTTGTAAAAGTTTTAAGTATTTGCGGTTTTTGTTTTTATGTTAGAGGAAAATAAAATAATTTATTTTGTTAAAAAGTGGTTTTTCGTAAAAGTGTTTTTTTTTCCTGACTTTTTTGAAAATGATTGATATTTTTTTATTTTTGACTACTAAAAATATTATCTAAATTCACTTTTCGTTCAGAAAGTTGTTGTATAAGGAAATCGAAACATTTTTACTGCTCCAAAACGTGATGATAGGCACAAAAAAAAAAAAAATAAAACCACATATCATTGTAAAATCAATACATTTATCTCTCCGTTCAGAATCAAATTCAAATCATATTTTATAGTCAATAAATTATCAAAGATATTTTTATTAAGTAAATGCTATGAAGTCACACAGTTTTCTTGAGTATGAGATATAAAGATTAAAATGAAAAAGTGAAAATACAAATCAACTTTTATGACAATATATCATACATAGACGTATATAGTAATATATAGTATATATTGCAACAATGGCACCAGTAAAATAACATAATAATATCATATTGTATAACTAACAAGTTCACGGTTTCGCTCAGTATCAGACATCAAATTAAAAGTTTTTATGGTCTAATGTATTTGTGTTTTATTATTTTCAGTGAGTATAATAATATGACTGTCATTCGTTTTCATTTTTATAGTGTTGAGTTTTTGATGATAATTGATCGGAATTGAATAGTGTTGCATTTTATATGAATGAAAATTTAATTATTTCATAAAAACAAAATCCTTCAAATTATGCTAGAACTTTGATAAATTGGATTATGCTTTATTTTGTGGATTATAAAATCAATGCAATTATTACTAAAATTGTATATAACATTTAAGTTATTCCATTATGTCCTTAGTTTTATTATTTGTTAAACTTTGTATAACGTATTATAGATTCTATAGTGGTACGTTATAGACCTATTCGCAATCTGTCCTCTTAAAACGACTTGGTGTTTTGTTAAAATATTAAGCCATTATAAGATGTTTATGATAACAGGAATTTCAGTAGGTTACCGATAAAATTTGAAAAGTTTATAAAATAATTATAATCAAAGAGAAGCGTTATTACAGTTATATTATGTAGCACCGTTAATTGTTGTTTATCAATTCATTTCAAAAGAAATTAAATTCCGGAGGATTGTTTAATCATCATTCAATCCCTTCGGCATCCAAAACAAGCACTAACAGAGTGTTAAAGAAAAATAGTTTTATAATAAAAATCATTTTATAATTTTTCTTTACTCGCTATAATTTTCACCAGACAAAACATAAACGAGGAATTGAAATGTTAATCTGACGAAAAACGTTTACACTAAAATAATTTATGGTCTTGCTGATGGTTTGCGAACAACGCCTCCTCGTTATGTTCTCGAAACAATATAAAACTGTCATTTTAACTCGCAAAAAAAAAAATGCTTTTTATACTTTACATTTTAAAAAAACTGAAGAAAAATATTTCAAAACATTTATGGTGAGTACTATCTTACCATATCCTTTGCACATCAATACTTTTATTTTTCTCCATAACATAACCACAATCCAAATAACTAATTCATATTTTTGTTCTGAATAATTAAAAAAATTCAATTAAACTAAAAACAAACAAATGCATTAAATATATTTATTTTTTAATTAATTAATTAATTATAACAATCATAATACTATAAATTCGTTTTTTTAATGATTTCAATAAAGTATTTATCTTGTTATCGCTAAACATTGTACTGTGAAAAACAAAATTGAAAAGTGTATTTACAGTAAGACTTAAAAAAAAAGTTTGTAAATGGAGTCAAGAAACGCTTCTTGCACTGTCACGCCTAATAATATATCAGTTATCAGACCTATTTAATTATTATTTGTGTATACATATTATAATTTTTATATGTAAATAAATCTTATATAATAAATAAACAATAGCATTTTAAAAGAAATTTAAATTATAATATAGTATTTAAATATTCGTAGTTAAATGAAAATGTTAAGGTTTAAGGAAACTAACGTAAAGTATTTCAATTTTTATTATACTTAAAAATCTCAATAAAATGTCTACGTATATATTATATTATATAGAATTATATCTATAAAGAAAGTTTCAGTATTAATTCTAATAGTATTTTTCAGTATATAGACATAAAAAAAACTTGAATTTTTGTATTTGATCACAAATTATTATAAATTAAAAATAAATTTAGACGGAAATAATTTAGTTGAATATACATAATGTACAGAAAAACAGTTTTTATACTTCAGATCAAAAATTTCACATTAGGTGTAGAATACAGAAATAGTATTATATAAATTCTTGGCAATACTATGAAATTACCACAATTAACTTCAAGAAACTATAATTAAGGCTATCAATTTATGATTTTAAATCATTTTAGTATTTTATTTTAACGAATTGAATGTTCACAGTAATTATCGGGGTGATAAATGTGACAAATTGACAAAGTGTGGTGGGTCTATGTCTAGTTCATTATCACAGATATTATTTTACTAGTAGACTATAGTATAGTCGAAAGAAGTTACGCTGTAGCCAATACCATGGTAAATCAAACAAAAGTTATTCTCTCTTTTAATGGAATTCGTCAAATATGACGTTTATCATTTCAGGTGACATATTATTCTCCCTTGTTCATTAATGTCTGTATATTGTTAAGAAGATCTAACGTAGATTTTTGTATACTTAAGTAATCTATACCATAATCCATAAACAGTTTGTATACATTGCCTCCGATTGTTGGTTGAACAAAGTTTTATACTGCTGTTGACAGTTTTATGAATGTAACCTTTATTTTTATATACATATATTTTTTTTTCAACGCAAAGTAGGTTCGCTATTCATTGTTGGGCATGTACTTCCAGTTTTAACTTTTTTTGTACTATGGATAATAAAGTATCTCTATCCCGTCTGTCTACAGTGAAAAAATGACACTCTAACATTCCACCATTACACGCGTTTCAAACATAAGTCTCGCGAACTTGCAACCCACTTATTCTACAATCTCGATTACACGGTTCGTCCGAGTTTTATTTATTTACTATATTATGTAGTGCAGTCAAAGGCAACAGCTTACTTTTATAAAATATTACAAGAATAATTTTTGTCAACAAAAAACTTAAGTAGATCAAAATCAACAAGATCCTAAAACTTAGACTAGAAAAAAAATTTATTCTTTAAACGTGTCCCAACATATTTTATAACTTGATATTTTTGTAGTATATTAATGTCGTGTAGGAGAGCCGTAAAATAATACTAAGTCTGAACTAAAGAACATGATGACAAAAATAATAATACGTAGTCAGGTCATTTAGATTGAAATTTAGATTAAAACACATATATTTTTTTTTTACGTAATTGTCATGAAAAAACTGAGTATAAAATTATATTTTATTTCAATATTATGTTAGATAAAAAAAATTTGACTTATACAAAATACTTGAAAATTTAATAGAGTAGTTCAGGTGTAGTTCTTATTGTCATTCAAAAATTATTGAAATCCATTATCACAATTTTTTTTATAAGCGTTCGAACAGCGAATATTGACATAAAATTACATGTAAAACATAATATAATATATAATATTCTTGACTGACAAATCATATCAATTTTTGGAATTTGTTCGAACTCAAAAACCAAATAACGCAAACATTTGAAATTTTCACCAAATGTTTGTATTGACGTTATCTATAGGTGGTTAAGTTTTCAAAGTATTTTTCCATATTTTGACTTATTTGTAGACAATTTAAATTTTCGATTTTTGTAAGTTTTTTTTTTTTTTGAAATATCTATAAAATTTATTTGGTTGTCCGAAAACTCTTGAAAATTTAATACAAGGTTTATTTTAAACTATACATTGAATATTGAAATGTTCATAATAATTGTGTCACAGCTTATGTATCTTCCCAGTCAGTAAAGGGATGATAATACAAATTTTACTAAATGTGTTTATTTTTACCCTCTTTGATTAAACTGTAATAAATCAAAAATATTTTAAAAGAAAAATTAATATCTACACAGATAATATCCATCAGGATATTACAGTGGGCCATTCTGTATATATATATCATATATATCTGTATATATATTTATATGTGTATATTTTCCCATAGTGTTGAACCATAATGTACAATACATATAGATGATTTATAAGAAAATAATTGTTATTTTTAAAGATTATAATAAAATAGATGCGGAACAGGGGGACTATGATTGATTTTTCGTGAATACCTATAATCATATTTGTTTTACAATCGTGTTTATCGAATATAAATATTATAGCCACATTGAAATAAAACTGAGTACACAAGTGAAATAAGGTTTAAGTTGACTAGGTTGTAAAAAACGAACTCCATAAAGGTATGGTTATAAAACGTTATCAAATTGGCCGAATGGTTTGAGCGAGTTAATACTTATGTAATAATATATATGCATAAAACTCACTAAGGTACCTACTCACCTTTGAATATATTTTAAGGACTAGTACGTTCACCATTTAGCAACCGTAATTCAAACATATACTTAATCTTATAATAATCTTATTATCATATGATAGCTGGTAAATTTTTAAAATCACTTCCATATATTAAACATATTAGATGCGGTTTATTTTTTGCTAAAACATAAGTATGTAGGGTCTTTGGTCAAAGTTTCTTGCATGAATAATAATTAAGTCATTATTGTTTCTTTTGAAATTATCTAATTAAATGTTAAATCATTACTTATTTGTTACCTTGTCTAGGTATATAGGTTATATACTATATAATAGTTATTTAATACATGGTTTTAACTTTGGTTAGTGGCAATGATTAGAATTTTATATTTCAATTCATATTATACTTTAATTTAAATTATCATTTGATTAAATCAATAATTCTATGTATTACTAAGTATAATAATTCTAATTTTATTTTGAAAAAATATTCTCATTCAGAATAGATAATGTAATAAATTTTCTGCTATAGTGCTAAATCACGATAGGTCTAGATAAAATTGGTATTGGTCTCATAATTCTAAATTCTAATCATTTTTTGTGTTCCATGATCTTATTCTATTATTTAATTAAAACTTTTTAAATCTCTTTGTTTTGTATATCTATAACTCATAAACTTTTAATTAGTGTTCTGTTATCATGTGCAAGCTTATCTCAATATAAGAACTTTCCTAAGGTTTAACAAAGTAAACCGATATATTTTGAAAATGCTTACGCATAATATGATAATTAATTTAAGTCGTTTACAATAATTAACTAAACTACTAAACTATTATGAAAATTGCATGGTCCAGTAAGTTTAAAAATTGAAATAATATGCGAATACTTCTATGGAATTATCAAAGCTGAGTGTACTTCACGAACACCTGAGTGAAAATACAATAAACTTTCGGACAGATTTATGTTGTTAATTTTCTTCCAAGATAAAATACATCATTTTGTTCATGGATACACTAAATAAAGAGATAGATTGTAAGAAAAAACAAGAAAGTAATTTTCATGAAATCTTCACAGAATATATCAAACCGTCATTACAGTCAGCAGAATCTATAATTAATAACCAATATCATCAAACAAACATAAAACAATTCTATTTTATATTATATTATTTCATTTAATTTTAATTTTTTTTTTTTTGTTTTTTTCACGACGCAATATAATATCTTTATAGTATATTATAAGAATATGACAAACTTAAAGCTGTCTGAAAATGATTAGAACGCTTCTAAATATTATTAGATTGTTGCGTTCTCCTCGAGATTATTGTAAAACAATGTCTCCGGGGGTAACATTGCTTGAAATTACTCACTGGAATATTTGTCACAATCTGACACCAAAGTTGTAATCCGTCAGCAAAAGTTAACTTGTCCAATAAGTTTAATGCTCCAGCGTTCATCTTTATACCCACGCCGTATACTACAAAATATTTCTTTGGTTTGATTAATAATAATAATAATATACATGTATATAATATACATATATAACTTTATGATTTCCGTTAAACGATAAGCATATATTACGAAAGTCAATCTTCATAGGGATAAGCATGAACATATTATTTTACTTAGTCGGATAAAATGTGACGACGCCGACGAATAAGACATATTATATCAATTTACTCAATTATACAACAAATCCGATGTGCATCGTGGGTATTTTTCGCAATGCAAACTATATAAATAATAATAAGGTCTAATATCCGTGGTATTTTGTATGGCATAAAATTTATTTTCACTCTCGTATATAAAGTGCTATCAATATAAAATTAAAATAAAGTATAAAAGCATATAATATATTGTCGGGTCACTCCACATCAGAGTACGAATCAGTCATGTGGTCTTCAAATCGAATTGGTCTTAAATTAACTCGTGAAAAAGTTCAAAACCTATTTGTAATATTCTTATATATATATTATTAGCTTTCACCACCGGGTGTTGCCCGGAATTTAATTGGATAGTAATATGATTGTATGGAATATGAATGCAAATAACACTAGGTTTAAGTTGTAATTAATTAGGATATGCTAGTATGGTTAGTGATTTTGTGTATCTTAAAACGATATATTACTGACCAAATTTTATATTCAAAGCTTCTGCTGTTCCGGCTAATCATTTTTTTTTCATTATTATCTTTTTTTTACTATTTTTAATACTCTTATGGATTGATTTTGAAAACATTTTTTTTGTGCTCATCTATGTTGTATAAAAAATCTCTATGCAAAATTTCAAGTCTCTAAGACCCAACGTAACGGTTCAGGTTTTTCACCCAGTACATTACAATGTTGTTTTCCAAAAATTATTTTTCATATTTCACTTGCACACCTAGACAAACATATCCTGAAAATGTTAAGTCACTAGCTATATAGCATATAGTTTAGGCTGTGCGTTGATATCAGTCTGAACATATTCTTTTATATATACAGATATCTTTTAAATGTAGTATTCTTAGACATCATCATTAATTATGTTCACCACTCCTCTTTTCCTTAAACACTAATATTCTTGAACAACGTAGATAACGTTTGGGATTATATACATTTTGTTTGAAATTATAAATAGTAAAATACTAAATTTTATATCTATATAAAAAAAATGTCTACCAGACTTTCAAAAAAAAATTTTATGACCGTCCGAATTTTAATTTCTACGAAATTTCATAAAATAACGGTCTATCCTCAAACGATTTTGAATATTTGTTAGAATTGAAAAGTATAAGTCGTAGAAACTTGAAAATTTAACCAGTTTTTTTTCCATCAAATATTTGATTTTTTTAATTTTTTTTTTTTATAATTGTTGATAAAATAAATTTTGCTGATTTAAAATACTTGAATATTTAATAAAAGATTACACAGAAATGTTTCTTACTGGTATTCAAAAATGATTGAAATATAATGGTAGAATTATTTTTATAAGTGTTTGAAGAGCAAGTATTGACATAATATTATAATTTAAATGTAAACAACATATATTCTATAAACTAATGAATCACCTCTGCTCAAAATAGTTTTTCATATGTAATGATACCTAGCATTGAATTCAAATATAACACAGTAACACATCCATTATAATGATCTATATTATATGAACGAGGTCCACAACACTCCTAACTGTACAACAGAACAAGTCCACGTCCGGTTCTTTTTCATTATTAGTAGGTATATTACACGAAAAATAAAACATTTTTCTAGGTGATTTATTTGATTTTATATGCTAGATGAGCTTACGATACAGGGTGAGTTATAATATTAAATAATATTATATCATAAATAAATACAATGTTTAAAAAAATTCATAGGTTTTATGTTAGTAGTATTTAAAGTATGTCTATACACACCTTAATTCTCAACATAAGTATACCCCGTCGCCGCTAGACCGAATAAATCACAAAGGCAGCATTTATTTTAAAATTACTCAACCTATTTGGATTATTCCTATGATGTTTTTACAATTAAGGTTTTCTTGCTCGACTTTTTGGTCTGTATACAAATTCATGAAGTCACGCCGTGTAGAGACATTATTCATTATACATATTATTACAAAGAATATTAATTTTTATTTTGTGCACCAATATTATAATGCTTTAGCTTTTCACTTGGCTGATATGCGTATATGAAAAATTAATCAGAGTCCATATAAGAACGTCATATCGTTTATTCTGCATCAATATAGTTTATCCAGATAGCTTTTTTTTTTTTTTTTTGTGAGCTTTGAATAATCAAATTATTTCTTAATTTTAAATCCATATACTCACAAATGGAGAAGTAGATGTAAAATAGGTTTCACTTGGGTAGGTAATTTTTTTATTTTATGTTATTACAAATACATCTCCATACGATTGTGAGTTAAAATACGGTCAATCGGTGAGTATTATTTGATTGTTTACGGACATCATTTTCTCTTAAAGGTCTATAATTGAAATGGAAGTTGTATATACTGTATGGACGCATTGTATAAAACTATTTTCCAGTCATACGTTCTTTTGTGTGAATCTATACCACAATAGTCACACAATATAGGCATGTGTGGGGTGAAATATTGCAACAGAAAAATAATTAAATAAAAAATGATCAACAAATAATAGTTATAATTAATATCAATAACAACACGTAATATATATTATATTGTATTATTAGTAAATAATTATTTACGTAAAATATAGCAAACAACTGCAGAAGCAGTGTTCGTTAATTCTCGTAAACAAGGAACCGAACGGGTGTTTTGATTTATCAAATATAATGGCACGAGGGGTTACAAAAAGAGTTGGCAGAACATAGTGACGAGGAGCGTATTAATGAATTTTCCCTCGGAGCGGCGTACGTATATAGTGTTCGGTTTGCGGCTGATCATTTTTATCCCTTTGGGAAAACGGTCCCTAAGTAATCCGAATCCAATATTAAGAAATATTGGTTTTTAACATTCTCGTGTTCTCGGCCACATACACACACACACACGCCAGGGTCAGTATATCCCATTTATAAAACGCTTGTATACATATGCATGAAGCAACCGATTCTAGCGTTACACTTCTGTATACGTATAATATCGACAAGAATAACACACGCTATGTACACGCGTGTTCACGTATAATATTCTAATACAATTCCGAGCCCATTAAGGTAAATCACATGTATCAGGTTTTCAGTCGTTCGAGTTGAATATAACGCTCAAATATATATAAACCGATAAGCAAATTCGCTTTTTTTACACTTTTTTTATTCATTTTTTCCCTCGACAAAACAATAAATATTTTTTGAAGTGTCAGAGACGTATATACACGTTTGATATAATATTGACATGCGCGCGTGTGTGTATGTGTGTGGGTGTTTGTGTGTGTGTACTGAATATGCATGAGATTTCTCGTTTTGTGATTTGCAGGGGTGTACGACGATAAACGCAGAATGACGATTCGCGGGAAACTGCAGTCATGACGCATTGTGCGAATCACATTACAAGCGAGACTTTGGCTCTACTGGCAATTGTGCTTACTTATTGCTTCTAGTTTTTTACACGGTACACGATTCCAAAAAAAAAAAAATCCTGTTTTTATAAACATTGAAATCGGTGAAGTGTTGTAATAAGATATAATATCAAAAAGTATTGAAACGACATATCATTATATGATGATCATCCGCGGTATATTCATCGTTCGCTCTTATCCTAAAAAATGTATATTCCATTAGTCGTTTGCTGTGCGATTTCAATGCCATTGCATCGCTATTAAACTTGTACCGAATGCGAAATCGTACGATGAAAGAATTGAATAAATATAACGCGAAATTCGTATGTAAAACTGTTAAAATAAAAATTCTCGTCAATGACGTGTACACGTTTTTTGTATATTACCTTATTATGAAGTCGCAGTTAACACACTATGTGTAGGAATCTAAGTCTTCAGTACATTAAAAATCCTAGTGAGTTAATCATCTTTTTGTATCGAATTAAGCACTCATATTAGTATTACAATAAGTTATATAACTTGATTTAAATAAACATTACTAAAAAAAATTAGTCAAGCCATTACTTCAATATAATATATAAAATGTATAAATAGGTAATAGTATTTACAATCAATGATAAAAAGCCATGCGTTTTTTATCGGAAATATTGTTGTAAAAATGTATGTAGATATACATGATAGGTATATATTTATGAGCTTGCAGCCCCCTCCAAAAAAAAAAAAAAAAGATATTTAAGGAGTGAATAAAACAAAAATTTGGTTTAATTACAAAACTATGTTAACTTCCTGGATATTACAGCTACACCCCCCGCCCACCGAAAACACTTTCTATTTATGCCACTGGATAGGGATCAAGTTATGATGATGTATTTGCGGGATCAATGGCATTATGGTATAGAACAAACTATTTCATCAACCACGCGTAGATGAAATTTGCATTAGACCGTTTTGAGAATGGAGACTGGAGAATATTGGATATCGGAATTAGGCTGTATTAATCGTTTTTGATTATAACGCTTAAACCTAAATTAAGACACAACTTATGTTTAGTAAACATTTTCCTAATTATTATGTAATTTATTTTTATTTACAATGGTATAATTGTCTTCAGGTAATTATTATATAATAATATATGTAATATATGTAATAATTATATATTGGAAATGAAATCAATATTTTAAGTTTTATTCATATTTTTACTTTAAATAATTTCGCAGAACTTCATTACCTACCTACCAGTGGCGTATATAGAAAATATTTTCGGGGGGGGGGGGGCTGTAGTAGCTAAGAATTTAATATAGTTTTGTGTTAAACAAATTTTTCGTTCTATTCACTCCTTAAATTTTACTCGGAGTAGGGAAGGTTGCAGCCCACTATTTCTACCCAATATGCTACCACTGCTACCAATACAAATAGTCAAATTTTAACACCTGATATCTAATTTATATAATAACACACTTATAAGACAGGAATTTCCTAGAAATGGGAGTAATAAGTTAATTCTAATATAGTAAAATGAAACATAATTATTAATAAAAACAGATAAAGCTATGCATATTAGACTTTTCCTACTCCATAAAACATACTGGGCTGTAAAAATGTAATTATTTTAAAATTTAAAAACATGCTTAGATTTTATTACACAAAAACAATTAATTAATTTGTTTGGACTATACACCAGCACGAGTGACGTACGTCATCAACTCATAATAAATCTAAAATAAAATACATTTTAAATGTTGAACAAAAACACACCTAGGTATTTACCCATTGTATTACTTGCACATGCATTTCCATTTACTAGAATTATATGTATTGCTTTTGGCAATATTGATACTGAATATCCAATACAATTACATTTAAAAATATAATATATTATATATTTACATCAACTAAAGACATTTTTAAATTTTTAATTAGAATTGTGTATGCAGTTGTGATTTTAATACAACCTTGAATTATATGAGATCATTTTTTATAATACTTAGACTTATGTTTCTGTAAGCATAATCCCACCCGACAAGTGAAGTGAACTTTCAGCTAGTTTAATAATAATATTCATATTTATACTAAATGGAAATATTGCTCATACAGGTTGACTGAAATATGACGACAAAATATCTGCTTTTTTTAAAAGGATTTAGAATAAATACTCAAATACCGACAAAGATATTGAATTCAGAATTTATATACGAATTCTTTATGAGTTATGACAGTATTATTTTCACTACTTTATATTCACTAAGTATTTTAGTATCTGAGAGTATTACTGTTAGTAAGTATTCAAAGTATTTAAAAATACCAATAAAATCTAACCAACAGGTGTCTTATAAACATTTTTTCTCTACGTACTGGAGTGTACAATAGTCAATAGTCAATATGTGTTAAATATGACAGTAAAATCAAAATTAATCCTTATATATCTAAACTCATACTACGGTAGAAAAATTACAAAAACAAATCAATTTTCTTCAATGGACATAATTAAAAGAAGAATTCAAAATGTAAACGAAAGACTTGAGAAAAAAGCACAAAAACCACTTGACTCACTACTTTAAAAAGAAATATAGATTAAAATCACATCTTAGGGAAACAACAACAATTATAATTTTTACTTATAATCAGATAAAATGCTTTTTAATTATTGAGCTTATTTTTGTTCAATTCAACGGGGAATCTTCTAAAAGGATTTTATTCGTTGATCATAATAAAAGCATTATTTAATAATAATACACGATTTTTTAGAAAACTTTTGTAAATATAAATTAAGATCGGCAGGAGTAAAATTCGTGATTTAACTTAACCGTACACAATTCACTGAAAAAAATAAATAGATACTTAACGATCATATTTACGTTGATAATAAATACATCTACCAATGTGCTTATTTTTTTACTAGTTTTTGGAATTTTTTGTTTATATTTTTATAGATAAATCTTCAAGTATAGTATATCGTATATCCGTATATGTAGTGTTATCTTTATTTATGATAGAATACCAATCCTCATTATTACTTATAATTTATAAATTTTAATGTAGATATTACTGGAATATTCAATATTTTCTTATGAAATTATTAATATCACTGTCAATGTATAAAGAAGTGTTATGTATGAACAAAAACAAGAACGTGAAAAATAGAACAACAAGTTTAATCAAAAAAATATTATAAAGTCGTTATGGAAAAACCATAATTATTATCTTAGTCGAATATTTGTGAGTATAATAAGTAGAGCATTTCAATGTACTTTTATTTACATATTTTTCAAATACTTTATGCTTGACATAATATATTTTCAAGCTGCAAATGAGATTCTAATATACACTGTTCTTATAAAATAACATTGTATTCAAAGTGTTCTTAACTTTTACATTTTAAATCAAACGTGTACAAATTTTTGGTATTATTAAATATGAATTTTACTTAATAATAAAAATGTCGTTAATCGTAGGTGTAGTTTTAAGATTGTTATTGACTTAATAAATACATATGTATTTTTAATGGGGTTTTATATATTTTTAGGGTATTTGAATAATAATAATAATAATAATAATAACAATAAATAATTATATTGACAAACAGAATAATTTACATTTTAAATAAAACTAAAAATATATTTTTATATTCTTAATATAAGCGTCACCCCCTTGAACTCTTAATTGGGTGGTCTTTCACAATAATTTTGCAGTATCATAAATTTATAACTGTTGGATAAAATTCCTTATTTCTCCACCTTGTTCAAACGATCGCATAATATGGTACCTTTCTTCCGTTGTACCAAGTTGCAAATTTGAAGTGTATAATATTGGAAGATAGGTGTGATCCATTGTTATTATTTATGACGTGATAGTGTCGATTTCTACTTGTTTCAGCTAATAGAAGTAGGTATATACATTAATAATACTTTGCTTCGTTTATTCAAAATTCCTCTCAGTTTGTAATAATAATTTTTTCGCTGTCGGGTTCGACTGTTATTATATTAAATTATATACTCCTAGAAACATTAGAAATCGTCATTCACAATATTCACCATTGTTGTCGATATTTTTTGGGCTGTTGCATGATTTAAAAAACTACCAAGATTTATCCGTGCGTATGAATAATATCTAAATGTGCATTATTGTATGCCGTGTTTAATAGTAAAAGGAAAATATTATTATATCACAACAAAAACCCTTCGTAAACTACGTGTAAAAATGGCTAATTAAAAAAAAAAATATTAGATATTTAAGCACTATAAAGATGTGATATCATGAATAAATGCTAAGTATATTAGATTTAAGTAAACTTATTTTGTTTCGATAATTTATTAACTATTTCTGATGTTTTGAAGTTCATTGAGCATTAGAAAATCAGTTATGACGTATAACAGATTTACATGTATTTTAGATAGTTTAATTGGGCAACTCCTGCTTTGATATACTATATAATATACACACACATCGTACTGCAGTTATTTTATTTTTTTTTACTTAGCTTGCACTACGATTGTGGCGCTGGATGTTTTAATACAAGAACATAATTAATCATTTTCGTATTACTGCAATAATTGGAAAAAAATGAACAATTTTTTGATATATTGAGCATAATGAAAATATAATTACTAACTTTCATATGAATAATATCTTGAATGTATACCTGCATTCTTAAAATCATACAGCTTTTCAAATTTTCCGGTTTTCTTATCAATTTATATTTTAAAATATTTATGTTTATGTAAACGATTAATCATAGTTTTTTGTACGCCTTACAATAAAAAATAAACAAATCTGTTTCTAAGATCAAAAAAAAAAAAAAACAATTATTCAACTTTCAATATATTTAAAATTGCGAAATATTAATTAAAATACTATACATTGCACGCTTGTAGGTATTCTCACGTAGCACAACAAAATTATAAAGATTTTTAGAACAATGATGCAGTCTTTTAATTTAAACATAAAATGTGCCTTATTTATTAGAGATTTTGATTTTATATTATTTCATGTTACTTATACCTGTAGTAATTAATAACTTCTTATACTGTGTGAGTAAAATTAAATATAAAAAAATTAATTTGTATTGTGTTGTACACTATATTACAAAATCATAAATTAATATTAAATCAATATAATAATCTTTTTCGACATCATAATTTTAACCAAATAATATGATTAACGAACTTCAATCAAAATATTATGTTGTACGGAGTTTCTAAAAATCCTAATGACAGTTGGCGTTCAAGCTGTACAATCGATCATGGTTTACAAATAGGTAATAGGGTCTCGTCTAATTGATTTAAGTTATCCACTTTCTCTCGTTTTAATTGGAATAAAATCTACAAATCCGTCTAGTTTATTATTGTGCTCTGTTCACTCGTCTCATTTTAATAATTCCCAGATATATAAATGTTGTCATATAACTCTAAAATATCTATTGTACCTACTAGCTGAACACAATTAAGTTGGATAGTACATAAATCGATCAATTCCTTGCGGTGTACACGCTGGCAAACTTTTCTTAACCGTCATACCACAATCTCGTGGCCACAGATTACGCGCAACACCGAGTCCGATAAACATACCTACCTCTATATTTTGTACAACAATGGTTTGTGTTATGTGCGCATGTATACTGCAACGGTAGGCATTGAAATGTGCGATGGATATCATTTCTATTATGTGTTTAAAACATTCAACATCGAACTGGACCAAACCGTCCAAACCGTTCATCAAGCCCACACGCATATCGCGTTTCTAATAATATTTTATAACCATTTATCATCGTGTACCAGCGGTTTGTCGACTCCCACCGCATTCGTAGAATATAATGCGCGTATAGGTATTATGTCAGAAGTTTTACGATATTATTATAAATTTTCCGACCGAAAACGTTCATTATTATTGCAGTACGTGCGCACCGTGACGCACCGCAATATATTGTTTGCGTACAGTTTGATGATGAAGTACCGTTCATTAGTATTATTATTAGCATAATCATTATTATAATAACCGAACGCACACACGCACAACACGAGGAGGATTAAAAAATAACACGAGGATTTTCATTTGAACAGAGAGTGCGCGCAATGATTTAATATGTACGGTGACGGGCGGGTGGGCACGCGTATATTTGCGCGCGTGTGAGAACTACCGTAAAAACGCTCACTCGGAATGCATCATCGCATACACGCGTATTACATTCGTTAATTTCATAACGGTTTCGAATTAATATTCATTAAATACGGCTCATTAGGTCCCGGCGTGACAACCACTTTAGCCCACTCGCACGGCGACAAAATGCACACAAGTACACTTGCCGTATATATATTTATATAATATTAAAATGGAACTACTACGTGCGGCTCCACCGGCAACGGATTATTATTATCATCATCATGCCGCAACCTCTCACCCCGCGATGACGATTCTTTTTCTTTTCGCGTCGTACAACATATATCCAAACAAATTTCGTCCATTAGTGATGCACATAACACACACGTAAACACTATACCTCTATATGTATACTATACACCGTACGCGTATAATAATGTCTCTGTGACAGCTATTGAAATTTTTTATTATAACATTCCCTTGGAGTACATGATACGGCGATTTATTTACGATTCCACTGGTTTATCGAACATTTCAATTTTTTCTTCGTCTCTCTCGTGCGCAATCAATCAGTAGGTATAATATTATATATAGGTAAGCACGCGCACGCGATACTCGCACAGTCACACATTCATTATCTTCCGGCTTTCAGCACCTGCGATAAGTTGTCAAACATTTATATATATGTAGTATGTTCCTACATCGTATATTCGAGAAATTCAATATTTATATTATATTGCGATATTTCATAATATTTTAACGAAATTTCGAACTTTTATATCGTCGTTTACTTGGTCTAAACATGAGCACGAGTATTTATGTATACGAATCACAGAACTGTTCTATAAAATATATTATCATTTGATAGTGTTTGAAAAATTAAAATCACCAAAAATTGAATAATGAGATCACGAGTAATAGTAAGGTATTAAAATTATTTGACATTTTGATTTAGCATGATTTAGCAACTGTTTTTTATTGGGCCGCAATTTGTACGTGAACCTGGTTTTTTAATACTGATATAATGGTTTGCGAGAAAAATAAAACTATATCAAATAGAACCGCAACTACTTGATACAATAATTTTAATTACTACTTTAACTTGATATATCAAAAAGTACTTTCAACACAGACATTAGATAGCATAAGCTCAGAAAATTGTAATTTTATAAGGCTTATCGCTGTTCTACGACAGTTTTTGGTGACGCATTTACACGTACTCCATAATATGCTTATTACACTTCCGGAAATGTGTGCCTCAGGGTAGGATTGACAAAAAATGTGTATGTAAATTATGGTTTACTTGAAACTATACCCTAGAACCGCAGATTATCCCAAATTTCTGTAGAACGGCAAATATCTTAGAAACCGTGATGAAGCAAAAACTGAGAAAACATTGTGTAGACTGTGTAGAGTGTATGAGAGTACCCGTGAAATATTATCTGTCTGGATATGTTGAATATTTTTTACATATTTTCTTGTTTTCAAATTACAAGTCTTGAAACACCAAATTTTTCAGCTTATCAAAAGAAATACAAACTAAAACCACCCTTAATGAAACTTGTACAACGCATTTATCACAGTTATCCCTCACGTAAGAAAACTTAAGTATGATGCTGCTGAGAAAATAAAAAAATTACTTTTATAGTGTTTCTACATACAGTGCGTTACAATAATGTCTGATTTCCGATCCAACGAAACTTGCCATGAGATAAATAGAGCACTATGTTTTATTACAGAGTGACGACGACAACGTTTTTTTGAAGTAGAAATCGCTATATCATTTTTTTAGATATTCAAGTAATTCATTGATGTAATCATAACGGTGAAAAGGCCCAAAAATACATCTGTAAATGTATCTTAATATAATTTTGTAAGAGTATATAATGCAGTCTTGCATCATCGCGCCATTACTTTCGTTTATACTGGATGGCAGATTTACTCTTTCCTGTCAAAATATGTTTAATATCGCAATAACGGCATACCTATAGCCTGAACCCAAGAGCTTGAAATAATTTCTTGGAAGCTATAAACTACGTGCTTCATACGTATAATACATATGCATGCATGTATATTATGCATGAAACATTGTTGAATATAACAATATAAGAACAAGAAAATGCGACAGCGATTCGAAAAAGCTACTGAAATATTTAAGGGCTATAATAGCTTCGTCCGTCCGTTGTCTCCTTTTCTATATCTAGCCGAACGTGAACAATGTACGCTCGGGTCGACTATAAAAATAATAACTGCAATAACCCCTAAATTCTTTATTGACAGACATCACACGGATAATAAATGTTTATCCCGCTAAAACTGTATTATATAACGTAGACCATTTTTAACCTCGTTATTATATTGGACAATCTATACCGGCGGTTGTTGCTGTCACCAGACAGATAATCTTATCAAACTATAATTACGTTTACCATCGGTGAGTCAAAGAGTGAGTGGTGTTGTACTATATACATTACACTAAACAATAATTTTAAAAACAAAAACATAATATTCTGCTGAAAATATAGTCCAGCGAAATATTAGATCCGAGACCTCGGCTACATAATTAAATATACGTACGAAGAACAAAAAAACCTAACGATGGCCGAAATAAAGATAATAGTTGTGCTTTTTAAATGACTAGCGTGTGTATAATTTATAAGCGTAAATTATGTGATATTACGTTTTAACGTTTTTACCTTCAAATTAAGAGATAAAAATCCCAGAGAAATGTTTTTAATTTAGACTTTTCCAGCATTTTATCAAGAATAATATTTAAGTAAACGAGTTGTATAAAAAAACAAAAATCACTTAAATACATTATTAAGTATTAACCGCTCAGTATTGGTCGAACTGTTTGATCTATTCTAATAATATGATGCATTAATCATCAAACTCTTCTATATACTAATTATCTATACATATAATTCAAATATCACTCTTCCACTGTTCAATCAGCGTACATCTTAGCCTACAATACTGATTTATTTGAAATTTTAAAGGAATGTGCTTATTTAAATATATACATTATAAGAAATGATTTAATGAAAATGTAATTTTTAAGAATCGAAACCATTTTGAGCTATGGACCGTATGTACCATTCATTCATTCACTTTTGATTACCTCGGAAATATTTTATTTTATTTTTTTATAATATGGCGATTTTAAAAATAACCGATTAAAGTATATATAAATTAATATACTATCTATAAATAAATGAGAAAACAATTTTATAAATATAATTATTAATAATTATCAATATAATTTGGATACACGGCTATTTTGCACTATTTTCTATCTAAATTATTTTTTTACATCGAAATTCTATAATTTACTATAATTTAAAATAGAAAATATATATCCGAGTAATATTCAGCTAGTCCTCTATGTATTTATTTCGCATTTATGTTTTTATAATACGTGTGCTTCATTATTTTACAGTTTATTAATGTGAGCGAGAACAAGATACTTTCATACATCACAAAATCTACGGTGTAATCTCATCATCGTCATTATTTCGAAATGCTTTTAAATACGTATACACGTGTACATAATAATATAATAATACCCAAAATAGTATGAAATGTACTTAAGCTTTGCCAAGTGAAAGTTCTAATTTTCGACGAAACAATTTAACAGTATTATATAAAACAAATATTCGTTAATCGGCAAAAAGCTTATACTCCGTCAACACGGTCTAAAAAAGAGAACGGCAATGCAATGTCTTTGATTCCATTCCGCCTATCGCGTCCATTATTTCTGCTAGCCGTGAGTTGATACGATAAGGCACAAAGCTATAGATTCATAGGATACCTGTTCATAAATTGTAATTCTTTATAATTAAAACGAAAGTAAAATACTCTTAATTTCATGAGAAATAGGAAGGATTTTGTTTTGTCTTAAACGTATTGCAAATATTTTTATATTTTCTACGGCGAAAGGATCTAATTTTTGGTGAAGATAATTAAAACCTTCCAGACCTCTCTCAAATAAAATTATGTCTATACGTGCCGGACATGTTGTTTGTTTCTCCAAGGCGGAGAGAAAACTCGAAATTATTAAAATACTGCACGTCTTATTTGCATGCTGAACCCTGCGAGTTCCACACCCCCACACCCCCTTTGATGGTCTCGACAGTACGTATATTGTATTATATTGTATAATATATTAAGATTAATGACGTCACCATCACGATGTCTTCTCAGGTTTCGATTGTATATTATTGCCGTTAAACGTCAGCAAACTATAGCTCTAACTGGACGTGACTCGGTTTTATCTTTATCCTTTGTACGTTTGTACAAAATTCCTGCGGGCACATGCAACGCCGTCTTCTGAGGAACCAGGACGCCCCGCATAAGACACGACGCGAGTTACGATCCCTCGCACGAGCTGCGCGTTGCCTTCGAATTTTAATTAACACGAATAAACATAACGGAATTTATCGAGTGCATTTAACGGCGGCGGCCGTGTCGTGGCTGCGGAGATATTAAGATATTATAATAATAACAATCCGAGCCGAAGGGAAACAAATTATACGATTTTGCACGTCCTGATTAAAATGTACCTTTGTGTACTCGTTTCGTGCGCCACGTATTCTCATAGGTACCTCATTCGTTTTCGCTACATCATATAGGTACGTATAATATATATTACAGCCTACAGGTATGAAGCCGTAAAGAGGCGTGTTATCATTCAGAGAAATTTCCTTTTCTCTGCATCTCTCTCTCTCTCTGCCCTACCATATCCAGCTGCCGACGTACAACAGCAAATACAAATATATACTTGCAGAGTTTTAAAACAGGCTAAATAATTAGACTCATTAATAAAACGAATTCGGACGAACGGTGCATTTCCGGGGAGAGGGATAGTTGTACGCAAAAGGATAAGCTTCACGTTTCATAATAATATAGACTATAGAGTACAAATACAACACTATATATATACTTATATAGGTACCGAAAATAACATAACCTTAACAGTAGCTTTACCGCGCAAACCGTTATTATGTATATAAATATAATAATAATAATAATAATAATAATAATAATAATAATAATAATAATAATACGAACATAACAATATTCCGACCATAATATAGGTTATACTGTTATGGAAGTCATCGCGGTTAATCCGCATTGACCGCCGCGCGTGCACATTGCATATTGTACCTTCGAACTTGTTTCATATACAATATAATTATATTTAAACGTGATAAAAGCGAATTAATATTATATGTATTCTTCCGAACCTACACGTTTGCGTTTCTCGATATTGTTAATCGTTATTGCATAAAGGAATAAGGATCAAATGGCCCGGGCGATTTTTATTTAAAACGATCTCACGGATTTATAAGATATTAAAGCATAATACTTACATTGAATTAATTTACATGTATATAGTATATTATAACGCATAAAAATGTATACAAAGCAGTAAGCAATTTTAAATAAATATGTAATTTAAATCAAAACTTATAAGCTTTTGATGTACCTATTGGTAATCTATTTTATCCTTTGACATTTCTATATGATATTATCATCATTAAAGTGATTTTTCTATTTAGACGTATTGAGTGGAAAATTATGTAACTAGACATAAACACATCCATTTTAAATGTTTATATTTTCACCACCTTATATTGTAATAGGATCATAGAGAAAGTTTTAATATTATTTTTACGATGAATGAGTTAAATATAAAATCTACTTCATATAGTTGCGAAAAGATTTTTTTTTTATTTATTCAGAAAAATTTATTTAGAATAGAAAAATAGTGTTGTTATGAAATATGACAAAATAAAATTACAGTTGATAGATATCTAACATAATTATAAATTTAATACATTTAAAATAAGTGTTTTTAAATATTTTAAATATTTCTTTGTTGCTTATATTCAGTATTTTTTACACAAGTAAATAATGTAATTACACAATACGTCATGATTTCTAAATTAAAACTTAATTTTATTTGAGATATTTTTTGCTATAGATCAAATACGTTATAAAAAATGTCGAACTAAACACAAAGCATATCATCCACATTGTTACTCGTTGATTCAGTTTAAAATTATAATTAACAACTATCATAATATTATTAGGTATATATATATATATATATATATATATAAATGATTAGTATTATAAATTACAATCGGTCTACAGTATATTATTTTATGGTCATTTGTTTTGTATCTTATAATATAATTTCAGCCGTGAAGCATTATTTTTCGAATAACAAAAGTACAATTGTATGTTTCACATCATCAATATAAGTCATTAAATTAAGTATTAGTGCTTATTTACAGTAAAAATAATAAAATATTTTTAAAAGTATGCGAGATAGGTATATATATATATAAAAAAAAAAATAATAAAAAATAAAAAATAAGACAAACAATGGACACTATGAAAACATTTAATTTAATTGATTAAATCGACTTCAATGCGTTTAATATGACAAAAATATTTATTTTTTTAAAAAATTCAAATAATTGTGATAAGCACGTTACCTAATTTAATAGTTACCAGAAAAAAATATATAAAACATTGTATATTTTACCTGTGAATGTGTGCAAGCGAGTAAAAACAGTGCGGCGGTGGTATATGCTTAGGATAGAGTCGTCGGTTAACAACAACTTTTCAAAGTGGCCAGTTAGTTCACGTCGGACAGACTCGAGGGGTGATATTCTCCCTTTATATCGAAATCTACCACCCTGCCGTGACGTCAGGACCAATGACATCACATCTCTTCGACGCCAACTGTTTTTATTTTTAAACCCCGTACCCACACCGTACTATACAGCCCTTTTCACTACTCCTTCCTTAAATTGAACATCTTTTTAGACAGTAAAATTTATATTCTCATACACGTATACTGAAAAGTATCAATTATTTTGCAAGTGTCTTATTTGTATTTTTTTTTTTTTTTTTTGATTCTAGGCCTTTATTTTCAAATAATCTATAGCATTGGTATTTTTAGTACCATAAAACGAATTTAAAATTATTGTTGGCCCTACATCTAGTAAAGTACATTAGTCAAGGAAAATTTACAAGCTGTTGATGTATTATTTTGTATTGGAAACAACACAGCAAAGTATAAATAAACAAAGAAAATATTGAGTAATGTGCGTAATTAATCGAGTAAGCATGGTCAATTTTATTATTAGTATACCACTTGTAACGTTGTATTAACACAAATTATTGAAATTATTGAATTTCCGTTTTAGTAAAAAAAATCGGAAACATAACACGTGTTCAATGTTAATTTATAACTATTCATTGTAAGTAATGTAGGAAACTGCAATTTGGTAAATGTAATATTTCAAAATAAATATGGATTTAATTATATCGTATTTATTATTACAATACTAAGATAAGTCAAAGTCAAATTCATATTGACCACAATATATTAAAAATTGTCAAGAATAAAAGTTTAAGTACAGCAAGCAAAACAAAATAATATTCATGATTTGCTTTTTAAAATTTTAATTAAATGACAATCTAATAAACAACATACATAAAGTATTCAAAATTCACTTTTTAATATAATACTTAAAATTAAATTATAAATAATGCCTTTACGTTTTTTTGTTAAATTTCTTCAAAAGTTTCTATATTTATATATTAATTCATATATTAATGCAGTATTTTTGTTAGTTGGATTTACAGAATGACATAAATTGAAATCTAGATGGGTTTATGCAAATATTTATTCCAAATATTAAATAATTCTTAATAAAATATAAACATAGTTTTAGATTTTATATCGAAGATTAGAATTTAATGGTTTATATTATTTTGTGACCATTCTTCTCTATTAATACGTTTAATGGTGGTGAACCTCATTTATATTGTTGAAACGTTGTTAAATAACATAGTTGGTATACTATTCAGTGTTTCATTTGAAACCATGCCTTGATCTTATAAAAAATTATTTCCCAGAGCATAAAATAATTTTTTGTCCATGAAAATACATTTCTAAAAAATTGTTTCATATGAACTTATTGATAACGTCAAATGATGTAGAAATTTGAAATTCGATTTTATTAAAGAGCTCTTGGATAATAATGAATGTTAAATGTTTAGGTTTAGAAATATTTTTCAAAACGTTAATAAGTTATGTACATACAACAAATATAATCGAAAAAGTGAATCAAACTAATAAAAATAATGAAACATTTTATTTTACAATTACTAAAAACTATTTATTAAAATACGTCTCAGACAAAATCCATTAATTTTTATAAAATACATATTTTTAAATAAAAAGACACAGGAAATTTATATTTTCACTGTAAATCAAAATATAAAATATCAGAAAGTCTATGAAATATAGGTACATAATTTGAACTTATTTATTATTATTAGTTCAATTAAAAACTACACAAATACATTCATTTTGATTTATATCAATGATATTCTGTAACTATGATAAACTGCTTTATAATCTTTTATTTTTATAATTATTCAAGATCTAGAGTGAAACATACGTATTATTCAAATTTTTTATCATTTATAACAATTAAAATCAAAAACTGAAATAATGGAAAAGTGATAATCTTAAGACAAATCGTAAATCAAACGTATGATTATGTGATTATATTTAATCTAAGATTAGCTTTGAACTTTAGTTTAACACATTTCACATATCGTTTAACTTAATTTCACCTAGGTATACAAACAATAACTTAAATTTATTTGCCATAATTTAATCTTAGTTTGACTAATATGAATTTAATTAATCATAATATCTGGAAAACAATGTCAGTAGCTTATAATTAAATTACAATTTAAACTATTCCAATGGATTAAGAATAAGTTAAAAACATTTAAATATGTTTTAAAGTTAATATTCCATATGCGTTCATATAAAAATGCGGACGGAAATTAATTAGTTTGACGTACAAATAATGTTACAAGCTTAAGACACTTTTAAGGTTTGCCGGTACAGTAAAATAATATGTAGATAAGCTATAACATTGATTATAAATACTAGTATTTATAGGCAATAGTTATACCTATACTTCATTTTATAAAATCAACTGAATATTGATGTTGTTATTAAGCCTTGTAAAATGAATTAGTACAAAAATGCTGGATAGTTGGGGTTTGAAATACAATCATGATGATTTAAAACTACAAAAATAATAATTAAAAATCATAATTCTTTTTTGTAGTTATGATATTTGTATTTTAATATCAATGGGGTAAGTACATACATAATACAAATAAAATGCATATCTACTTGTACCACTATAGTAATTTGTAATAAATATATGGTTATTCTTATATGATTATTACATGACAACACTTTATGAAGGTCACTTGTAAGAATGAGTTTGGGTAAGATTTAATTCTTTATAAGTATTCCATATTAATTTTCATAATATGTCCACATCCTCAGAGTAAAAATAATGTGTCCAAAAATAAAAAGCAACTCTCGATATTCATGTAAAGCTGATCCAAATAACAATCATAATACATGGCGATGCTGCACTAAGATCGAACCAGACAAATTGAACATCGTAAAACATAGTATAGGTATAGGTATTAAACTTTTTTTTTTTAACCCATAAGTTGGTTTGTAACTATTTTTCTCCATTCTTCACAGTCACTCGGCATTTTTTTAGTGATCTGTAGTTTCCTACTCCTAATGTACACCACATAGATAGATAGATGCATACAGCTTCATTATATCAGAGAATTCGTTAAGGCATGGTCAACGTAATCGCGTTGTTTATAATATGACCTTAAGAAACATTTTTATAAACTCTAACGTGAATTAATATACGTTTAGTTTACGGGACGGGAAAAAGTAATACAGCGTGATTCATATACAACCTGTATTATAATTTTATGTTATTTTTCATCCGAAAACTATTTACGAAATAAAAAGAGTAAAGCATTACTTACATAACTCTCACACGAATAATGGAACTTTACATACTGCTACTCGACTTGGTCTAGAAATGACTTTTGCATATTTCGAACAATTTATCATAGAGTGTTACTTTTTTTAAAAAAATAATTGAACTCATTTTTTATGAATGAATACTATACTTAACTCAAAGCTGGAATATGATATTTCGAAATACAACATTGATATTTTTCAAAACCAGCTAAAGTGGATAATATTTGGAAAACTTTCGTTGGAAATGTTAAGTCTTCTCAAAGCGACATATGTAAGTAGAACTTAGCATCTTGTATTTATTATTTTTTGTAACAATACTTGATAACTATACAGCGTATGTTATATAACATTTGATAACTTTAATAATATAGCATTAAACGATGAAGTAATGATGTAGATCGTAACAGATTTAATATTGTTTAAAATAATCTATAAGAAAAAAACCTTCGTCGTAAATTAATCGAGTATTTGATGATGGGTTATTAAATACAAATAGTGAATTATTAACATATTTCGCAATCAACTTATCAAAACATTCGAGTTTGCGATCACAATTGAATTAAATAATGATAATCAATGCATTTATACGATCGGGGTTGCCAGTGAAGATTGATTATTATGACTTTCGTTTTTAGTGTACGAATATTATGATTTTCAATTAAAACTCGAAGCCTTATGAGGAGAATACAACGGATTTTCATTTCGTCCCAGCTAGCTGAACAGAAAACGAGAATATCGAAATATTATTTTGAATAAGTGATCCTAAATAAACAGTCTTTCGTTTAATTATCTTCAAAAACTAATAAATACATGCTCAAATGCTCTGCTACTACTATTATTATAACTGTTATATAAGTATTTTATTTCGAATTCCCGACATTTAAATTTTGAATAATATTATCTTTTGATGCGCGGACCCATCATCAATATTTATATTTTCAGTTTTAATACCTACTACCATCTAATATCTGAGTTTTAAATCTCATGACATTCAATGTTTAACATCTCTAGCGTCGCAGTTTTTAATTTTGTTGAGTGATGCACCGCACCATTAATTTTGTCCCAAGTACAATCTTATTAACGCCATCAAAATTAACATTTCATCATGTTGCCAATTTAGCTACCAGATTTTTTAGAATTTTTTAATTTTTAAATAATATTACTATAAGAAGGAAAATTCACTTTTAAATTAATTTCCGTTCTATTTTTCCTAGCCAATTACAAAGTAAATTGATGATGACGATGAGATAAGGAGAACTATAACCGTACACGAAATATTTTAATACCTAATATTTTTCCTCTTATTCATCATAGTTTTTCCTTATTACGCCACTTCATTTGCTGCATCACAAGAATTCCATAAAACAACGAAAATATAAGTGACGGACAATTAAGTAACGATTTACATAATTATATTTTAATTGTGCACTTTATCGTTCACTAGCTGTATTTAGAAAACAATAATGCGGATCAAAAATCAAGTTATACAATAGAAATATAATGATAAAGAGATGAATCGGTAACATCATAATATTGTAATGGCAATGACACGGACCGCTGTGTACCGAATTCTGCCTAGGCACAACTATATAATAATAATACATAAATACAAAAGAATTGAGGAGTGGAAGAGAAATGTGAGTTGAATCCAGGTAAATCAAAAAACTGGAAATCGGAATTCGTTCGGGCCATTTGTTCTATCTTATAAGTTATACAAGCATATTATATTTCTTTAAAACATGCTTCAATGTGTACGCATGTAATCATTTCCGACGTCACATGGCATCATTATAATATGATGTTTTTCGTAATAGTGATCGAGTGGTAAGCTGTTTTGTATATTCGAATACTATAATTTGGTGTTACGGTAAGCGTGGGTTGTCGAGCGTGATTCTATATCCTTGGGAATTTATTAAAACTATTCGTAACGCAACAATAATATCTAATAGTGATAATATTGTCGAGTGCACTGTATTGGTATTTACTTTGAGTTTTTACTCTTGGATTAAATTAAAAACTAATTAATACTAACTGATTTCAATAAAAATAATCTTGTATTCAAATCAAGATGATTGCTTCTAAACGAGGAATGAATTTAAATTTTTAGGTTTGTATCGTTGTTTTGAATCGTATAATATAATATAACTTCGTCCAATCGTGCTTTAAATTCTTACTACATGTTTCGTAAATATTTATCCGTAAAAATGTGTAATACTATAGTATTTGCAATAATAATTCGCTGTTCTATAGGCTATATATAGCTCTACTGCAGCAGTATTGCCGTTTCAACAGAGGTCCAATTTTTTATGTGGTTTTTTTTATTTTTGTTTTGTTTTAAAGTGGATGTCAGAAATCAAGAACGATATTTTTCAAAAGATTTGGTTTTACCGTTGGTTAAAGTTAATTCATGGTTTTTCGACATGGACTTAAGTGCCATGAAACAGTATGTTGTAGACAGCGTTGTTTCGATTCAAAATGGAACAACAAACATTATATTGTTTAAAACGCAACTATATAATCGAAAGCATATACTATACATTGCGACATTAACATGGCGTTGATAAAATGTTCTCTCTATTTTTTTCAACTATATTGAATATCAAGAAAACAATATACGATTTTAATAAAGTCATTATTGTAGAAAATTGTATTTACTTTTGAAGGTTATAGCACAGTACATTGGTTATTGACCCGTTTTAGTGCGTTGATGAACTCGCATTTGCTGTGAACCTTTATACACACTATACACTATACTATACTATAGATAGTTTTATAGATTGTGCATTTATGTATTACGCATAAAATAATAGCAGTATAATCAGTTGGGAGATGTGGTAAAATTGTTTTGATTTTCTTCAGTGTAATAGATGTATTATTTGACAACGTTAACATATTGAATTAAATGAGTACATTGTAAAAATGCTCGACCTAAATTGTACATCGTGTATTATACGTAGATTGTACAATGGAATAACGTTTTCAAGCTTTATTTTCATCGATTAAACACTAACATTGTTTGGACTAGAGTATTTTCATGTCAAAAGTCATTATACATATATTTTATAGTTCAATCGACGACATATCATCTTTTACAAAATAAGTAAATGTTATTATAACACTCCCGGTAGAATAACGACTTATTGACAACATTGGTATTGTATACGTTATTATTATAGAGCATTTTTACGATTAAATATCTGGAAAAACAATGATCATATACCGAATTATATGATTTCAAAACAATACCACTATTATGCTAAGTATTAATATTCTTCACCTAATGAATTCTTTTTTTTTCATTTATTTTATTAAAAGAATAATTACAATCTATACAAACATTTTATACAATAAGTAATTTTTTTGATGGAGAATAGCGTTGATATAACAGAGAGGGAAGGTACTCAGTAGTACCATCCGACAGATGAAGCAAGGTTATCTCTAGGCCAAGATCGTTTCAATCTTCTTCTAGGATTATCGGGAATTGTACAAGAAGACAGACGTTTAATTAATGGATTAGTATGGTGATTTAGCTTAGAATGGAATGCGTTGGTTAGCTGAGAAATTGTGGGAACGTTTAAGTCTTTGTGAAAATTGGCGTTTTTCATATACCAAGGGGCAGAAACGATTTGACGGAGACATATTGATTGGAAGGCTTGTATAGTTCGCAGGTTTGAGGGTTTCGCGGAGCCCCATATCTGGATGCCATATGCCGTATACAGGTCTTAAAATTTTTTCACCTAATGAATAAAAATCAAAATTACAGTCGAGTAATTTAATTATATTTTTAAATTACCAAAATAACATGAATATACGTTTGCAAAGACAAAAGTGTTGAATTAATGTACATACAATGGCGTATAATGGTCCTATATATATATATATATATATATATATATATATATATATATTGGTATATTAATAGAAGCAAAAAATTAAAAATAAAATAAAAACAACTATTAGAATATTACTAAAATATTTAACAAGTGATTGAACTATTGGTCAAATAAACATAAAAAATGAATATTAACAACAATAGGTAATAGACATACCTAATATAATAAGTAATATATGACAATACAAATATAATCATATATTTAGGATAAAAAAATTATATAGTTACATTCATATAATCGAAAACTGTATTATACATTTTAGGTATACAATGTACACCAGGCATGTCAAACACGCGGCCCGCGGCTTATTGTATGTGGCCTATGGCTAAAAATATTATTGGACAAAAAAAGATATATATATATTTTTGAATTTATTTGTACCGGTTGTGTTTGTAAAGAATAAAATTGAACTATACAAATTTTTTTTTTCGTTAATTGGTTATGCGCGACCCGCGTATTAAACTATTCAATATATTTGGCCCACTTCATACTTTGAGTTTGATCTGCCTAATGTACACTATACATATAATGGGTTCAATAATTTAATCGTCCGACTTAACCAACGTTATATAATCAACACTTCGATTAATGTGAAGTAAATATGTAATATATTGAATAATACATTGGGGAAACGACTAATTTTTAGTGACATATATTATATAATATAATAACGATAAGATATAATATATTACGTGCGATCACGTATATCGTGGCACGCCGTATACCACACCACACATTGACCTCATTACGAGTTTGAATAAATAACCATTGATTTTAGAGAATATTCAATATACTGTACATAATATATATATATATATAGTCTAAGACCAATGATATAATGGAGAAATACGAGTAATAGATATAGGTATATATCTCGTAGTCAGACACGGCGATGTCTTAGTACAAAAAATGATTGGTCATGAGAAATAAGTGTGAGGATAGCAAAAGCAGAAAGAGCCTCTTTTGCACTATCGAAATTTTTCAAGTCTAAAGCACTGTCGAAGAAAACAAAATTAAGGTTATAAATGGCAATAAAAAATACTCTCACTTATGGTTGTGGAGTATGGACAACAACAAGTGTGACAAAAAGAAAACTTAGAACCTTCGAAAACAAAATATGGAGAATAATATGTAGACCAGTTCGTGATGCAAGAACAAATGAGTGGAGAAGAAAGTTCAATAAGAAACTACAGGAAGAACTGGGCTTAGCACCGATCAATAACTACATAAAAGGACAAATATTACAGTGGCTTGGACATATCATAAGAAAAAGCGAAGAAAAAACCATCAGGGCAGTGATAGAATGGAAACCAGAAGGTAAGAGACCTCGAGGCAGACCAAAGAAGAGCTGGCTTGACGTAGTAGAAGAGGATCTTAAAGCTATGAGAGTACAAGAATGGAAAGAATTTATGCAAGATCAAGTGAAATGGAGGAATATAGTGTTGGCGGCAAAAACTCTTACAGAGTTATAAATGCCAGTGAAGAAGAAGAAGAAGACACGACGATGCAATGCGAAGGAACGACTGTTGCAGCCTGAAATCGTACCTACATAACGTCGAATTCGCGTATGGTTCGTGATGCGATACGCTCTGTATACCTAAGACTCCGCCATACGTAGTAGGCGTTTTGAAACGTCATCCAGGTCCATATATTATAATATTATTCGTGGTGAACTCACGCATATAATATAGGTACGACGTATAATGGAATGCCGCCGAGGATTCGCGATATGGACGTGCTTCATAAACACACGTGTCCACTGTGCCCGGCGCGTGTGCATTTAATACTATCACGATAAGTTTGATTGGCAACAGACGCACATCCAGGATTTTTGTTTTTTTTGGGGGGGGGGGGCTTAAACACTTTCCTATTTTCTTTATACACAAGTAAATAATTACCACAAATTATAAATGGTAATTTTTTTTACTATTATAATTATATGTTTAATCAATCATCTTTGTAATTTGTAGTACCATATTTGTAAAAATATGCTATAATAATGTATAATTTAGTGAAAAATATATTTTTTTTTGGGGGGGGGATTCAGCCCCAAAGCCCCCCCCCCCTGGGTGAGCCACTGATTGGCAACCTTGGTCTTATCTTGCGCAGACAACACGCATAATACATTACACATTATTTTACATTACACAAATATGGACACGCGGAAATACGGCGCGCACGCGCGTTGACAGCCGTGAGAAATAATTCCGGCGCGCACCGTGTCCAAACCGCGAACAGATAGGACCTGCAGCAAAACACCGAGCGGGTCCGGCCGCGATATATACGGACATACGCACCGCAGGGTGTGTTGTCACGGCTGAAATGCGGGAAAAATGTGAAATCTTTGTGACACACGACATTACGATATTATATTATACACATATATATACCTGTCGGAAATGACAACAACGACATGACGGATATTGTACAGCAGGTATATAGTATATGTGCGAGCGACAGCTCCATCCCACCTCAACACAGCGTGAAGTGAGTCCCCCACCCCCGTCACCGTCGACGACGTGTCACCGTAGCTGGGTCTCCGGACTTTGTGCTGCGTCTCAGTGTTTGTTCCGAGACGAACGACCGACTACACTATTAACACCATATTGTAATATCGTTGTACCATACTCCGGACCACAAAATATTGTATCGCAGAACCAGTTGACAGGCCTATAATGTTATGGTCGTGTTTGACGTGCTGCGCCGCGCTCGTGCTGTACCTGTCACCGCGGCTGGACTGCATGACGGTGTCGCCGATCACGTACTTCACCACCGAGTCCAACCGTTACCTAAAGAGCGCAAAGTCGCACTACGGCAGCAACGGGTCACCGTCGTACTCGGCGTACGGGTACGGTCACAGGAGCATGCCGGAGTCGTCGGCGTACGGCGCGGCAAAGGCCCGCAGGAGCCATGACGAGCAGTGGCATGGGCACGCGCAGCCGTACGAGACGCCGAACACGTACGAGTACATGTCGAACCCGTCGAGGAAGACCAGCGAGGCGTCCAGGGTGCCGGGCACGGAGAGGCGGCCGCCGGCCGGTGACGTGGAGCTGATCAGTGACGGGCCGCGCGAGGGACAGCACCACCGCAGGGTCAAAAAGAAGAGGAAGAAGATCAGGAAACAGGTGAGGCCCGACAGCGACGACTATCGCAACAGCGACGGAAGGGCCGCGGAACCGGACGTGGGGTCGTCGAGCAAGAAAAACGTGCAGCGCAGTGGCGGCGGCGGTGCGGTGTCGGTGGTGCACAAGAACGAACGGGCCGCGAGCGAGGCCGAGAAGAGGACGCCGCTTCAGCAGCGCGCGAAGAAGAACGGTGGCGACGGGCCGCACAGAGACAAGGAAGAGATCGACGAGGAGTACGCGGCGTTGGACGCGCGCACCAAGCACAAGATACACAAGAAGAACGAGTACTCCAAGAGACAGCAGTTCTTCAACGAGGAGCACGTGGACAGCGGCAAGAAGAGGCCCGCAGGATCGGCGGCCCAAGACAGTCGCGTTAAGAAAGTGCACGTAAAACGGGGGGACGTGCAGCGTGCCGGGGCAAAGCGCAAGCGGCGCGCGAAGAAGGATCACGACGTCAAGAAGCGCGTGCAGCAAAATCACGGGCACGGCGGCACCAGATTGCAACTGCAACAGGGATCGTCACAAGGGTACGGACAGGTGTTGGCCGTGCGGTGAACGATTTGCGCGGTAGACGGTCAAATCTATATTCGTTGCGAATTACATATTTTATAGTTACTCTCGTGAAAAGGAAGGGTGCATCGCGTACGAAACGGAAACGTTATTGTATACGATGAACTAGCAATAATATATAAACAGTATACTATATTATAATATGTTTGGATTTTTTTTTTAAAAAAAAAAAAAACTGTTTAAGACTGGAATACGCTTACGTTTGCTTATATTTTATGTCCGTTATGTGTGATTTTTGTTATTTTTATAAAGAAACCATAATATTTTATCATCCCAAACTCGGCGTTAGGTAATTATTATTCCTCCGTGAAACGAAACTAATTCAATGACGTTGAACCGGAACGCGCCGCGGTAAACCTATTTGTAGAATATATCAGTCAATTGTGACACAATTTTGTTGTTGTTTTTCTTTTTTCCAAACATTCAGGGTCGTTCACCGAGTTTTACGTTATTGTTGAATAAATAAATCCAATCGTTTTATTTATTTCGTTATTTCATTTTCAGTAAGTGAAGGTATAGTATAATATATATTCATAAACGAGCAAACGGCCTTACTTCGATACCAACGTGATAAAAAAATTAGTATTATCAACCTCTCGAGAAACGTCCGTTTCACAATCCTTGCACCATAGCTTGTTTTTACACACTGGTGTGTATTGAAAATAAACAAATTTTCATCAATCCTATAAACTGTGCGAAAGCGAATTGTCGGTTTTAAAAAAATCTTGAAAAAAAAAATTCTACCGTGGCCTGTGAACACTATCCTGATTTAAACATCAAATCTATATTTCCAAATCATACCAATTTTGTCCATTATCATACACCTTTGTACGTGAAAATAAAACCTTAGAGAGACTAGTTTTTGATAACTCATGTCGACCAATAAAAAATTAATACTCAGTTGGTTATGCATAATATCATAATTCGTTTTTCCATTATTAAAATTCGCGGTCGAGAAGGTTGATAGTATGAAATTATATTGATAAAATGCTGTACCATAATAAATAATAATACAATTCTTAGGTTATTCGTAGGCATTGTTGTTTTACTTGTATAATATTGCAAATCTATGAATTTCAATATAAGTATGAGTGGCCTGTAGAACTGACATCATACAAATTTAATTAATCTACGAACGTTTAAATGTTTACTAACTTACTATATAATATTAATTCAGTTATCTTACTGTATTGTAAAATTTAAATGTTTTGTTTGTAAATAATTATTAATCACAATCGTTTTGACTGGTTGATATTAAGTTTAAGTGTTTAATACTTATCATATAACTACAGCTTGTATAAAGTCGTATTTGAATTGTTATTTGTATTTGTTTTTAATACTGCATAATAAAATATTATACCGAATAAATTTTTATTCAAATAATATATGATTATACTCAAAAAATATATTTTTAATGGTAGGTAGTTGAGTTATAATTGTATCATCCAAAAATCTCTATAATAAAAATATTTATAACAATATTTGAATACTGTTAAAATAATTTAAGAGCCTTTTTACATAGATTATATGAGTTTCAGAATGTAACTATTCGAATATCAGTTGATCAGTCATTGAGAAATGTCTGTTTTATATATTCTATTATATGTATATATATATTCTGACTTAACATATAGCTACCTAAAAATCAATTGGGACTGGATTACTAATCAATGAACATTACTTGTCTTCTATGGTATGTGAAAGTTGTAAAAGTTGTACTCATGGGGACATTTTTCCAATTTTTTTTTTTTTTTTTAACAACTGCAATTACAAATATAAACGTTGACGAAACAAACTATTTGACTTTATATTTCTATGAATTATTTTGTTTTAACATGTTATTTTATGGTATTTATAATTTATGAACGTAGACAATCCATTCAAGATGACGGTCTTTTGTTCAGAAAAATACAATAATATTACTAAAATTGTGTTATGATGAAAATTGAAATGATACACATTTTTTTTATATATGGAGCCAGAATTTCAACTGTAATAAACAATAAAACAAATATGTGATTAGTGTTGTTCAGATCGTTGACTAGTAAACTTACAATCGTAATGCTAGTGTAAATGAAATAAAAGGCTCCATCGCTTTTGGATGAACTGCACATTTTGAAAAATTACAACGAATATATTACAGAGTGTGTAGAAAACAAAACTAAAAAACAGAGACATCACACTTTTTTGACGTTTGCACATTCTACTGGCATCCATAAATTTGAGTTATAGACGTGATTGGAAGTAGGTGTACTAGGTATCAGTAGCGCAAACAGGATTATTTTTCGGGGGGGGGGGGAGAAGGGTTGTGCAAATAATAATTTCCTAAAGAGGTGAATTTTGTAGAATTCTATACAGAAGCAAGAAATATGGTAAAAAGTTAAACAGTATGTAATTACTATATACTTGAGTAGATAATATACAAAATGGGTATTATAATCTATAAACTTTTCAATTTATAAATTCAATACCTATATATGAATAATTCATATTATCATGGCATAACAGACTATCTTATCTATTTTATCATGTATATTATGTCATAACAGATATGACTTCCAATATGCTTTAAAATGTAAAACTTAGATAAAAGTAATTTAATAAAGGAAGATATTTTGGGAGGAGGGGATTCTAATCCCTTACCCCCTTCTGTGTGCGCCACTGTTAAGTCTCCTTGGGGTTTTTTATCTGATTCCCACTTAAGACACTATCTCCCTTAAAACGTTTTTTTGCCCCGGTCACTCGAAAAACAACATATGCGAGTTTAAGTGTATTTTAATACTGCGATGAGATGTGCTAATGAAGATATCATTTTTAAATTTATTTTTGCAATATACTATAATATTAAGGACAGGATATTTTTCGGTTGATTTTGATACAAATTTTCATATTTTGTTTAATGAAAAAGAATAAATGTTATTAAGGTAAACAATAAAGACATTGTATGGCAAAATCATAGTCTTCAACAAAATCTATTATAACCAATTCTGAATGTCTCATTGGGAAGAAATGTAATTTTTAACAGCATTCAAACATTTAAAAATAACTGTGGATATACTTTAAATAACTAAACATGATTTACAATCATATTTTCTTTATACATACTACTTTATCATTGTTTTGAAAATTAGGATAGTTGAACACTGGTTCATATCGTGGTCAGTGATGCGAGACGAATGCCAGACAACCAGTCGCCGTAGGTTTCCATAATTTTTCATATTATACGCTTCGGTAGTTTTCATGTATAAAAAAAATATTTAAAAATATTTAATTAAAAATCACATTTTCCAAAACTTCAATTAAAACCCGTAGTTGTAATTCATTATAATGATAGTTTTAAACAGTAGTCTGACATTTTTCTGTATTCACGTACTTTCATAAATTTATTGATGTTGTACTTCAAAAAATGTACGAAAAAACAACTCACTAATGTATTAATGAAAATAAAAAGAAATCTGTTATCATTATTTTATTATCCTTGGCTATACCTCGATATAATTTGTTTGGTACGAAGAGTTTTTTTTTTCGTGTAGGATAAGTTTCTTCTTTCGTACGTTGTTTTTTCAATAAGTTAAAATTAAAAAAGTTAAATTATGATGATACATCGTATACGATCGAAAGAAATATTATAAATATTTAATCAAAAATATCTATAAGTTTGCTTAATCCAAGTTTTAAGAATTCGTCCCCCGTACTAACTTAAAATAAATTACAAAAATATATATAAATAAAAGATAATTTTCTTTTTTTAAATGGGCCTGCATCGATTTTTGGAAACTTATATAACGACATATTATTTAAACATATTTGTATTTTTCATACATATTTTTAGTTTTACAATTGTTCAATATTTTCGTGTGGAGATGGTTTAGACTTTTTGATTTTTTTATATTCACCCTTAAATACATTTAGAATTTCGAAGTGAATCTGAAAATAGCTATTCGAGATACCAGGTCAGTGAAGTATTGGGATTTATGTAGGTACTTACAAATAATAATTTTTCAATTAAAACTTTAAAGTATTAATTATTATAGGTATCTGTTACTATATATTTATATATGCATGGATTTTCAGAAAAATATACGTTAGGACTTAGGAATTTAGAACTAATATTTTGAGTCGCGAAAAAATAGTTGGAATACTTTATAAATACTTTCCAAAGTTAAAAAATATTAAACAAAGAGGATGAATATTTTCTCAAACAGTTCGTTTAATTTCAAAGAAAAATCATAGTGTAAATATAATTTGCATGTTTTTATTAGTACGCGAGCAAGGAAAATAATCGAAAGAATTGTTTTAAATAATAACTAATTATTATGAAACAAAATTCTTTATATTTTTAATAATAATGTTCATTTTACCACGTGTTCATACTTAAACTAGTGTACTTAAAAATATAAAACTCTATGATCTTTGTCAAAGCACAAATAATGTTTACTGATATATTATTAAAATATCTCTGCATAATTTAAACGAAAAAATATCTATTTTTATCACAGACGAAGTATGTAGTTACATTTTGATGGACATGCAGTGATTTTATACATTATTATTATTGGTGCATTTCATTTTATGCAATACAATTGATATTACCTATCTTTGAAGAAGTAAAAGTATCGTGAAATTATGTCTACACTATCGGTTTAAGACTGTGCATAGAATCACTAAATTCTACGTTTGATTATCAATATTACTCCCCATATTTATATAAAATTCGTTAAACCGTATCGAATATAAGCTATAATATAATACTCGAATGATGGTGAATATTAGTTTGATTACAAGTAATGAAAAGAAACCTAGTGAAAATAAAATAATACATCAATTTGCATATTTCATCAGCTGGTATACGGGAGACTATCAGCGTCTTCATTTCAAGACTTCAAACGTACTTATGTCGATTGAACTTCATTATTTTTTTATTTTTACTATAGACCTTTTTATCATATATATAAAAAAAAATAGATAAAAACGTGAAGTAAAAAATATTGAAAATATTGAAACATTTAACCTTAATATTGTTATTGACTGATAAATATTATGTATTTAGATATTGATCAATTTAGGTTATGCCTTAAAATACAGCTCATAATTTCTTATCGATATATCGGTCTACTTTAAAATATAAGGTAAAAGTTTATATCATAAAAAAATTGAGACAGAATTACTATCCCTTCCTTCAATATTTGTATGACAAATATTATTTATATATAATTTTTTCATTCGAAGCATTAACATCTTAATGTCTTTATTGCATTTATCAACAGAAATCAATATATATATATATATATATATCAATATATACTTTTAATGATTTGAAAAAAACGGAATTTTTGTATTCTTTTTAATTTTTTTCTTTTAAATAGCAGACAATACACGCATTTACGTACACATAAAATATAATCTATGGTACTCAAAAATATACCATGCATTCAGTTTTTTTGTTATGATAATAATTTAAAAACTTTGATAATGCATTTATCTATACATCTTTTAAACATTTTAAAACGTCATTAATTCCTTCAAAAATATACAAATATGAAATAAGAGTTACTATACAGTTAAAATATTGGCATTTATATCAAAAAAATATAAAACCATTTCATTTTTTTTTTTTTATTGATTTTTTATTAATTTCCTTAAAATTATAAACATTAATAAATACTTTTTGTTTTAATCAATTTACATTAATTTATCTGCCATCCAAACTTAGTTTAAGAAAGACAGGGATTGAAATGTGCTTATATTGAAAGTAAAATTATAGTAATTTGAAAATCAACATACCTCGGTACACATTTAATGTTTTGACGGGGATAATGGTTAAATTTTAAGTAGTTATAAGTAGAGCAACCATAGTTATAATTTTGTTTACTTATTTCTTAATTTATTCATAAGTGGAAAAATATTTGACGATGTCGTAATTGTTCAAAATTTTTAGTTAATATATTATGAATACAAACACTACTATTACAGATGTGATTTTATTATATTGGTTATATATTTTTGTTTATTGCATTAACAATTATGCGTAATAGCTGTTGAGCTTACGTTTAAATTTTTAATTTTTTTGTGATTTATAAATGAGTGGGTTGTGAAGAGTGTCAAAATGTATTCTGTAATTTATGTGTACATTAAATAATTACAAATAATAACATCTTATACAACAGTCATTAATAATGATCAAGAATAAGAACAACGATTTAGGCTGATGAAGCTCAATGTTAATCTAAATCCGACATTCCTTGAGATATTATATCGACGGCAGTGCTTATATAAAGATCTACGCTCGGTCGTTTTATTTTCAAAATTAATTTCTTTGGTGAACATGTATTTTAATACATTTTGTACCGAACGTCCGAACTATATAGAATGTTGATGATGGTATTACTTCTATGTCCTATGTATCATAAAACAAATTGTATTTAATGTTATTACAAACACAAACGTCCCAACTTGTAATAATACAATTGAAATGTTATTTATTTTGTTAATTCGATACATAATCTCTTACAATAGCAGATTGTTGTGACTTAACCAGCAGTAATTGCTGTGATTCAATTTAATCTGATCTCCAAAGTATTGCCCTCGTGCAATACATTTGAAGATTCTTTGAATTATTTAAATGTTAAATGAACATTTTACTGGTTTAAATTTGCGGTGCGTGTAGAAAACAATATTTTTTTCAATGGGGAAAAGTGAAAGCGGTAATGCGTACCTATATATAGTTTTTCTATTACGCAGATTTTATAATCGTATAATGAATTGGTGAATTTTGTTAAACATTATTGTTATTTATACGTTAAAAATATACCGTTAACTTCTGGTAAAACTTATGTTACGATACTTCCATTTTCATCAAAACTCTCCATTGAATGAGAACTGAAGAGGTATTAGAAGTCTTTGATTGGTTGAACAAGTGTTATCCTATTGCTAAGTTTCAATTTAAATTAGTTAAACTGCGTACGCGATACATACACGCGCAAAAGCTCATCAACTCGCCAGTAACCACAAAATCCAGTTTGTCACACCGATATGTATACCTATATGTACTTAAAAGTTTACCAAGCGATGCGTGGATTATATTATATGCAAGCAAAGCCGAATACCAATCCTCCGTGCGCCTTAATTTACGGTACTTCACCGAATTAAACAGTCTAGGACAGTGGTTTTCAACCTTTTTCTAATCGCGAGCAACTATTTTTTTTTTTTTTTTTTGGTGTTTCTATACGATCCTTTCAAACAAATTTTTTTTATTTATCAAAATTTAATTACCATTTACCGATAAGATATTTAAAATGATTAAATTTTTAGTTAATTTAAATATAATCATTTAAATAAATATAAAACATAATTGTTTTTTTTTTCTAACGTATTTTTTAATCAAATAAATAAAATTAAAAACATTTTTTGTTTCTCACATGTTAATGGGAAACTTGAGCTTGAACTTTTGATATTATAAATTCCATATAAAGTTTTTTGTTAGAGACTGCTACTCTTAAGTCTGATTCCACATTTAATTTCGTCCGATGTATTTACTTTTTATTACTGTAAGGGATGAAAATGCTGTTTCACACAGGTAAGTAAAGGTTTATGCTATTCGGTTGGTATGTTATCCAATTATCGTATAAATAAATACAAAAAAATAATTATTTATAAGATGTTTAAAATTTTGAAAATGTGAAATTGATGGCCACATAAGTCTGCCTGATAATCAAATCATTCAAACCAATATCTCTAATAATAATACTGAATTATGATGTAAGTAGTAATAGGTATCATTGACGTCATCATAACTGTTTCACAAGAAAATGTTTGAAGCTTCTAAGAAAAAACAACTACATTGATGTAGGTAGTAAATACAATATGTAGTATATTGTGATATTTTTCAAAGGTACCATAATTACAATCACGTATTCAAACCGTGGCTTAATTAACTCAATGAGCGAACAGGAAATTATTATTTTTACGGAGAATTCATCCACTCCCTTACAATAACAATATGCAGTGAAGATTTATGATTGTTGAGGAAATCGCCTCGAAATCATTCTAGTTTCTATGACTATAGATAACTGCCAATTCGGTTCAATATTATAATTAGAATAATATTCAATTGTATTAATTTACGATAATTTTATTACGTAACTGGCATGGAAAAATGACAAAAATCACTGAAAACTCACATCTTGCGAATACAATATTACCACTGCTGCAGTGTTTTTTTTTTTTTTTTAAATGAACTTCCAGTAATCACTATTATAGCTCAACAATTAATATATAAGTATACAAATAATATAACTAGTATTGATACAAGTGAAGGTAGAACGGACATAATATACAACGTAATTAATAATTAGATATTTCATAACATATTATCAAGCTTAATATAAACCCAATTATATATGTAAAGAGATTATATTTATAATGTAATAACAATAGAGAGATATTAATGAGAGAGATTGAAAAAAACAGAAAAAATATTAGATAATGTTTTTGGCAACGAGTGCATTTAAAACAGATGAAAGGAGAGTCATTAGTGGGCTGATCAAGGCATTTAGATTATATATGAATTGGGAGAAGATAGCCGTACTGCAGTGTTATTGTCGTCGACATTCAAATATTCAAATGCATACACGATAATTGAAAAAAAAAATGTTAACATGTTAAAACGACAAAACTTATTATTATGAAATACTTACACTATAAAATGTTTTCAATATAGTAAGTATGGCCTACACTCCCTTAATATTTAAAACGTGTTCAAAGTTGAATACTCGATATATAAGTATAACCGGTATAAGAGTATCACAGTATCATAGGCACGTCCTTTATTTTATATCGAATCATACTGGTCGTGACGTATTCGCGGTTGATGAAATATATAATATTAGATCAAAGAATATTTACTGAAAATTAGTTGTGAATACTTATAATTTTACTTCCTACTAAGTATGTACTGTTAAATAAGTACAGATTTTCTCTGGAAGTCACAATAATTATTCATTTCTCTGGAAGTAAGATACAACCCCGTTTGCTATTCAAAAAATTATAAATATATTTAAACTTAATTGGATCCATTTATAGAAGACATATAATTTCTGTAGCCTAATAAAACATTATGCCTTCAGCCTTGATTAAATTTACATTAAGATTCCATAAAACTGTTGTGAATAAATTTGATTGAAAAAAAATACATGTATAATTTATACATATTATATATCATTTAATTAAAGGTACATTAATTAAATTGAATGTCATGAATTGGAAAAAATACGAAAATGTTATTGTTCCATTTATCAGTTGTAAAATTACGTACAATACTTATTATGCAAAATTATAAGAATTATATTATGAATAGGTAACATAAAACTTGATTCTCGCAAATTTAACAAGAGTGTGCATATATAACATATCTTAATTAAGCATAATATTTAAAGACTTATATTATAAAATGTGAATTTAGCAAGAGGATATACATATAACATAACTTAATCAAACATAATATTTCTAGTTTAAATATAAAACACATTTTTTCAAAGAAAAAGTTATTTACATAAGTACATATTTTATTATCGTTTCGTGATAAGTATAAAAGTATAATAGAATAGTAAGGGTACGTTTTATTCATTATTTAATAACTAAAAACCGTACTTTCCTTCGTTTACATTATTGTACCTACGTATAACACGATCGTCGTTAAGTGTGAGCTAAATTTAATTTTTATTTTTGTTGGAAAAACATTAATCCATCTTCACATTAAGTTTTTATACTAGAAACTGCTAACTCGCATAGACATCTCTTATACGAAAGAGCTTTACGTTTGTCTTTTTGTTTTCGAAATATAAATGTACTTTTAGAGTTGACATTTTAAGAAACGTTCTCATCATAAACGTGTTTAAGGGACGCCATCGTAGCCGACGTTAAATTACTTGAACCAAAAAAAAACAATTATACAAAATCTCCCTCTTGAAATTAATCAGCATTTGTCGAGCAAAAATAAAATGAAAATGATTTAGTACAGAGTTGGAACTGAAGTCGGATGGGGGATAAGCTTTTAATAAGATTGTACAGCATCTAATAATATTGTTTAAATTAGCCGCAACATGAAATAAAAAAATTTTAAATTAGTATATAATACGCTAACGAAAACAGCACACTATTTATTTATTTTTTCAAACGGCTAACATAAATTTTTATTATTTTTCATCACAATGGTATCCTCATGTAATCAAAATGAGCATAAAAGTTTATATTTTATGCTATTTAATTGGTAAACCGTTATGAACAAAAGCTCATTTTATTATAAATATTCTCCATAATACTCAATAAATGTATTTACAATACATTTATAGGATAATGTTATAATACTGTTATCATAAGAAATAATCAATCGTTATATTGTTATCATTAATTGCTAAAAGTTAATTAATAAAACTTGTTTAACTGATCAATAACTAAGGACTAAGTTCAAAATAATAATATTATTTACATATTTAGCATTTGCTTTAGAATATTTTCTACTCTCAAATTAAAAACATTTATACAATTCATTTTATTAAAACGAATTTTCGATACCTTTAGTATAGTACTGACTTGAAGTTAAAATTAAAGGTAAAATATTTTCAACACATCAAACGATATTTTTTTCGGAAGCTAAGATGTCTCTAGAAATCTACAGATTTTGATTTAAATACCAAAAATAACATTAATGTATCAGTAACTACAAGATAAATAGTGTAGACTTCAACTACATTAATTATTAACATGCAGAATGATGATAATATTTGATTAAATAACGACAAAACAAATATTTATATCAATTTAAATGTAAAATTAGACATTTTTTACAAAGACAATATATTATGTAAATATTTACTGTAAAATATTACTTCAACATAAAAATTAAGAAAAATTAAATCTAAAAATCTAAAGACAAATTCGACCCACCGAGTGCTAGCAAAAGGTAAAATGTTTTTGGATATTTATGGATATTTTGTATTGTAGCGCTGAACAGTTGACATAATGACTTCTAAACCTTCATTTTCATTTTTCTGATGTAAAAAATATCCAAAGGCAATCTAAACGATTGAAATAGATACCTATATTATCTTTGCAACTGCTAAGGAAATAAATAAGGGTAAGAAAATATTTTTTGCTGAGTTCGGTTTTTTCCTTTGAATCCATTTTCCTGAAGTGTCGCCAGTGGGCGGCTTCTCCTTCATGTCTTCTGGCTGTAACCTTAATTTTTAACAATTAAGCTTATTATACATAATTTGTATGAATTGTTTAATTCAAATAATTAAAGAACAAAAAAAAAATCCATTTTAGTTTTATCCGTTAATTATGATCTTAAATTCTTATTAAACATCACCTTTTTTCTCTCAAACAAGCAATGTTATGGCTACTATAATGTCTACTTTTCTTCAAATTAACTATTTTCGTTTATTTTTTTATCAATCTGGATGATTTTTAACATGATATTAACGTAGTTTATAATGTTATAACATTTTATATAATGTAATCAAATTTTTACTACACTAGTAAAGTGATACAGACCCAAAACATATTATAGAAATATAGAATACATTAAGGTATTTGTAAATCTCATTTCAAGATACTATTACCAATTTACAATAAAATAATTAAAAATAACAAACTTTAAATGTGATACTAATTGTTATGATAATAATCTTAAAAACTTATTGTAGTTGTGCCTGCTTTCATTTGACCATTAATAATATTGATCAAACAGATATTACCGGCTTTAACTAAATGTGTATTATTTTTACCTTAAAAAGTTTATGGCGATGCACCATAATATCTATGAACTATGGTAATTGAACCATCATCATGAAATATTATTGAACAAATTATGTTTGAGCAGATGTTTATTTTATGGACTCGGTGAGTCCGCACTTATATGATTTTATCTAAAAAGGAAACAAGCCACGTTTAACGATGAAATACTCTTACGTTTGATGATCCCACTAACCCAATGATATGTTTCATTCGTAGTCATAAATGCCATCACACGAACCGACGAACCCATTATTCCGCTATGTGTGTATCGTGTTAACTATACATTGCTGAAATATGTACCAACGAACTTTCTCGTGTTACCGTATGGGTATCGAATACTCTGTAAGTATATTAGACATTTGAAAATCATGACGATTCCAATGGCTAAAATAAAACCTAATGTTATAGTCGTGCAGTTAACACGAGTATATATTATGGAGAATGCGCGTATATAGTGGTACTCAATAGGCAATACTGTGATACGAAGTCGTCATGTATAAATATGCTTTTGATGTTGAAACGAAGAGCCTTATCACCGAGAAAATTTTAAAACGTACTAGGTACAGTAGTCAGTAATACATAAAATGCGAGTTCTTTTGGATGACAATAAACTTTGAATGAACAAAAAAAAAAAAAAAAACAGAGAAACCTTAAAATCAATAGCGACTGCAAACGCCCATATGAACAGCTATACTGCTCTTTTCTTGAACATATACTTATACAACATCTACTACAACCATATTTCAACAAGAAATTATTAAAAATATAAAAAGTGAAGAATGCACACGATTCAAAATTATCCTCGGTTAGATGTACGCGTATTGTGTTTAGGAGTTCCCAAAGTGATCAGTTTTCAAAATTCAATATAACTAATAAAACTATCTGAGATATTTGTAGAAAAAAATCGAATAAAATAGAAGCACGATGGTTTTGATTGGGAGCTTGAACGACTTGAACCATTTAGGCAAGAAAATAAAGATGTTTCACGTTTTGAGTTTCGTCTTTTCACATTTTCATGTATTTTCGTGAATAAGGCGAAGGCCAAACATATGAAAAACGAAACACGAAACGCGAAATACGCATAGTGTGGACCTACCTTAATAATAAACATTAATCAACAGAATACGTAATTCTAAAGAGACTTAAAAATACATTTTATAGTTGTTTCAATAAGCGATTTGCTATCGACTATAAAAACTATCGATATCTATTAGTTCAATATTGATTTCGATTTTGTCTGGTTGTCCTATTAAATGTCTGTAAAATGTTTAACAACACGTTGGTAGTTCTTGGAATTCTGAAATGAATTGCTTTTCCTGTTTAATTTTCTAATTTTGCATTTAAATAAACTCAACAGTAGGCACAATACGTACAGTCAAAAGTAAAACCAAAACCATTATATTTATAAAATAAAAATTATATATATTTAAAGTAACGTCATATATTTTAGTTTTATAAACTTTTTTCGAACACATTTATACGATCAGTTTTTATTTTCTATCCAAACCCGAAAATTGAAGTTGCATTATATTTTATAAACACAATTGTTACGTGGGAGGTGGGAGATCTATTTCCATATCACCTCCGTTTCTATAATGACACCCGTGAGACTCCAGAGGAGTATAATGCGAGACACGATTACTAATGAATTGGATAGGTACTCAACTATCATAAAATATGCGACTCAACTAGAGTACTCAATTTATCAGACTCAATTAGGTGAAAACTCGGGAAGTGATACAATTATAAAAATTAAATATTATTAATTATCTATTCAATCTATTTTAATATGAAAAGAAATTCAATCGAAATAATTTTACAATTAATTAATCACGTAAAAATTGTAAATTTAAATATAATTATGATTGCAGTATTATAAAACTACAGCAAAAAAAAAAAATAAATGAAAAAGAAACCTAAAATGAAAACAGTGCATTTTGTACATTATAGGTTAATTAATTAATTAATTCATCTATGAAGATTATTTTTCTTATTGTAACAAATAGTTTGTAAATAAAAATTATGTTGGAAAAATGTACAAATCTATTTGAAAAATTTTGTCAATTGAATAAGTTTTATTTTCATTTTTCACAATCAAGATTCTTGCACAATAATTGTCAATATAGATACAAAATATGTATATTTACTTATTTTGTGTCAATACTTTTTCTTACATTTTTTTTAAAATTCCTCTGATAATTATATTAAAAACCAAATTAAATAATGAATATATGGCATATAAATGGCAATTGGTAATATAATACGTAATCGGTATATTATTATTTTTACAATAGATTCTCGCGTAGGTCAAATAAGGTCTAAAAACTTGTTGGAAAAATTATTTGCGAACTGTACACGTGTAAAGTATTAATTCATTATTGTCATTAATTTATTTATTATTTAAATTATCAGGTTTATATGTAAAATGTATAACTTGTGTGTGTAAATAAATATATTATATATTAAATTATTAATGTGTTTTAATGTATTATGTTCTGCGAGAATGTTAGACATATATTTATATGATTTTCTGTCAATACTTTTACGGGTAGTAAATCAGCATTATTATTTATATCAGATTCGAAGTTGATCACAGAAAGTATCTTAAGTGTATTATTTTTTCAATTTTCAGTAATAGATAGTCCAGAAGCGTAGCGTGGATTCCGAGATAAAGTAAGCAGAAAAATGATTTTATTGTTAAAGTATTAGATACTTAGTATGTAGTCTGCTACGACATTTAACTAGTAAAAAAAAATATAACACTAATTTTAACTTTATTTTTTAACTACCTATAAATAATATTTATTTTAAATATGACATGGGCCTCTACCTCAAAGCAAAAAGAATATTATTAAATTCAAAACTACACTTTCGCGTCAAATACTCAAATCTAAACTTCCTCTAAAAAATAAAAACATAAAATCTATGATTAAGGCCCATCTGAACTTATGGTGCTCAAATCTGAGATAGTTTCAAGTCAACTTAAAAAAAAAATATATATATATATATATATATCCAAGCTTTTCAATTAATTTTCTTACGCCAAATAATTTTGCTCCTTGGTTCGTTGGCAACCAGCACTTTCTTTATAAAGATCTTAATAATGAAACAGTCGTTAATCTAACTATGAAAAATTCCTCTCCAGATTATCTGTTCATTTCAACCTACTCGTTTCAAATCAGTATTCTTTTACAATTCCGGACAACTTTCCACGCCGTCTTAAAAGACAATGGTGCCGATCGTGATCTTCTGATTTAGGCGCATAACCCAAAATCACATAATATGCTATATAGGGTCCTATCATCGGGTGACTTTCCTTTTCGTATGTTCATGTTTGTTTTATCGATTAGATCATCAGTCATGCTAATTTTCTTATTGTGGAAAAAATTGTACTACAGATTGTAAATGTTATATTTATTTTTAACTAACAAAAAAAAAAAAAAAACTGTAATTTAATTTATTCAATAAATCTATTCTTTGGTTTTTTTTTCGTAAAGTCTTCATTTACGTCACCGTAAAAATAATTTTATTTTTGAATAATGGTCAACATTTTTTCCAATAGATAAAATAGTGATATTAGTCGATAGCAAAACGAATATCGAATATACGGTTTTCGGAAACATACGAAAAACCGTGTGGTACGAATGGTGGTATATGCAATATCATAAGTGCTTACAAAGAGTGTATAAAAACGAGACCTTCTCTACACCATTAATCGCACATCGTATCTATGAGATCACGTAGACAGTTTCAAAACATGTTACACGATGGCATGACGTGGCACAAAGTATTAGTATAATGAAAATAGATTTTCCATCAGACGCGACACCCGACGACCAAAATCATTAACAATTTATTTTTCATTATTGTTAAAAGTTACAATTTTAATAACATTATAACTTTTTATCTTTCTTTTACATATTTTACCTGAGCTTACAGAGCTTATACGCACGCTACACTCCTACTAGGTACCTAACTCTATATTATAACAGAAACATTCTGTAGGTACATATTTTTCAAAGACGCAATAACACCTTCATTCATAATATTTTGTACAAATAAAAAAAAACTGATATCATAAAAACTTAACATTCAGAACAAGTTAGTTTAATCATATCTACTTGAGTATTTTAGCTCTGTTGTCGGTAGAGTGTATTTACCATTTAAATGTATTAACGTTTTAATTTAGAATTTTGACTATTTTATTATAATAAAACTAGTAATACAATTTTATTTTAAGTATTTTTTTTTTTTTTGAAATATAAAATATAATAAAACTTGCATAATACACTTTCCCAAATAAAATGTTGTTTTCTGTAGGTTCCTTATACTATGTAATATTCTACTGGCACCCAGGACCGAATTTAGAGGGGGGTCAATGGGTCCTATGTTGCCTCCAGCGACAATTTTTTATGGGCCGCAAATTTCAAAACCGCCTCTACGTATAATATATTATCTAACCATGTATATAACATTCCTTATGGGTTGGAGGAGTGGCTTGATTTTTTTGCCACAGGGAGGCAAAATTTGAAATACGGCCCTGCTGACACCCGTAAATTGATCTTAGTCGCGATTGGAAAAATTAGATCTCTACTCCAGTGGTTTTTTTTTTCACTCTACGCTCAAGACCTTCTTTTTGAGATGGTCACTTGAAAAACTTCTTAAGCGAGTTATGTGCAATATATAAATATATAATTCGGAAGACATTTTGTAAAATATTATACATGTGTGTTCCAGACAAACGACGGTACTAAATTATATTATCGCAACGACTTGACGCCTGGTGCAGTTGCGGCTTACACCGCGCGCGCACTCTAAACACTACCTACGTCACCACTCGACGTGCCTGCGCTTACATGACATACAAAGAGCACAATAGAACTAAATGTTCGGATAAATTTACACGCGCGAGTACAACACAATCAAACATTGTCATTCAAATTTGTCGTATTATTTTAGATGGCTAGCTGTCGCCGTCTATTCGCTCGCGATAAACGAGTATTAATTATATTAAGATATATCGTTTACAGGATTCCGGGAAATGCAGTCGTCGCGTCACGGTCGAGCTTATACGGGATTTCCAACACGCGCGAGATCCGGAAAACCTCGACTTATTCGGTGCACTGGCACAAATTTATGCTCTCCGTATTATTATAGCAACGGTCAGTCGTATCAAACGTTAACACGGTAACTATGTACGTATCTACATAATATTAAATAACAACTGCAATATACATCGACGATAATACTCGGCCAAATTATTATAGGTGTATAAGCGCTAAGCGGGCTTAATCGAGATGGCTTATATTGTTTCACCCCTAGATAATTGAGTGATATAAGTCCCAATAAGCGTGAATAACAGTATCGAATGCTTGTACATATACTATATATGTACATATACATATAACTATATATATATATGTATATTTATAAAATAGCTTTTAAATATTTGGTAAATATACGTAGGTACATAAATTGTAATAATTAATTGCACACACATTTTTTAAACTTGTTATGAATGCATGTTAGATTCTGTTTCGAATGTTCACTATAGTAACAATAGTATTCTGTCGGTTAATATTATGTACTCAAATGAAATTCTAATAAAAAAAAAAATAAATAAATAAATAACAAGTACATAGCTGTGAGTACGACAGTGTTCAAATGACAATTTATATATGAATATACGAATATTACATAAGTAATATAAAATTTACGCTTGAACGAATGACTTATAGTACAAATGATGTTCACAGTAAAGTAAAACAGTAAACTTACGCACTCAACAGCTGTTACACGATTTGGATGAGTTACAATATTATTTATCTCGGCGAACGCCGACAACGATGAACGCTTCGTTAAACGATAGTTAATCGATTTCACGAGTTCTGCCATTTGGACGTAGTGCAATTCAGGTGCGCTTAAGGTACCTCGTGTGATCGTACCGAATATTTTATCACATCTTTTTTTACTCATCAGTCTTTCCAGTTGGAAACTATAAAGATATGAATTTTATACTATACTTATCTATTCTTAGATTCAATATAGTTATATAACACAATGAATTTTTATTATTTTAACATTTTTCACTTTGAACTTACTTAGATCCCGAAACGAAGTTGTTGAAGTTTTATTCCAACACATTTCCAAGTGTATACCTACCATCGCGCGTCGAATATACAACAAAACCTTCTAAGTTAATATTTTGAGTTTTTTTTTTTTTGTTATTGTTTACAAAATTGTACACTTTTACACATTTTCATATAAGTAATCATTAATCATACATGGATATTTTTCATGAAATAATACATAAAACTTGAATACATAAAACAAAAATGTGTAACTACATTATCAACATAGGTGACAAAACCTAGTTAACTGTTTATTATGATAGTTTTATAATGTGATTTATAATATTAATTTCGGTCATAGTTTTTCGCCTATCCTCTAAAATTTGATAAGACCTACTTACGAGGTTAGGTATTGACGGTATTTTTGTGTAGTAACTTAACTACTTTTTCACTCTGACATTATGTCAACAATATTCTTAATATAATTAAAGTCACAATAACGCAAAAAATATTTATCAGATGCACACATAAATTATTTTAAATGAAATTTAATTTCATAAAACTAATAATAATGACAATGCAAATTAATATTAAAAAAAATTACAAGAAAAATTAATATCATATATAACATAATTACCCTGTTATTTCTGTTCATTTCTATACTATAGTATATCTGATTATTTGTTAAATGTCCGCTATAGAAGTGGAATAATTTTAACTTTATTGATCTTTAGGAAAATATCGGACTATAAGATATAGTAGATTATTGATTTTAAATTTTTTTTTAAAAAAACTATCAATAAATCATTTTGGCTTCATTATCCATAATATTCTATCCCTTGCTCTCTGTAAACCTTGATTATGCCACTATAGATTTGTTTGGTCAAAAACTGTATTGTATGTAAAATAATAATAGCGTTGGTTATATAATGTACCTATATAGCTATGAATCTATGATACATAGTAATATGTTAAGAAACCTAAAAGATTTTTTTTATTTGCAACTCATATTCATTTGTTGATCATACTGAGCACGTCACATTGGTTCATCGCACGGTACAGCAGTTGTGTGAATAGTGGTGTGATGACATCGATTTGAAATAATTATTTCGAAATTATAAAAATGCCTCTTGGGCATAACTGTTGTTATTTGAAATAATGTTATTTATTATCACAGTTCAATATTGTCAACGATCGCTTAGTGCATCCCCAAACGGACCAAAATAAAGATCCCTGATGTCTGTCAAATACAACGAGAATTTATTATTTGTAATGATATAGTTTATGAAATTGCAAAGAACTCGCGAATGCCAGAGATTTCAAATAATAGATAATATATGAATATTGAATATATATTTTATATCCGGCTGCGCTTTATAATAATATTAATATTTGGTCATGTAGATATTAGAATTAGATAGTAGATTAATGTGGGACAATCGAAACACTGAAAACACCACAAACTTTAATGAAGTAGAAAAACGTTGTATAAAAAAAAAAAAAAAAAATAACGAGTACCACAAATATGATACTGTGACGTTGCAGTATTATCAGCTAGGGTTTGTAATTTTTATTGCCTTATAACATACACGAAAAAACTTTATTTTTTTGAATAAAAACTGTCAATATTAATACAAAATATGACTAGGTAGGAAAAAAATGTATTATAACTGATTACAGTTATTTTACTCTAAATATTTTCATGTGCCATAATTATTATGTTATCAAATGTCAAGAAAATACCATCAATTAACAAAAGATAATAAAATAGAAAAAAACATAATTTTAATCAATAGGTAATGTTTGTAAAATATTTTCCACTTACACAACAAAAGGTTTTATTGTATGCCCTCTCCTTAAAAAAATGTACTTGAAATTAAACTTAGGATTTTAAATTATCACGTTCACAGGGCGTGGTATCTGTACGTAAATCATTCTACAAATAATGAACGGTATGAATTACAATTTATATGTGATGAAACGTCATATCCCCTGATATTTTCCCATGAACGTCCAGTGTAATAAATATCTTACGAGACTATATTAGGTACTGAAGGTAATTTCATTAAAACTATTATAGAGACAGTATCAATCGTTATGTTCGTATTTGGACTCAAATGAGAAATAAATTACCAGACAGTTTTATTTTTATTTCATTGGTCAATTATTGAGCCAACGTTAAAAAAATGATTTAAGTCAAATATGTTTCTTTTTTCGTTTAACGAGAACTTTCGATTTTAATTTCTTTCTTATCACCTCTATTAACATGCATACAGCCTGATCATGACAAATAATTTGGTTACACGTAGCATTATATAATTTTTTGTGAAATCGTGTAGGTACGGGCAATTTAGCTGCTGTAGCGGTGGACGCTGCAGTATACAATATGCATATAATATGTATAGTATATAGTTGACAGACGCTTCATGCAGTAATGTAAAACCGCTATTACGTCATATACTATGGTAAAAACAATAGTAGCTAACAATAAACGTGTTAACAAATATAGATCGTAAACAAAATAACGAGCAATGAACGCATTTATAACCATAAACCATAATAATAAATATTATATATATTTTTTATACCTACTGCACCAACTATTGTAAAACGTGACTAATTTTTAGGATTCAAATACGATAAATTATGTCGCATGGAAGCGTGAAATAGAATCTTAATAAATTATATTATATCTAAAAAAAATAATGAGTTTCTATCGCAATTGTCACTCGAATAATAATCTCGAAAGAAAGTAGACAAATACATTTCAATCATTATCAATTAATTAGCCTAATCTAATACCTGATCAAGTTCGTATATTTTTTCGTTTGTGTATAGGTTTTTGACCGAGAGATTTGGTAATTGATTTTTAGATAAATTTATTTTTCACATATGATACAGAGTATTGAAATACGTTTTATTGGAATTAATTAAAAAAGATAATTATTTGTTCGAGTTGAAGTATATATATATGACAGTTATATACCTAATGTATTTTTATGTGCCACAGCCGCCTGGTTTGATATTTTCGTAAACTTTTCGGGCGAAAGTGGACGAATATATTTTCCTACTGAGGAAGAGGTTTAAATAATTAATAAATACTACATTTTCAAATAAATACCATACTTTTCGAAACCTTAATTAGCAGATTCGCGTAGGATTGGAATTACCGGACTATCTCTAACCCCTTTAAACTCTTTCTACCGTCCACAGTATTTAAAGGATATACGGATTTTAAATTTATAATCAAATCTTATTTTTGGTATTTGACCAAAACAATTGTAATCGTGAACAACGTTATAAGCTCTAATTGGTGACCGTAATATTATGATGTAATTGAGTATACGCGCCCAATTATTGTACAGAGATAAAAAAGAAATATGCATCTGTTGTGCACACAAAGGCTATTAAAGAATTTTGAAAAAAAATAATTTGGTTGAAATATGTGTTCGTGAATTTCCATACAATTATAATATTATAATACTGTACAATATTTTAAATAAATTACATAATAACAAACGTCGGTTTTCGTACATTTCAAATGTTTCATGTAACGAGCACGATCTACGATTCTAATATGGAGTTGTGAAATTATTGGTATTTTATTAAATTTTCGTTTAATTATACTTTATACTCAATGAATCCTTAACATGAATAGTTAAAAAATATTATAAGTTTGGAAGTACATTTAAAAATATCTGGGAACTTTTAGATTCTGAACGGAGTGATGTATTGATTTTAAGATAATGTAATTTTTATTTTTTTTTGTGTCTGACGATACCTTTTGGAACAGAAACAAAATGCTTCGTTTTCCTTATATTGCAACTTTATTATTCTGAAAGGAAACTGAATGTAGTTGGTTCTTTGGTAAGTTAAAAAAAAATTTTAATAGTTTTCTAAACCGTCAGGAAAAAACCATAAAAAATGACGGAAAAAACAAGCATATTTTCGCAAAATCAATTTTTGACAAAACGCATTATTTTAAAATGCTCTAACTCAAAAACAAAAATGCGCAAATCTTTGAAATTTTCACCAAAACTTTAAAAAAACATTTTCTATACATGGTTAAGTTTTTGAAGTATTTTCACTTTTCTGGCTTATTAATAGACAGTTACAATTTAAAATTTTCCTAAGTATTTATTTTTTTGAAATATCGATAAAAAAAAAGAACGGGTGGGCCTCGCTTTGCTGTACAGTTGGGGGTGGAGTGCACCTCGTTTATAGAATAAATCATTATTACAATGGATTTGTTAAATTTGAATGCAATGATAGATATCATTGTATACGAATAACGATTCTGAACGGAGTTAATATGTTTGTCTAAAATATGAGTATAATAATATAGTATTTTATATTTAAATTGAATTACAATGCAATTTCGTAAAAATTTAAATTTAAAACAGTTATACAATTTTTCCTCTTAAGTCTGGTAGAATTTTTTTATATATTTTTGAAGCTTATGGAAAACCTAGTGTTAAAATTTTGAATCTTAAATATAAACAAAAAAAATTTTATGAATTTTCAACTACAAAAAAACTTACAAATTATCGCAATTTTAACATATTTTATACAAATTTGAACTTTATGGGCTTATAAAAAAAATTTGAGTGAAACCATCTCAGACATTTTTTAGTTACAATTAGTATTACTTATATTTAATCCTTTAATTCATTTTCAAGAGTTTTTGGAGAGCCAAAAAATTTTTATAGATATTTTAAAAAAAAAACTTACAAAAATCGAAAATTTAAATTGTCTATAAATAAGTCAAAATATGTCAAAATATTTTGAAAACTTAAACATGTATTGATAACGTTAATATAAAAATTTGGTGAAAATTTCATGTTGTTGCGGTTTTTGGTTTTTGAATTAGAGCATTTAAAAAAATGTATTTTGTAAAAACATGATTTTGCGTAAAATTTCCTGTTTTTTTCATAATTTTTTTATCGTTTTTTTCAATTTTTTAAAAAAGTATTGAAAAAGTTGCATTTTTAACTCGCCCAAATACTATCTATATTTATTTTTATTTCAGAAAAGTTGCTGTTTAAGAAAATCGAAGCATTATTACTGCCAAAAAAGGTGTCGTCAGACACAAAAAAAAAAAAAAAACACACATCATTGTAAAATCAATAGATTCTATCACTCCGTTGAGAATCTAAAACTGAGCTGTCCCAAAAACCTTAAGAATGTAATACAAAGTTTATTATAAATTGTACCTAGTGCTGCAGTTAAAAATAAATCGAAAATCATTAGACACAATTTTTTTAATAAACTCTGAAGTTCAAATTTTTATGAAATATGTCAAAATCGCGATGATTTACAAGTTATTTTGTAATTGAAAATTCAAAAAGTTTTTGGTATTATATTTAAATTTAAAATAATTTTTACTCAAGGTTATCCTTAATTTTCTTCAAATAACTTTAAAAAATTTCTACTGGACTTTTCAGAAAAAAATTTAATGACGGTCTGAAATTTAAATTTTTACGTAATTGCATAAAATAAAGATTTATTCTCAATCAATTTTAAATATTTATTATTTTTCAAATACTATAAATCGCAGAAACTTGAAACTTTTACTAGTTATTTAGATTGACATTTACTTTAAGTAATGTTTTTTGCTAAATATTTTACTAATTTTTAAGCAATTTATAAGCATTTAAAATATTTTATTTTTTTACAATTTTTGTTGAAAACATTTTACTGGGACAAAATATTTAAAAATTTAATAGAATATTTCACAGAAGTTGTTCTTACTGTCATCCAAAATTTTTGAAATCTATAAGCACATATATTTTTTATAAGCGTTTGAAAAGCAAATATTGACATAATATTACATAATTTAAATACAATATATTATGTTATATACCCCTATTCTTGAATAAAAAATTATCTCTGTTCAGAATCGTTTTTCGTATACAATGATTACTAATATTGCATTCAGATTTAATAAATCCATAACAATAACAGTAATGTACAGCAGAGTGAGTCCCCGTCCAGTTCTTTTTTTGTCGTTTGTTTCAGATGGAAAACAATACACGTTGATAATTAACATATCATCTATCTCTATAGTATATTACGTATACATGTGCAACAAATACACTTTTCTAAATTCCTAATTTTGCTAACGGAAAATTGTACTGACAGTATTATGGAATATTTTAAATATAAAACATTAAATACGAAATCAATGCGAATAAAATGTATTCAACATGAAAACGTGGAAAAAAAACAGTAAACTCGACGACAAAATTAAATAGCTGTTGCCTGTTATATTAAAAAAGTAAAAATAGTTATATGTACTTAAATGGTGAGTCTTGAGAATACGACTAATATTGTCGTCATTAGAATGAAAAGTCTACCGCAAATATCATGACATAGTTTATTAACATGTTCAACAATCATATAGTTGTAACGGCGAAAAACGATTTTGACTTTGAAGTGCATTGTCGTGAAGTGCTCAAACATACAAATCTACTTGTATAATATACATGATATATATATATATATATATATATATAATATTATAATATATATATATATATTAAATACATATATCATATGCCCACCGGAGGATTTGGCACCTGGAAAACACTTTATTCCGACAACAACTGTACGTTATATCCGTGTCGTTCGCGGATAAAGTTTGTCAGAGGAATTTAATAATAACCATCTTCACCTGTACCCGTTCGCAGTTCTTGTGCAGCAAACACCCGTGCGGTTTTGCCACCCAAAGCTAAATCAAGTTCACGTTATGCGCACACGTTCGCGTGTGACGACATTTACGGGTGGGTAGTTAATATATTCTCGCGTCATTCCGTCGGGACGCGTTTTCGTTTCGTTCATAAAACAAAAGTTAAAAACTCATGGTCGTGATTAGAATTCGTCTTGGGTGCTATAAATAATATGTGAAAAATAAAAGTTGGCGAAAATTATGATTTAGGAGACATTGCATAATATCATACACGGCGGCGCGCGGTATAGCAACTCGTTTAAAACCACGGGTGTAAATCGAAGCACTAAGGTCAACTACCGTGACAACGGGTCGTCCCGCTACGAACTTTCCGTTTTTTGTTTAGACAAAAAATAAGTAACAGAGCCCAACACACTACCATTGGTGTAAATATTATTTTATGTTCATTTTTGACTGTTCTATTTTGTAGACTTTCTTTTCCGTAATAATACTATAAGAACAAAAATTAATATATTACCTAATGCTAATAGTTTTTTTTAGTTTATAGTATTTCTATCAGTAAGTGTATTGAAAAAAAAAATCAATCTATTTCCGTTACTTTCTATCTAAAAGGAAAGGTTTTAGGGACGGAGGAGTAGTTTTTGATGAGCATAAGATTTATGTGCTTCGCTACCCCCGTGAATTTTCTCACCCACGTCACTGAAATATAGCATATTCATTTTTTATCTTCTCGAGAACACGAGCAGTAATATTATTGCGCTACCTCAGATTCTATATTATACCACCGACGGGTGTCTAGCAGAGTTTGAGTGTCGAGTTCCTGAATCACTGAAACACGTTTTGACAAATTTGACCGAAAAACGATTCAATCACTTTCAACATTCGGAAAACGATTGTACAGAATACTATAGAAGATGTTTTGTTAAAAACGAGTAAGCTAGACGTTACCAACATTCAGGCAACAGTCGTAAGGTTTTAAAATGTAATTAACTTTGAGAGATTTCCTTATTGTTATATTAATATGATATGATCATTGTTTGTAAAATATCGGTGATCTTCTGCGGAAATGCAGAACTGATTGCATGGAAAATATTATTAATTTTAAATAATCTTTTTAACGATATCTAGAAAATGCGTGCAGTAGACTCAAAATCTTATAATATATAATAATAATAAAATTTAATATTATATTAAATGCGTGTTGATTAACTTGAAATTTTACCTGTATGAAGTCATTAACACGTTTTGTTTACACAAAATATTATATTCATTAACAAATTAAACATGTCATTACTGAAATTACAACATAATTAATGTACCTACTGAAAAATATTATAATACGTATACTATTATATTAACTTCATACACAAAAACGTGAGTATAATTTATTCATTGTTTTATAATAAATAAGACTTATAACAATAAATTATATACATTTTAAATATTATATTATAGTATATTGTATAACATTGATGTATTCTATATTAAATATAATTAAACGAATGTACAATGATCATATAATTATAGTAGCATTTGAAGTTATTACACGAAATAATCGCGTAGGAAAATAAATTACGTCTTATTGCATTATATTCTGTAGTATTAATTTACCTATTAATTCTTAATAATGATTTTTGTTGACAGCAATAATAGTATAAATAATAATTATTAATTAGAGTTCTTAGACATTTAATTATTTATGAAGAGAGTACGTAATAAAAAAAACGGCCTATATAGTATACACAATTATTACCTATAGTATATGACGATAAAAAATATATAATCTTACATTTATTCAATTAATTTATTTCACACATAACCTGTGCAATAAATCAAAAATATTAAGGGCTGAGATATTTTTCGGTGAGAGGTTTTCTTGAGTTTCGGTAAATTCATCCCACCGGCAGTTCATGATGTTTTATTATTTTTTATTGCTACCTTGTGTCATTTTAAATAATGACATATACGAATTATACAACAATCAGCTAACTATTAATCCGATTATTACTCTATTCAAATACATTTTATATTTTTATGTACTTTTTATACAGAATACTATACAGCTTGGTAGTATCGCTACGACAAGTTATTTTATTATGTTAGAACTATTAATTAACTAGACTTTAAGTATATTAAACTGTGTAAGAAAAATTAAATTAAATTTTAATCGTGTATCGGGATTTTTAAATTTTTTGTATAAATATTCATATTTAATTATTATTTAATTATATTTTATTCGACTTAAAAACATTAATAATAATAATTAAATATAATGAAATAATAAATTATGTTCAAACGCGTTCGATTGATATTCTAATGCACTTACATCAAAGGTAAAACATTTAACATCCGATCGTCGATTATTTTATGCTATATTATATATCTATAATATAACCAATTAAACATTAGTGTACTAGTGTCACAACAAAACAGTGATAAAAATATAATTCATCAGAGGTATTTTATTTTATTGAATTTTGTAGACATTTATTATTTTCTCGACTTTTATATTTTAACGGCCAGTCAAGATTTTACTGGACCGAATTCGTATGATAATAATTTGAATATACCGTGTAATAAAAAACTTGAATCACATCAGATGTTTACATTATTAATTAATCCATTTAAAATCTTGAATTATGTATGGAAAAATAAATATACATACTCCATGTTCAGTTACAATTATAAAGTCTATATTTTATACATCACGTAGAATCCTAATTTATTGTGTTTAAAATAAATTACATATAACCAACGTCCTATTCGACTGGAGTAATATTGAAGCTCAAAGAGGATCCGAACATTAGGACGACATTATCTTTATATATGATATTCATTATAGTATACAACTCTGGCCTAAAACAATACATTGTGAACGGTTTACCGTCTACACAATCTGCAGAGTTTTGGTTTTTATAGTGTGTTAAAACTATATAATAGTTCTACACGAATTTATAGTTAATGAAAAAGTGTACAAAACAAAGAGTTTCGAAAACCAGTATTTTGTTAAAAACAATAAACTCCTTTATCGTTATTGTAATAAAAGATAATATGTAACTGGGAAGGGCAGGAGGAATTTCCAAGGATGTTAATTGGATAATACCGTTTAAGATTTATAATTGGCACGTGTTGCCACACATATTATTTGCACACATCTGAGATATCGATATTCATCGGTGATGCTGTGTTATTACGCGTTGTTTTAATTTCATTTTTTCATGCAGACCGCGAACCGCGTAAACTTTTAATAAAATTGTTTTACGTGTATTTATCATTATTAGTACGCACGCGAATAGTTGTTATTGAAAATAGACAATTAATGAGAATTTAAACTACAACAAAAAACACAATATTATCCTTGTATATATGATTATTGCACAATCATCGCAAACATCACATGTTATTAATATAAGTGTAAAATGCAGTCACTCATGCATGCAATGGAAAAATATTATAATGCATAATAATTATTTTATTCTTATTCTTCAAGCGTACAACGAACCATAATTTGTTCATTATACAAAATCCTGAATTACTCCTTCACAAAATCTCCCAAACACGTATGGTAAAAGTTAAACTCTTCGAATCGATGTACTACTTACCGTGAGGTTTATAAACATATATTCAACTATACATAAATTAACATGTTTTACCGATAAGCACAACTAGAGCCTAAATATTGGGGGTGATGAAATTATGTATTGCTCATAGAACTGTAGGGACTATGCTCTACACCCCCGAATACCATTCCTCAATTTATAATAGTAACTAGACTTTGTAAATTATACGACAACTCATATTTATTGAATTGGTACTTGATGGCTCTTCCAAAGTTAATAAATTGTTATAATATTGGTATTTAGTATTTATAATTAATATGCTATACTGCTATTTTCCGATAATAACTACTTTTGTACGCCGAGATTATTTAAAAGCTAATAATCTATTATATTTTTCTATAACTGCTCGATAATTTGCTCTATAATTAATATTTGGTCTGCAAATGGAAAATGTTGTAATGTTAACTGACAATGTTTAAAATATGAAAAAATATTTTTATTTATTTTTTATAACGTTTATTAAAATACAATATATTATATTATGTTATTGTAATTAAGCATATTAGCGTATAAAATATATTTGAGAGTAAGATAAGAGAAATTCATAATGATGAGAAACCCATAATGAGACATGATCTACGAATTAAGATTTGAAAAAACCTAACTTTGGCTGATTAATTAACGCATCGACAAATGAGTGAGTTTTTAAATACATTATTGGATATTAATTTATCATATATTTTCTAAAATAAAATGAATACCATTAGGGCCAGAATTTAGAAGCAAAGTGCATCTTTTTTTTTTGTCGATTTGACATTACTTTCCAAGTACAAAATTAGTTCCATACAACAGATAATCCGGATATGTACTTTAAGAGTGAAACATTAATTTTTCATTTTCAATGTTTTTTTTACAATATTCAATTATAGGTATTTGACTTTTTTTGCATTTAATTCTTTGCCAAATACACTTCTGTATTACATTGTGGGTAGAAGCCAAATTTTATATAATTTTAACTATCCACTATATTTTCATATTTACTGGAAGACTATATAATATAATATTCATTGTAAAGTAAATAATTTTATTTTGACCACTGTGCATTAACGATAAATTTGTTTTAATGTTCCATGATACATATCGTATAAACTTAAATTTAAAATAAACATATCTATTGTTTACTTTTGTATGTATTAAAATATATTTAGAATTTATTCGTTTCATTACATACTAAAATAGTGATGATATTTTACTGTAATTATTTAAGTGTGACCTAAAAACAAGAGGTGCTCAAGATCCTCTAGTTGACAGTTGCACTACTGGTTTTTTGACCCCTAAAAATCAAAACCAATATGCGTATCTATAGATTGGACATTTAATTTAAATACCAAGTGCAATAAAATATTTATTTTTTTCGAATTTTCATATAATTGTAAACGAAAAATGATATGCAAGTGTTGGTTGTACACACTGCATTCACCTATCCTTTCATTGGTTCTGAATAGGATTTACGTTCGAAAAATTACCAAACTACGATATTATAATGAAGTTTTGCAATACAGTGCACGCCATTGTTAATAATGCAATACCGTATAACCGCTATTGTAATATTATATGTTCATGCGTAAAATAATTTCTTAGGGCAAAGTTAAATTTACTTTTAAAAATAATTTAGATGAATTAGTACAATTTAATCAGTACAGTACGCAATTTAAGATTTTAAATTGCATAAACTTATGTAGCAATTTAAAATGTAATTATAAATACGGCAGATATCACGTGCGATCGTATATATTGAATGTTCAGTGTTGAACAATTATTATAACCAGCTGATGAAAATATAATTTAAGTAAATACCTACTTTGAACTAGAGAAATTCAAAAGTTATATCTACGAGTATAAAAACGTTGCGATTTATATTTTACTGGAAAAGTTTTCATTCATCAAAATGTCATAATTAAAATACATAGTAAATAAGCCGTGAGAAATATTTTAAACATTTTTATCTTGTGTTTCACAACAACAAAAAACTATTTTTTCCGTGTTGTATCCGTTATTATGTTATAATTAAATACAATTTCGTATTTTCTTAGAAAAAATTATTCAAACAACCTTTATTCTACGAAAACTGAAAAAAAAATACGGAGTAATAATAAAAATAATAAAAGAAAAACAAATAATTATCAAAAATTAAGAAATCAACTCTTTTTGAACAATTATTTAACATTTTTTTTTATCTGAAATCTGGCACCAATTCGAAATAATTATTAATATAGTTATACGCGTTTTCAACAATCGTAAAACAACTTATGTAGATATGTCATTGTACATGCGGGAGAGTTTTTAAACATGTTTATCGTTTAGTCTCTTGAAAATTGTTATAACAATGAAAAAATGTTACGTATAGATCTTATACAAGGTATTTTTATGAACACCCTTAGAAGCGTGGGTGAACTGTTTTATCAAGCCCAGGAGGCATTGGTAGGCTGAAGAGGTAAGCGGAGGACCATTCATATAGGATAGTGTGCTCCATGAATACTTTTGATTATTTTTGTTTTTCTTAAAATAAAATGAATTTTGCTCATGACATGATGATTAAAAACATATTTATTTGATATACCTTAAGTCTTGAAAAATATTATTTACTTAAACGCCTAAAGTATATATATCTACCATGTTAATGTCAAGATGTATGTTTTTTCAGCAAACAATTAGGTTTTAAATAGTTATAGCTGGGAATCCTATCAGTTAAAATATAAATAATAATATATTAATAATATATTAATAATTAATATAGTATAATATTATATATAATATATATAATATATAATAAGTATATCCCTATACATTGTGTAAAACACGAATGGCGACTTCTATATCAGTATACATGGACTGCTAGGCTAACAATTTTCGTACTTATTATAATAATACAAACCTAACCTTATCTAACAAATTTCATCAGATGTCATATAGAATCCCGTGGTCATCCAGACACTTCGAGTATATTAATTTTTAATCAAAAGAGAAATAACTTGACATGAAAAATATATATATATATATATTTGGGGTATATTATCTGTACCAATTATAGGTATTCATATTTATAAACAATATAATGAAATAATGTCTTGAAAAGTTGAATATAAGTTTTAAACATATAGATATAGGTATGCATTATTATATATATTCTATATATTCTTCGTATTCTTCGTGAAAATGTAAGTCCGAAATGCGTATAATTATATGAATATCACAATAAAACATAATAATCAACAATAATTTAATGCTCAGTAATTGATAGTCACATGACGTTGAAATCCTTATGCAAAGTGCACATGTGATCGTTCTCGAGCCCCAGAGCTATGGTCACAAAGTTTTTCTCCGTGTAGTCATCATTCAGTACTACACCTATATGATTATATGAAATAAAAATGCGGAACAGACTTTGTGTTGGTATACCCATATTGTATTATGCGTGAGAATTCGTAAGAAAATGTAGGTTTTATTCATAATATATTATTGACTACTTTTTACGAAATGCCAAAAAAAAATAAATTCTAAGAAGTTTAACAAAAAAAAAAATTATAAAATAATAATACATTATATTCCCTTCTATGTGCTTTCTTCCTATTTTTATGAAAATAAAAGAAAACAATTAAAATATATAGTATTTTTATTTAAGATTGAATAGCTTTTGTTCATTTTCTTAAAATAAAAAAATATGAATAATCACACTTGTTTCGTTGAACGGATATTTATTTATATTTTATTTATTTTTTAGACAAAATCATATTTTAAACTATCAAGCAAACTATTTGAAAAATATCTTTATAGTATATATCATAAATTGTTTAAGACATATTGTATTCCATGTCATAAATACCATGATAACTAGCCTAACCAATACATTTTATAGTGATCGTTTATCATGTAATTTCTATTTTCTATTAAAACACGTGATCAATTTATGAGATATTCCCCACGTGATAGAGCAAGTGAACTCTGACTGTTAAATATTTTTATTTTTTATAAAGTTACGATTAGTTTTTGAAATTTGATACCGAGCGATAGTAATAATATATACATATTTGAATATTACAAACTAAGATGAGTTAAACTAAATTTATTATATTTATTTTTTTTACTATATAAGATAACACCCTCGAAGGGTAATAACTATATTACAGATACTAAATATATAATATATACAATTAAAATTAACAGTAATACCGAAATATACATTTAAAGATATGTTTAACATTATTAAAAGAAGATGAATTAAATAATTATAATAAATATGATTATACATAGTTAGAAGGATTATATGAGTAGCAAATACACATTTTAATTTGTTGGAGCAGTCATGAAAAAAATCAAAATTAGAAATATCATTACAAGATATTAACATCCGGTTAAGTGGGCTATACTCTATACATCATTAAATTATTTTTTCCTCGGGTAATATAAAACAATTGTTAATGACGGGTGTTATAAATTGGTATTTTGAAATTAATTTGTTCTAGTAGCTCATGGCAGATAATTTTATTATTTAATAGTTTGTGTATATATGTCACATCAATAAGTAGACGTCTTGACTCTAAAGTTGGGAGTTGACATTTAAATGCGACGTCCTCAATTGATTTACCTGACATACCTATTTAAATTTAATTAATTAATTTAAATTAAAGTTATAATGTCTTGTGATCGTCCAAAATATAAAAGACATGAATCAATCGAAAGGCTCACTAAAATTATAAAATTAAACAGACATTTCTAATTTTAACGTATATAACATTATACATAATACGAGTGTATAACTAAAATAATATTATTTGTTTTCCTGTAAACTTTATTGATAATTATAATTTGAATTCTGACTTCAATAATTGTGTAAGATTATTTTTCAAAGGGATTGCATTATTGAATCAAATAAATCGAGGAGTCATGCTTCGTGATACATAGAAGATTACGGACTTCAATACCTTAACCCAAGGGCTTATCAATTATAATCTATCTCATTGCAGTAACTGTTATACTTAGTAACATCAAAACCACCAAAACGCTACAACATAATATAGATTTAAATCTAGTTTTGGGTCAACGTAGTTTTATGAAAATATTATTCACATTATATATAAGTGTGGTTTGATATTGTAAGTTTCGGATTCAAATGATTATTTTAAGTCAAACTTCACTGTAAACGGGGTTTTTCGGCGCATCCGAGTTGGGTCCCGAATACTAGGGGCTAATCGCAGGTAGTGTACTAGTTGGGTCCCGAATTATTATAGGTATTCCACTAGTTCCTGAATATTTTTTGGTAAATATACCAAAAAATACTAACTATACTAACACTAACACTATACTAACATTTTCATTCTCATTTTAACAGACAGTCTATGATCTATTTAGACCACAGGTATGTTTAAAAATGTTTTGACAGTTTTTTTTTTAAATATTAAAAATGCTAAAGTATAAGTAATTGATAGTTAGTAAAAATATTATACAATAATATTAATACAATTTTATTAAATTGAAAAATAAATGAAAAGTACTTATACGTATATTATATGACTATTGGGATATTCGTAATAAAAAAAGACGTAAGTGCAGGAATAATCAATCGATTTGATTTTGTAAAATTAATGTCGTATAAATTTTTACCAACACACATGTGATTTTTCCAAAAATATTATTTTATTTGTAAATACAAAAGTGATTTATTTTTTTATAAAATTCTAATAACTTATATTTTTAAATTTTTTTTAACCATACCCGTGGTCTAAATAGATCATAGATAGTCCTAAGTCTGTTAAAATGAGAAGGAAAATGTTAGTATAGTGTATTACTTACCAAAAAATATTCAAGAACTAGTGTTATAGCTAAAATAATTCAGAACCTAACAAGTGTAGTAGCTAAAAAAATTCAGGACCCAACTAGTATAGTACCCACAAAAATCCGGGACCGAAATAGTGTAGTACCTAAAATAATTCGGGACCCAACTAGTGTAGCAATTATACATTTGGGACCCAACTCGGATGCAGCCGGGTTTTTAGGTAACTTGTATTATATAACAATATTATGTACCTAACTATATTTATGAATAGAAGTTTTTGTATATCTATTATACAATATTATTTAATATAGATACTCGCATAGCAAGAAATTTTTTGTGGCTTGTATACTATCACAAAACCAAACATTTAACCATGGATATATTATTATTACTAGAATTGTGAATTTGAAGGAAAGGAAAGTGCATTTTTTTGTTTGGTGATTGTGAAATGTAGCTTTGTAAGTACATAATTTGAATTATGTAACAAAGACTTACTATGTCTACAACTTGAGAAAGAAGTATTGTTATTTAATACATTAATATTAAATTTCAAGTTTCTTCAAAAAGTAGGTACTAATCAACACACTTAATTGTATTGTATATATTACTAAATATTATAGATTAGATTCCTGGACGATTGGTCCTACACGACGAAAGACTCAATGGGGCCGAGTATATTCTTTATGAAAAATAAAATTAATATATTATTAGTAATAGCTAATCATAGTAATAATAATAATAATGTTCTTTATACTGTATTATGTGGGTACCTATGAACACAGATAAATTTCTTACTTCCCATTTCCAAACGAATTCCGTAAAACTAAAAGTCTAAATAAAACCAATGCCTGGCAATGCGCTGTATAAGCCTCTATTAAAGGACTATTAACCCGATTTTCAGATTTTAGGAGAGTGAGTAATTTTAATAATTTTAATTTGTTAATCCTAACATATTTTCTTTTTCTTTCTTTGTCCAGGAGGCTGTAAGCAAATTCCGGCAAAATATACCCTAACGGTTGTAGCAACATTATTTTTTTTATGAACACATGTTATAATTATCGTAAATTCACGACGATAGTCAAATTCTAATCTCTAGCCTAGATGCGAATATTTAAGTGTTCTTCTAAATTTGCTTTCAATCGATCTTATAAGTCTTGCTTTTAATTTTTGGTTAACTAATTAAAATTTAATAACTTCTAATTCTAAGTAGAATGCTTAATTCAACACTCTGCCGGTAACATATACAAAACGTACAACTATTATTTGTTTTAATTTTTAGATTCTGAACGGAGTGATGGAATCTATTGATTTTACAATGATGTGTGTTTTTTTTAGATTTTGAACGGAGTGATGGAATCTATTAATTTTACAATGATGTGTGTTTTTTTTTTTTTGTGTCTGACGACAACTCTTTTTGCAATGCTTTGCTTTGCTTATACAGCAACTTTTCTGAAAGGAAAGTGAATGTAGATGGTACTTGGGCGGCAAGTCAAAAATCCAACTTTTTTAATACTTTTTGCAAAAATCGAAAAAAACGATAAAAAAATTACGAAAACACGGGAAATTTTACGCAAAATCACGTTTTTACAAACTGCATTTTTTTAAAATGCTCTAACTGAAAAACGAAAAATCGCAACAACTTGAAATTTTCACCAAATCTTTATATTGGTGTTCTCTATACATGGTTAAGTTTTCAAAATATTTTGACATATTTTGACTTATTTATAGACAATTTAAATTTTCGATTTTTGTAAAATTTTTTTTTTAAATATCTATAAATTTTAATTGGCTGACCGAAAACTCTTGAAAATGAATTAAAGGATTAAATATAAGTAATACTAATTGTAACTAAAAAATATCAGAGATGGTTTCACTTAAATTTTTTTTATAAGCCCATAAAGTTCAAATTTGTATAAAATATGTTAAAATCGCGATAATTTGCAAGTTATTTTGTAGTTGAACATTTATAAAAAATTTTCTGTTTATACTTAAGGTTCAAAATTTTGAAACTAGTTTGTCCATAAGCTAATCTTCAAAAATATATAAAAAAATTTCTACCGGACCAAAAGGAAAAAATTTTATGACCGTTTGAAATTTAAATTTTTACGAAATTGCATTATAATTCAATTTAAAAATAAAATACTATATTATTATATTCACATTTTAGACAAACATATTAACTCCGTTCAGAATCGTTATTCGTATACAATGATATCTATCATTGCATTCAAATTTAACGAATCCATTGTAATAATGACCTTTCCTATAAATGAGGTACACTCCACCTCCAACTGTACAGCAAAGCGAGGCCCACCCGTTCTTTTTTTTATTCATAGTCCATGGCGTCCATCGTCCATTTATGTACCTTCAAATACATTACGTTTAATTACCTATGAAATTTACGACTAAAGATAATTTGGGTGAAAATGATTGCCTTTATGCACATACGATATCATATTGGATTTAGTAGAAATGAACTGTATTTACACATAGTTTGTATGAACACTCAATATATAAGCTTTACACGACTAAGTTTAATAATTTCTAGTTTTTAATTTCTACTATGGTCATTCGCCTAGAACTTTACATAAATTCACTTAATATCATTAATTTACCTATTCACCTAATAGTATACAATAGTCTACATAAGGTTGATAACTTTAACGGTGTTGTACAAACTGTTGATGGCATTTATGTTGACTTCGTTTATAATGTTACCTCAATGTTGGTTTTTAGATTCAGGATAATTCGTTCTTCTTCTTAATTTAGGTAGTGGATTGTGAAGTGTTCAATGGACAGCGGTGACAGATATTCTGTCCTCGTGGGTAATAAGGTGAGAATGAGTAAAGTATGTATTCCCTATTCTGATTCTTGTATTGATGTATAGTATCTACTTAACGGGTTGTGTTTATGGGCATCACTATTTTTGAACGGGTTTTTTTATATTTTTTAATTTTTTGTTTATCCCGTACCGTTGAGATTGCCATTGTTGGATTGAGATTTGGACGGTGATTGATTCTCAACATATCGTTGTGTAATAGTGTATTTATTTCAGTTGATTCCAGGGATAACATTATTGTATAAATTTTTCTTAATATAATCGTTATAGATTTTTCTATAAATAATTAACCGTTTTGAATAATTATTAGCTATTTATTTGATTTATTGATTTTGAAATTATGGAACTGAATGATTCGTACAAAAATGAAAATCGTGCATATAAATATTATTTTTATTTGAACAAATTATCCCTGTTTGATAAAAAGCTTAATACTTAAGTTTGTGATACACCTAATGTTTCAATATTGTTAGTTTAATTCACATTTTTTACCACGATGTAGAGAAGATAAGATGACACCACTTGCACAGTTTTTTGTTGCTAATTTTTACGGCAGTTTTGTAGCACAAATTTGTCGTACAGGCAGCGTCACCATTCGCCTGAAGGCCGATTTTCATTTTGTAAATACATTGTTTCTAATGCTATCGGTCAGTTTTTTTTTTAAAAAATTTAAATTTTTAGTATGAAATAATAATTATTTTTATCAATTTTCGTTATTTTAAAAATATTCTTGTTAAGGAAAGAAAAGAATACACTTATTTTCCTCAAAAATACAACTTTGTAGTTGGTTAGGTGAATAAAAATTAGTAAATACCTTTGAGGCACGAAATAAATTAGGTGGTTTTTCAAAAACATCCTTAAGTTTTTTCATATTGCTACCATATACAGTCTTTCATCTTGGCACAAAAAATGTATTATGCATTTTATTATAAAAATGTATCAATATAATTTTAAATAAAAACTTCTTAATGAATTCTTTCAATGCATGTGATAGATGTCATATAATGGTGTAATCAGTAGAGAGACAATATATATTATTCAATGAAAATTAAAAATAAGACATTTTATTTTTTAAGTAATAACTATAGATACATATACTATGTAGAAATTTAATATTTTCAATTCTTTGAAATAAAAAGTTTGTCTTATTTATATCAGTATAATTTATATTTACATCAAATGATACGAATACAAATTTGTATTCATTTTTCTGGTTGTAAATAGTAAGTGTTAGTAATAGTTAATATTTATAAAACTTATAAGCCAACTATCTTCTTAAGATATTCGGTTTTATTTCTATATCAGTAACTATCTATAAAAATTGAAAATGATACGCCCCATCCACTTTACCCGCACACATAGAAATCGTTAATTGTTTTAACTCCAAATGTAGTTAATGCCCAATACATTTGAGCGTCGATTTTGACTTAGAACACAATATGTGTTAATTTCACTACTGTTCGGCATATTTAAAATCACTATAAATATGTTGTTAAAACAAATACATTACAATGCTATATTAAGAAATAACGATAAAATAACCCCAAGAAATGGTTAAAATTGAGTTTCTTAAATGGTTTTAAATCAAAACTTTATTGTAGTTAAAATAACCTCAAGATACGGAATAATAATGATAAATCATTAGAAAAATAAAAAAAAACGTGCTCTAAAGAGAATTGAACCCGTGACCCTAGGGACTTCATATACTTTAAATCTAACGCCTAACCTACCTACCTACATGGGACTATAAACGAAGAGTGATAAAATATACTATTTAGGTAAAGGAATATTATAAACTAATGTAGGTATTTCACACATTATGTCTATGGAATAAAGTAAAAACCTTCATACATTTTAAGACTAATTGGAAGGAGTTCGAAAACCCTCAGTGCTGCAATTAGTAGGGGAGGGGGTTTAGTCAGCACCACCAACGGGCTTTAGTTTAGAAGTGAGTACTTACATGAGTAAAGTAGGGTTAGTAGTGACTTCCAATGTATACCTATTTTTAATTTTTCAAAAAGCCGAAATTCAAGATTATATAAGGAGAATAATGTTATATAAGTTTATTTTATAAATGAAAAATCAGTTGTATAACGTAACTAATAATTTTATTATTTGCATTATTTATTCATGGATTTTATAAGCAACAAAACATAAATATGCGCATGCGGTTATTAAATTCATAAATATACTTAGTAAAAATAACACTCCGAATGGGTATTTTAACACTATTTTGGAGTAGAAACAACCACAAAATGAGTTCAAAATAAATTGAGTTCATGTTGTACATTAACAATCAATATATTGTTAACTCAACTCCCGGTATTTTCTTATATCGAATATCAACAACTTCTTAATTTAACTAATTCTGTGAGTTATTATGAATATTTTAATTTGTTAACACTTTGCGCTCGAGTTAACGTTTTATTGTGGTTGATATAAATGATTATGGAGTCGATTTAAGAAATACATGTTTAACATCGGTGTTGGGAGTTAAATCAACTACATTATTTTTATGTGTGCGGAATTGTTTTTTTCGAGAGCAATGGTAGATTGGCTTAAATTTAAATGACAAATACAGCACTTAACCCATCATTCCATCTCACCTCTCCTAGAAGTTTTACAATTTTAAAATTAATATCCCTTATAATAATAGAAAGGATTTTTTTTTTTAATTATGTGTATGTATGTACTCGTATAGTCGTAGTGGAATGCTATTAGAGATTTTATTTAAACCCATAGCTACTAACATGCCTACACATTTGTCATCGTAATATTGTATATTTGTATGTATAGGTACAACTTATTTCAGTAATCCTCTTTTTGTGTAGAATATTTGTTAATGAATGAATAAACCCATAAGTAATAAATAATATGAAATAATCTAATATGAATAAACAATTTTATTTAATTCAATCAATTTATGACATAATATGTTAAATTCTACATAATATTATTACATTTTTTACATAGTAATAAGAATATAATGATTTCAAAACCTTTGTTTATTTACATATATAAAATATATATTATATTGTAATGAAGATTTTTAACGTTAAAGCAATATTTAATAAATTTAAGTAAAAATTAAACATATATCTCCATTACATTTTGTATAAAAACCGGCCTTCAGGCGAATGATGGCGAACTCTAGTGTTCAAATTTAAACTAACAAACTGCTGTAATTTTTTGCATCAATATTATTACATTGGTAGATACGAAAGTGGTTACACCTTATCTTCTCTACATCGTGTTTTTCACGAACAATAATAATGGCTATAAATAAAGAATTCCCGGATGAGAGTATTATGGCATGGACTGAAGGTTTTCGTCAATGTACTGCCTAAAAACGGAAGTATTTCTATGGAGACCCGATCACAACCAAAATTAATGTCCATTTACTAGTCCAGCCCAGTTCAAAGCGGATTTAGTCTGTCCGATTAATTATTTAATTTAACCACCCTATTCACTCAGTACGTTTAGAGTATCCGGTTAGTCAGTACTTCAGTAGTTCAGTTCAAAACTGGAATAAATTATTCGATCACCATGCAGTACAGTACTCTAAAATCTATCATTAAAATAAAGATTCAAATAACAATCTAGTGAAACAAGCAAAGCTGATATTGAAGCTAATTCAATTTATGACCGCATTTATTTAATTTGAACTGTAGTAAATGTTAATAAATGAAACTTTGAAACGCACACCATAATGAAGTCATTTATTAAAGGTAATTTATTTTTTAATTTATGTTTTATGGCATAAACGAATTGTTTTTCAGCGTAAATTTTATTGTGGGTGGAAAAAAGAATAATTTCATTAATTCATAATCATAAAATGTAATAAGTATTATTTTGTAAACTAAATATTGAAAAGCTTATCTATGAGAAATTATGTTTCACAAAAAAAAGTACACACAATTTTGCGTTATTCTACATAAATAATATTTAAATTGAGTAAAAAGTATAATATAATAAGACGGACATAAAGTTTCAGCTAAAATATTGAAAAATTAAACGCATGATTAATGTTAACTTTTTATAACTATTTAAAATTAAAAGATCCGAAACTAAATAACCATTATTGTAGTAAGAAATTACCTAAAAAATAAATAAACATAATCATGGGATATATCTTATATACTTATAAGTAATACTATCAAGTTTTTTATTTTGAAATTAATATATGTAAATCATATTGCCTTGTAATAAAAATATTTAAAAATATTTAAAATAATAATCATAGCTAGTATTTTTATTTCTATTTTATTTCTATGAATAATATTAAATAACTACTGACTACTAACTAGTATTTGTTAAATCAAAAAAAAATTTGTTTTCTATCTCAGATCGTAGCCTAATAATTATTAGGAGCCGCACTACGATACTCTATATAGATTTTTTACAGCAAAGTTGAAATAAAAATCTTATTATTAATATAAAATATAATTTGTCACAGCTACATTTAATGTAATATATATTTTTGAACATTTGATTTATTACCAAATATACAAATGTTTATAAACATGTTTTTAAATATTTAAATAATTAAAAATCGTAAAAAAAAATAAACTCCAGTGTTTTTATATTAACATGGAATAAGTTGTGATAATTAGTGCATTAATCCTCAGGGTACACCATGTTAAGTTACTCGTGTGCGTATACTAATTTTACTTAAAAGTTAGATTGCACTACAGTAAACGTTGTAACTTGTACATTATGAACAGAGTTAGTTTTACTGATCAAATTACGTTATATGAGATAAATTATAACTTATATTCACTTAAGATAATTATACTTGAATGTATAATATAAATTATACTTGAAACATTTATAGTTCGTTTGAAGTTTACTCTAATCAAATATGACGTTTTATACAATTATTGATGGGTTTGATATTGTTAAAATTGTTATCATTTATAAAATAAAATTATATTATATAATAATAGTTTCATTCCAATTTCCTACACACAATTTGCACAAATTTTTCCACGAGTATTAATCTAAAATAATGGATGTAATCAGTAGTTAAACAACAATGTTACGTTTTGAAGATGTTGAGTATACATAAGTGTTTTAACAAAACTTGTATTAAACCGAACTGCATTTGATTATTAATCAAAGATTACTCATCATGTCTTATAACTTTAACGGCTTTAGAAAATAAGTAAAAGTTTATACATTCCCTGTTAAGAAACCTTAACGTAGAGTTGCACTTCTGTATTAACGTGACTAAAGAGGTTTTTAACACCGTAATTATAGTTGTTTACTAAGTCACAGACATTTTATTGACCAACGTAGGTGCCAGATACGTCATAACAGTAGAATGAGAATTTGGTAGTATACTCGTATATTGCAATAAATGCATGTAAAGTCGTGTACTACTGTGGTGCTATCCGATTGGCGAATTAGATGAGTTAAGAAGGGAAAAATTAGTTCGGAAAACGTGTAAAATTAATCTTTGTGTTGTTGTTATTATTATTATTATTATTATTAGATACTATGATTATTATTGTTTATTTTATTATACTTATGTTCTTTATTATATCTTTTATATGATTAATCTTCAAATTATGATCGCACATCTTATATGTTTAAGTCCCATCGCTACTTTTTTCGAAAACGACTACCACTCACTTGTAAAATGCATAATATAAACTAGAGAGTATATTTCACCCCATATAATGAGAATCCCACGCCCGAATGAAAAAGAAAACGATAGTGTATAGTATACGCATACTCAAATTAAAACGAATGTCACACAAGAATGTCAAAACTGTTCGATATTATGTGTTATATTCTGGTTGTTCGTCTTTTAATGAATACCAGTGAATAAGAAATTAATACCTTTGATGAATAAGAGTACATACGATATTACGATGTCTCTTCAAAGAAAAACCACGTTTAACGTTTGTTAGCTGTTACTGACTCCAAATGTGTACATTTCACATAAGAATACAACTTATTGAACAATGTGTAATGATTGGTGTAAACTGGAAATGACTATTTTTGGAACTAAGAAGAAGTCCTATAACTCCTACATTTCAACGTGATGATGATTCCGAAAATCTAACATCGAAACCTTATATTAACGTGAAGAACATATAGTGCACGCCACAGCTGTCGAGTGAACGATTTGTTGATAATGATAATAAGTCGTTAAAAATTAGAGATTGACGCGTGATGAACGATGAACGAAGTTGTTCGAACAACAAAATCCAACACGAACATCTTAAGTGATCGTTTAATGGATAACTAATTTAAAAGCGTTTATAATATCGCAATATGAACGAAACTTTAAACGTACAATGAAAAAACGTCTTGGCAAACCTTTTTCATTTTTGACACCGAATAATCAGTAACGAATTATTTATATTTGTGATCTTATGGTGGAAACCCGAGAAATAACATAATACTCAAAAAATGAAACATTTATTAATTATGATGGTTTTAAGGGTATTTGTACGAAAAACCCAAAGAAGAATACTCAGAACTCATAGCAGACACAAACCGTAATCATTAATCGTTTATAATAATAATGATAATAGATGACAAAGAAGAATGCGAACTGACGAGTGCTTTAATGACTATAAATCCACTAAAGCAAATTGTTTTATTAATTTTTTATTCAATCTATTTATTTACAATATCTATAAAAATAAAATACAATAAGCAAATAGGTAGCAAGTTTATTTTGTAGCCGAAATTTGGATTTGAAAATAATGCAGATTCATCTAGTTCTAGTTTGTTCAGCTGGATCACTGTTAATTTAGGTATTATCGACATAGACAAGCAATAGTGTTTTCAAACTGAACAGACCTAAAAAATATTAAAAATCACAATAAGTAACAATGTTCATTATTATAGCTGCAGATTAAATAAAAAAAACATGATTACACACGATTGATCTTATTGATCAATGGATATGAATAAATAAAATATATATTTTTAAATTGCAATGTAATATAAAATATACATAATAAATACATATTATATTTGAAATTATTATTTCAACATTCTTACTTAATAGGACCCAGATATTTTAGCGTGGCCGTTTCTTTGTGAACACTTTAGCGTGAACCATGTTAGTGTAAACTTATTTTGACGTAAATAGTAAATTCATCCATTGTTTTGTGAACTTTTATCTGACAAAAAATAATGTTTGTATCGACTATTTAACTCATACTATTGACGCGGTCCCGCGGTAGTGCAGGTACATTAAGTAAACTCACTATCGCGGAGTCGCGCCCGTTCTCTACCCAGCCAAAACCCGGGCAACGGCAACACTGTTTCCGACGCTACCCACCTACCTCGGGAAACCGAGCAGAGAGGGGAAGAGTCGTCGGAACCGGTGGCAACGAACCAACCGCGCGCCACCGAACACCAACTTTTGCTCGTGTCCGCCGTCTGATCAGCATCCCGTCCGTCACCGAGCCGCACACACGTGCCATTTATTTTATTTATTATATAAACACCATACGGTGCCAGTTTTTACTGTGACTATTTACTCATTGTGTATTAGTGTATTACTTTGCTGTCTATACAAATATCAACGGTAGTAATAAGTAGTTTTATTTCGAAACCTACACGGTTCTTTTCTGTTAACTAAATTTTTGACCGGCCACCTCTACCGAGGACCACTGTGATCGTGTCAAATTGGCTCCCCGAAAAGAAACAACCCCGGCAAATAATGTAAGAGCTATTTATTCTCGCTGTCACTACCTCGGACTTGCTATAATATTTTGTAATATATAGATATTCCAGGTGTGCTTTGTATTTTAGTTGAGCGTAATATATTATATTTTTGTTCTCTAATAATTGGGGAAACCCGCGCGACTCGAAATAGCAGTGAGATAGCGTTCGGGGTATAGTACTGGTTCTCTAACGATCTAACGACCCACCACGGCGACTTTACCTTCATAGCCGACCCGCCGATAATAGATCGCTACACGTGAACGCGAGCCGCGCGACCTTGATTACACGTGCACCGCGTAAAATCGTCGCCGGCATCACCGCGCCGCCACCGTCGCTTGTAATTATCGTAAATTATCGCACGGTGCGGTAAAATCTATTATCGCAGTAGACAATGCTCTACCTCAACAGTGTGCCATCGGGTCACACTATCTAAAAAACAACAGCGGCGATTTTTCGATTTCGTTTGTTTTTTTTTAAAAATTATTCGATCTTTTTACTTTCCGTGTAATTTTTTGCGAGTTTTTATTTGTGACGCTTAGCTACATCGACCACTACGTCTGTCGTGCTCCAACCAATAGCTTTTGGCACCATATAGTTGTAATTAGAATTATTTATAATTAATTTTTACACTATGGTTAGCAAAGGCATTGACCAACTAACGTTGAGTGAGTTACGCTACGAGTGCGAGAGTAGAGATTTGTCGTCAACGGGTACTAAATCGGACCTCCAAATAAGACTGGCGGAATTTTTACGCACGACTGGTGTCGATCCATCGAGGGTACTTTTCGCGAACTCCGCGGAATGCGTCGATACCGAACAGGTACGGGGTGAGTTGACTGACAGACACTATACCTCCTACGAACGCAAGTTTGTTAGGGGATGACTTCGATAACAACCGTTTACAGTCGACTTCAAACCCGCTCGATACTACAGTCTCGGAAAGTGCATTTACAAACGCCGCAAGCATAACTCGCACCGCTACGTAGGTCATTAGGTCAGGAAGCCGAGCGTATCGCATACGAATCGCGCATTTCGACGCTGGAAGCGAGTTTGGCACAGCTCATGGCCAAGCAACGCCGAAACTCGCATGGTATACACCGTGAACTCGAAGTAACCGAACAGCACCAACAAAATTACAACACTTACGCACGCGAGATTCACCGGAATATTCACACCGTTTCGCAAACCGACAACCGCGCGTTTGAACATACGCGTGACGGTCGCATCGACGCCGCAGCGAGTACGTCGTATTACACACGCAACTTGACCGGCGAGCAAACGGGCGTAAATTTAAATTTACGGTTAACATTCGCACCTCGCTTACAGGAACGTTGTGTTATTAATGCCGTATGAGGACTTGCGCGCGGCAAGAGCTTCATTTCCCGAATTCTCCGAAACTAGGACTGAAGACCCCGTACGGTTTTTGAATGATTCAAAATCTGTCTTAATGCAGGCGAATATTCACATGTCCGGCTGGTGTAGAGCTATAGAGCCACAACTAAAGGGTACGGCCGCGACTTGGTGGAAATCCATTAAGGTCTTGGAGCTATTTTGGGATGAATTCCGAGTCGAATTTTTATCAAATTTCGACAACGACGAAATTCAACTTCGGTTGCGCGCTGATATATTGTCTACACGACAGTCCGCGACACAATCGCTTACCGAATTTATTTTAAATAAAAATCAACTCGCGCGCCGTGTAAATACTGGTTTATCCGAATCGGAATTAGTACTGAATATTACCGGATTAACGCGTGATAATTTCCGTACGCACATACGACTGAGACAGCCGTCTACTTTCGCCGCATCGCGAGTATTTTAGATCATGTAGTGGCCACAACTACCTCCACCCCGCGACATGATAATAATCAACCCGGGTGAAAGGGGAGGCAAGACCAGGACGACGGCCAATCAGTCGCACATCCGCGCGCACACGCTCCAAATAGGGACTCGCAGGCATCACAATCGCGCGCGAACCGTTCGAGCAGGGATCCGCCGAGGCCGTGTAGGTACTGCGGCGAACGACACTAGCATAGCGAGTGCCCGCACAGACCGACCACGTCGAGAAACGGCGGGGGAGCCAGGGAGAACTAGTCCACCCCGTTGACTCCGATTAATTCCACACATCACTCACTAGGTTCGGTATTACGGGCGGTAAAAATTTAGGCGATTTTCGCACAATTTTTTCGGCCATGTCGTTGGCGAAAACATCGTTCAACGCACGCGACGACACACCTGTTGAGACTCAATCTCAGACCCCCAACCTGCACCACCTCATCACCAATCTTGCTCACCTCAACGGTGACACCCAAGACAACCATCACCCGGCTTCAGGGGAAGCCTTAGGTGCAGGAACAAAGGCAACAGAGACACGAGTACTCACCATCACAGGTAGCGGGGGCGCACGCGCTAGTGTACACACTTCGCACACCTCCGAATTAGGTCAGTCTGTAGAAATAGAGCATCCATAGAGGCAACCGATAGGGATGTTTTGATCACGGCCGTTCAACCCGACCACCAAACATCCAATCTCACGGTTAAGAACCAGTTGTCCCGCTCGAACAGGTATAAGTCAAATAACGTTACACGAACACGCCCAGATAAAATTTCAACCTCCGCGGTTGAACTCGAATTTCCATCAGGCTTCGTAACGGCACTTTTAAACCCACAGGCTCAACAATCGTATGTAAATCCGACTATTGCCAACAAATTTGGCACACCCATACATGGGCTAAAATTATCAGTTCGAATGGCAGACGGCCATGTAGTCTCAACTAGCGGTTCAGCTGCATTCGAAACTAGGATAGGCACGTAAGATATTTCATTCGAAGCGACCATCTTAGATGATTTGTACTGCGACGTATTACTAGGATACGACTTTCTCGTTAACAACGAAGTCTTTTGGGATTACGATGTACAAACAAACCGCAATCGACGATATGATCCGCGATATGGAAATACAAGGCCTCGTAAAGCCAAGTACCTCACCGTGGGCCGCACCAGTAGTTTTACCGAAAAAGAACGGAACCGCCCGACTTTGCATTGACTATAGGCGACTTAACGACGTGACCGTATCCGACGCGTACCCCATGCCCGATCTAAACAAAATGATTCGACAAATGCGGGGCGCGAAAATTTTCCGCGTACTAGATCTTAAGTCTGGCTATTGGCAAGTACCACTTAGCACTGATGCGCGAAAATACACGGCTTTTCGGACACGTAGAGGTGTTTTTCAATTTCAAGTATTACCCTTTGGTCTCAAAAATAGTTCCATGGCTTTTCGTTATACTCATGAATGAGGTATTGAGGGGGTATTTAGATGAGTTCGTACAAGTCTACCTAGACGACATCGCTATTTTTTCAAAAAACGAGTACGACCATCATGTCCACTTCGACAAAATTTTTGAACGATTACAAAGATTTGGACTAACATGCCACACAAAAAAATTTAAAATTGGCACATCGCAAATTTCGTTTTTAGGGCACATTGTAGATGCTGAGAATATCGAAAAATAACCGTAGAAATTAGATTGTATCAACAATTTTCCGGTCCTAAAAAAGGTAAAGGACGTTCGTAGATTCATGGGGGCTTATGTATAATTGGTACAGTCGGTTTGTGAACAACTATGCCGAGATTATAGCCCCACTTTCGGATCTATTAAAACAAAATGGACAATTACAGAACAGCGCGCGTTTGATAACATTAAAAGCGAACTGTATACGTCACCGAAGTTATCACCACCAGATTATGGTGCACCATTTTGTTTACAAACTGATGCAAGTGAAATTGGCGTGGGAACAATCCTGTTCCAACGGGGTGACACTGTGACAGCCCGGAGAATAGACGCATAGTTTCTTACGCTAGCAGAAAGTTTAGTGGCATACAAAAACGGTACTCGGCGGTAGAACACGAGTGTTTGGCTATAATTTGGGTGACGGATAAATTTCGGCCATACCTTGAAATCCGTCGTGTTTCGAACTCTTTACCGACAACGCGGCGCTAATATGGCTACATAAGGCAAAGAACAAAAATTCCAAATTAACGCGATGGTCTATACAAATAGCGAATTTAGATTTTAGCACAGTACACGTACCGGGTAAGCTCAACGAGGCACCCGACTTACTGTCGCGAGATCCTGCGCGTGGCGAACCAGTAGACGAGGACAGCTTCGAGGATAAGTTAGTTGAGGTCCCCATCAACCACACAAATCACGGACCCAAAACCGACAATCTTTTTTCTACTTTCGCCACCACTGATAGTGACATGCCCATCACAATGGATATTCTGGCAGCATGGCAGTCCGAAGACTCCGCTACGTCCCAAATAATCCACAATCTCACAGCGGACATCCCGGCGCACAACAAGAGAAGCTCCGACACCGGAACTGATACATATGTCTTTACCGACAGACTTCTACGTGCAAACATCGGCCAAAGCACCCTAGTCGTAGTACCCAAGTCCAAAACACAACACATCATTTGGAGATACCACGATCACGTTTTAGCCAGCCACCCGGGTTGGAAAGAAACGTACAGGGCTGTTAGGCACAGGTTCTACTGGAAGGGTCAGAAAAACGACGTCAGGTTATACGTAGGTGCGTGTCATGTATGCACTTGCACGAAACCACTAAATACACGTCCCGATGACCCTATGCGCGCTAGAACACCGAAACAACCATGGGAAGTTATTAGTATAGAAGTGATGGGTCTTTACCCTCAAAAACATCAGGGGAAGTCGTATATATTAGTAGCAACCGACTGTTTCTGCAGGTGGACCGAGACATACCCACTAGGTGCCGCCACTACAAAAACAATAACCGAAATACTTGAACGCGAGTTCTTCTCCCGTTTCGGTTACCCATGCGTATGTCTCATAGACAACAACCCCAATTCGTTCCAACCGAAATGAAATGCGCGTTAGATCGTTGGGGAACGGAAGGCTGGACCACTCCGGTATACCATCCGAGGGCCAATCCTGTTGAGCGCCGCAACCAGGATCTGAAAAAAGGTCTAAGGGCACACCTGGTGAACGGCAAACACGGCGCGTGGGACACAAAACTAGCCCCGATTCTATTTGCAATAAGGAATAGGCGTAATGAGCAGATTGGCTACACCCCGGCCATAATACTAGTTCTTTTGCAAATAATGTAGAAGACCGGGGGACTGGGCATTGTCGTCATCAACGCACGTTCTCGTCGACTTATACGAAAAGGACAGGTCGGCGCGCGAACAGCATGTTCTAGGTCACACACCAATGACGGGTGGTAGCGAGGGCGATGTAGTATACTACAAGTCAGACCACCTCTCAAAGGCTCACGAAGGTTTTTACTCCGGTTTCGCTCCGAATTGGTAAGGAACGGTGACACTCATGAAATGGGTCGGTAAAGGAGTATTCCTCACCGATCAGTTACAAACACGTAATGGTAAAATTTTACTCGAAACAAATAACCAACTAGACGATGTTTTTAGATCATATCCGACCGAAAAATCATACCAGCCGCGCCACTTACTATGGAGGAAGTGGCAGACATGCTGCGGCGGGCCACAGAGGCAGTGACCACCCGAAGTCCGCAGTCTGCGAACGCAGTGTGGGCCATGTGGGAGCAGGATCTCCGTAGCGATCTAGTCCTGAGAGCAGCGTTCCAACGCGGGTGGGATGCTTGCGGAGGAGCCGTCCACGAGGCTCTGACCAGGACAACGGACATGCGGGCGACCGACCAAACAAGCAAGACCCTCCACCACGAAGCCACCACCACCTCAAATTACCGCTACTCCCAAACCCAACACGCTGGAGGTGAGGATTCCGCCGCTACCGTCAGAGTGGTCGACGGCGGAGAAGGCCCGCGCACTGCGATTCAACCCACGTGCCGGATACCACCCGCCGTGTGCCAAGAAGCAGGGCTGTCCGTCGACGTCCCGAGGGTCTACGAGTCACCAGCAGGCATCTGGACCCGACGGATCTCCAAGCGATCGGAAGACGGCGACTACCCCCGGGGTGACCAGTCCCGGAGAGGCGAAAAAGCAATGGGAAATGTGGCAGCGGATCAAGGCCACCAAGAATTTAATTTTTTTTCCTTTCTTACGTTATTAATGTTATTACATAGGTATATTTTCAACATATTATGAAACTATGAGACATTTATTAACTTAATTAATAAAACTTAGGTATATATTTTATTTACATAATTTTTAATAATTATTATTTTTATAGATAAAACAATAAGTTTCAATTCATAAAAACAACAGAATCAAGTGAATTTCGTATAAAATTAAATTAAAATACTTGAAATAACAAAATTAAAATTAAAAATGATCACAGTTACATCAAATTATTAGCAAAATATGTTAATCTATTTTACGCTGAATGAATAAAAATATTATTTCATGAATAAAACATAATAAAAACAGCATAAAGTAATGATGCCTGAATGTATCTCTCTCTCTCTCTCTCTCTTTCCTCTCTCTCTCTTTCTGTCTCCAGCTCTATTTCGCTCTTATTTTCCCTCAGGAGTTTAGATTTATGTACCTATATATATTATGTTACCTATTATAATATAGATCTTATTAATACCTTAATTTATAAATTATATATAAAAAACTCAAAAAACTGAATTACATGCAGTTAATATTTATACCATTTTAAAAGTTTAAATAAATGTTTAGAAAAAAATGACTTTTTATTTAAGAAAATCTTATGGTTAAAAATAATTGTTATTTATACATATGTATATGTAGTGTGTAGTCCATCAATTCAAATGTACACATGCTTAACAATATTTTTCAAGTATATAAATTGTATTACATAAATCTAATAAAGCACTGACCTGTTATTCTGGAATAAACAAAACTAGCAGTAAACTCAAATAATTATTATTACTTTATAGTTCAAAATAATAATACATATGGTAATATGTACAGAATGGATAGAATTTAGCCATTTAGGGTTACGTGTATTGTGGTATAGCTTATTAAAAATATAATACTGCGTTTGATAATAACAATTGGGTAGACACGCATATTTTGTAAAAACGATAAATTATGTCATTCGAAAAAACTATTCTGAACGTGGTCGTATTGTAATATAGAATGACAGCGGGTAATTTTGAGGGGAAATGCAAAACAGTTCATTTCAAGCATTTTGAGGGTGAACAACAAATAACGCTAAAACGTGTCGTACATTTAAACGTTTGCAGTTGCAATACTTTATACACAATAGGTACTTACAGTGTGAGTGCGGGTAGGTAGGCAGGTGCGGTGCTAATCTTCAACTCAAATAATTTGAACTGAATACTAATAATAATTAATTGTTTCGGGCGCAAAGTTTATATAAAACACATATTTCACCTGTGTGTACCTTTATAATGTCAACAATGAAATGCGTCCCTCGTGTCTCGGCGAAAAAAATAGAAAGAGAAAAATATCAGAAGACTGGTCATCTAGACTGTATACTACACCCCAGGGATTACAATGTTTTCCGTTATTTTATACGCATTCCGCGTTCCTTGGTAGGTACTTGTGTGTTATACGAGTATAATGTTAATATTTTGACGAGTCGTGGGGCGCGCCGGTGATACAATACGTACATACATATTCAAATGCATATATACGATTCCCCGAAAACGGTGGACAAATTACAATAATAAATAACAGTATAACACGCGAGCAATACGAATCGTATTAATATGGTTATATCGTGTTTACAAAACTTATACTCCGGATTAAAGTATTCTTATACGCTATAGGCTATAGGTGGGTTTCAACTTTAACTCTGTGGCGTAATTAATATCTAATCGCCTATAATAACTAGGTATATAATATAATGACATGTCTACACATTATTATATTATTAAGTACACTAATCCTTGTTTACGAGGTACATTTACCGTCATCACGTGCACCCGAATTAATCATTCTCATCGGAACCCGCTCCTGACACATAATCTTATATTCGTTAAGAATTTTCAACAAATATAGGTGGGTACCTTATTTTTAATTATTTTTTTTTTTTGTCTATCAAGTTTCTCTTTATTCTCTTTATCTATTTATTTTCTCGAACATTAAAGCACGACGATTAAGCTAAGCTGTACAGATTAACAAAGTAAGGTAAGAGGAGGAGCAAATGTATATTATGTAATTTATATAAGGAAGTCAGCACTCTAATAAAAACGGATATAATAGAGAATATAACAGAAGGGGATCAAAAGCTGAGATGATTTATCTATTATACTGCATTTTCGATTATTAATTATTATGTCGGCCGAAAGCACATATTAATACCGTATATTCAGGTAGATTTAACTGATTTAAGCGATGATTCACCGCACACAATATTATAGTATTTATACGGTGAGTGACAAAAACTTTGAATTTAAAATAACTAGAAACGTTTTCATCAAAGGTCGATGTCATTGGAGATTTCTTAACATCTTCCCAAGATCCAAAAAATGTAAAAAAAAAAACCCCCCGTTAGGGTTAAGGCCCAGATTTAAGTTCTACAAAGGTATTATATAAGTTAGACCAACCTTTAAAAGATATTATATAATAATGACTCTAATATAAATTAATAAAAGTACTTATAAATATAATAAATTGTGTGAAGTATGGTTGAATTATTTAAAGTTCAATAAGAAGCAAAATACAATAATTGGATATTGACCGATTTTCAAAATCAACCAATGCCCAGCATCTCTATATAACTGTACAACATTATTTTTACAAACGTGTTTTACATAAATATTCTCCCTGACTGTTATTCGTCTAAATAATTGCCAAGCCGTTGAACGATGTTATGTAATTTTTACATGATTCCTACTTAGTACGCCTACAGAAACATAACTCATCCGTCATCGTTCGCTTTAGATACTATTACTTAGAAATGCATTCGGTAAGACGCGTATCCGCGTATATATTTTCCGAAAATGATTTATGACAACTTACACACAACTTTGGTGTAAATATTCTTTGATGTGTGTACATATATATATACAACTGTACTATCCTCTTATGCCCGGCATCGCAGTATCAATAGTTATTCATTTAACGTCTACATAATATTCTCCACTAGCGATCGAACTCTTCTTGTGCAGACGACGAGTATACGGTCGGGTAGGATAAATATTGGATATAAGTACATCGTTCTATTGTTGTCAACGCACGACGGTTCCGAAAAACATACATGTACGTTATAACATAATACGGTTATTGTAGTGCGCTCGCTGCAGGTCGTAGCTTCGAAATCCCGAGATCGCAACATGATTTATCATCCACAAAAGGAACGTCGTGATAATCAGATTACATATTATTATTATTATTATTATTATACTTCCATCGTCGCGGTACTTATTCCATTAGCATGCAGAAACGCTGACCGATATCGGACCGTTTTTCGATTAAACGAAAGTAGGTATTTAAAAAATATGAACACCGTCGATGGATGCGTATGCGATTACGTTCATAATGCGAACAGTTGAGGCGAGTTTAATTATTTTCCTTTGCAACGGTTTACATTTCGTCGCATATATGTTTTCAATGTTGTACGTTGTAATATTGTTTGATATTAATAATATAATACGGTTGTATTCACTTTACCTACTGAAAACCGTCGGGTGGAGAAAATATCAACGGCAGAGTCTTAACCGACTGTATAATATGTATACGTTGTACGTTAACTTTTATTGTGTTTAATTACCGTATGGCGTACAGTTTCAAGGTTTCAACCAGATTTTATTATCATACATAAACGTATTGATATTCATATTTTAATATCTACCGTGGATTAAGGAGATATGCGTGGGATTCAATCTTTCCGAGCATATATTGTAATCATTTTGTTTGAAGCCTTCATAAATATTCCAATAAAAAATAAGTATTCAGTACACTGCTATTGGATCCGGTTTTTAAAATATAAGGCGGCCCCAGTTAAAGTAAATACCAATGTTTTAAAGTTCCAATGATTATTTTCGTTCGTTTTCTGATAAAAATTTAAAAAATATAATATACACTTACATTTTTGACATATACTACAGTTTGAAAAAAACATTCGAAAAAACTTAAAATCTGTAGAAAAAATAGTGAACCACACAAACAAAAGATTTAACCTGCAGTAGACTAACAAAATCATAAACCTCAATCGTTAATATAAAAATATGAATTGAATATATATATATATATAAAAATAAAATAACTGTCAAAAGAATTTTTATGATGTAATTTATTTGGAAATTATTTAAATTGACAAGCAGTTATTTATTCTTGCAGGTAAAAGGTTGGATATAGGAATATTATACGCACAAGGCACAACCTTATCAAATTTGGTAACGTAATAATATATACGATTCATTTTTTGCTCGAGCACTATGTTCTGTTTTAGTTTCAGATTACTTGGTTGATCTTTATTTGTAAACTGTATTTACTTTATTTGTTAACAAAAATAGTAAGTTTAAATATAAAAAAACGAATAAGAAAAAAATCAAGAAAGATTTTTTTGCTCTACATAATGAAATTAGAATACTTTCTATTTTAATACTTGCAAATTTTACCACATTGTTCAAATACGGCAATTACAAAAAGTTAATAACTGATTGCCAAAAAAAGCCTTTTGACAGGTATAATCAAAATAATATTATGGAAATAAATTGTGGTTTGCTTCATCGCTTTGATTCGCATAACGTACAACCCAACTTACCTAACCATGTATAATGTGAGTACAAATGTATTTAATACTATTCAAGACTTATATCGATGTCGAAAAAAAAATCATATTAAAAAGTACAGGGTTAATATAGTACCTATACCGACTATACCTATAATCACTTATTCACATATGTTTAACAATATTTAGAGTTTTTCATCAAAACAATTAATGATGGTAAAAGCTTCAAGGATCAGCTTACAGACTGTGTTACAAAGTTCACACTATAAAGTATGTAAACCATGTCAGTGTATATTGGTTTAACCGAATATGGTCGTGGAGATAAACTCATTGATACCTGATATTTTATATAGTCTATTTTACTCGTGGACACGTGGTAACTATTTGAACTTGGAACAACGTTTGAAGTAATTATGTAGTACTTGTGTTTAACTTGACTGAGAGGGAAATTACGATGGTTGACGATGAGATTTATGTATTGAATTATTAATATTTTGAGAATAACAAAGTAAAAAATCTCTATTATAGAGTTATACACATTTCTACCGAATATCACATCCCACCACTTCAACGATTTCAATAATCAATATTTCATTATACCAATATAACTATAAGTAACTATTTCCAACTTCAATGACTAAAACATTTTTCTAAATACGATAATTTCATGCATTCATGTTTTTAACTTGCACCTCTTTTACTTATACTTATAAGATTTAAATCGTTTGACAACAACAAAATACATTTTTATGAAATATGAAAACCATAGCCCGTCATAAACTGTCATTGTCACAACTCACAATCTTTAATTTAAAACAAATAAAAATACAATTTATATAAATATAATATACAGTGCCTTTTTGTCTATTATATTTTCGTTTTTAATAATTAATTTATCTTTTTTTTTTTTTACACGCTTTTAACAAACATATTATATTATAAATTAATTACGAAATTAATTTTCAAGATAGTGAGATCAAAATAACATTTCCTCATGCATTCTTTTGAAATATGTAATTTTTAAAAGTGTACCTAATTTTAAAAGAAAATTTAGTTGAAGAGCTGCGAATCTTCTTACGTCTAATGCTTAATTCCAGAACTGGGTATATATGTGAATATTGTATATATTACGGTGATATTAAGATTTTTTCCTCTGCTGAAGTGGGCGTTGGCAATGTTTAAAGTGATATTTTGATTGATCTGGTGACTGGCAACTGGCGTGACTGATTTGAATGTTAGCAAGAAGGCTCGCTGAAAATATACTTCATCAAGAGTAAATGTTGCAGCAGCGTAATGTATTTGTACGCAATTCCAATCTTTTTTTTTTTCGCTTAATATATTTCGTCAATATTCTCTAATGTAGAAGGAGTGAATTCGTGATTTGCGTGACCGAGATGGCACACGTTGATCAAATTCTAATGGTACGCAAAGATTTTATTTGCGATACTGCATGAACCCGCGTAAAGATTTTGAAACCCCAGTGAGAACAAGTGATTTAAATGTATGAGTTCATGTTTTGCATACTTATATATATATAGCATGCAACGTGCAACGACGCAAGACTAGAAAACTAAAAAACCTGATGCGGAACAAAAAAAAAAAATTATCTTAATCAAAATTCGAGGTTACTACCACAGTTTCAGTAGGTACAAACACTACAAAGTACAAACTACAAACATGAAACAGATAATATAGGTAGCCAACTTCATAAATTTACTGAAGTGGGTATATAGCCATTTGCAAGTGAAACCAGAACTTATTATTGAAATATCAATATTTCAGCGTCGATAAAAAAAATGTAATATTACCGTACATAATACCACATTGTTCATTACCGTTCTAGTCTCGTCTGAAATTGCAGGCTACTGATTTCAACATCGTCTTGTTGCATTATACTAAATTGACTATATACGTATTATTATATTTATTTTTAACTATATAACAGACATATAGTTTAATGCCCATTATAGAACAGTTGTTCTGTGTAAACTGTAACTGCACGAAAAATATCAATTTCATTAAATTAAAGTCGAAGAAATGACAATAGAAATAAAAAAAAAACGGATAGGACTCGCTCTGCAGTACATAAGGATAGGTCATTATAATGGATTTGTTAAATCTGAATGTAATTCTAGGTATCATTGCATATGAAAAACGATTCTGACAGGAGATGATTTGTCTAGAATTATAGGTACCTACATATTCTAGACTAACAAATCATCTTCCGTCAGAATCGTTTTTCATATGCAATGATGTATAACATATTATTATATTATATTTAAATTGTAATATTACGTCAATATTTGCTTTTCAAAATCTTATAAAAAAAAATTATTCCAATGGATTTCAACAATTTTTAAAGGACAGTAAGAATAACTTCTGTGGAATCTTTTATTAAACGTTCAAGTATTTTGTCCCGGGCAACCTATCAATTGCTTAAAAATCAGATTTTGAAAATAAAATTGCTCGAAGAAAATGCTAATCTAAATAACTGCTAAAAATTTCAAGTTTCTACTTTATAGTTTTTGAAAAATAACAAATATTTAAAATCGTTTGAGGACAAAACGTTACCAATTATACAATTTACAATTTCGAAAAAATTTAAATTTCAAACTTTCAAACTGTCACAGAATTTTTTCTGAAAGTCCAGTAACGATTTTTTTATAGACATTTAAAGAAAACATTATGGACAATCTTCTATTAGAATTTTAAATATTAAGTATCAATACAAAAAATTTTATTGATTTTCAAATACAAAATGACTTGCAAATTATCACGATTTTGACATATTTCATAAAAATTTGAACTTTATGAGCTTATAGCTTTTAGTTGCTATATGTATAACTTATAATAAAACTTGTATAAAATGTTCAAGAGTTTTTAAACAGTCAAATTTTTTTTATCTGTATTTCAAAAAAAAATTCTTAGAAAAATCGATAATTTATATTGTCTATAAATAAATCAAAAAAAGTCAAAATACGCTAATATAAACATTTGGTGGAAATTTCAAATATTTGTGGTTTTTTGTTTTTCAGTTAGAGCATTTTAAAAAAAATATATTTTGTCAAAACGTGGGTTTATGTTAAAACTCCATTTTTTCGCAATTTTTTTATGGTTTTTATCGATGCTTTTGAAAAGTGTAAATAATATTTTATTTTTGATTAGCCCAAGTACCATCTACATTTTTCCTTTCAGAAAAGTTACTCTTTAAGAAAATCGAAGCATTTATACTGCCAAAAAAGGTGTCGTCAGACACAAAAACAAAATCTAAAATTCTAAAATTTATAAATGATTATTGATGTAATTGTAGATCCTCTAATAATAAGAATATTATAATATTATTAGTATAAATATAAAAAGAAAATAAACCATCGGATGCATCATACCGAGAACAGGATGGTTTCTATCATAACATTAGTATTGTTAAACAGAAAAATAAAGAAGAAAGGGATCGAGTGCAATGAGATAAAACTCCAAAATATATCTTAATAGGGAGCCGCATATTAACACATCCGTTTATTAACTTTTTAAAAGTGACCAAATCGGCTTCTAACCTTCCATTTGTTAAAAAAGTAAGCGAGTACGTCTATGTAATACACCCACCTACGACTTACAAGCTCCAGTCATCGCGACTTGGCTATATCATGAATAGTATTACACTTAACGTACCTATAAAAAATATGTATATATATGCAATATGCATGGAAGATGAAATTTCTTTCAATCTTGTTTATAATTGTATTTTTACTGGTCTTCTAAAATTACAGATGTAGATACCGGTAGCATACATTTCATACGTTTACGCAAATTCAATTTTAAAATAATCAAACTTTTATCAACAGATATTATATTATTAAAATAATTGGATACATATTATACTTCATTCAATCGTAAACGTCGACTATTTAATGAAAAGAGCGTTATTCGGTCACATCGCTTAATGCTGTTTAATGCCCTGCAACACTCTGGACAAATCCTACGAACCGAATTCTCGATGCATTGCTTTTATAAGAAGTTATAGACTTGTTTGTGGATATACATAATATATATATTTATATATAATAATACTAATATTTAATTATGTTGACACGTGGCGTGTGTACGATTTATTTTCTTATTGGTATAGACATTTTTATTACACCTTATAAGGTGGCTATAAAATTTGATTCCACCAAACGCAATTACAACACCGATATATTTTCCTTGAGAAGAAATAGTAGGTACATAGTTTCGCTAGCATATTAAAAACTTAAAATTGTAATACTTGTTTCAAATCCTTATTATTTTTCTATCCAAAAACTGATCGTGGTGGTATTTTTATTAATTATAAATTATTTTAACATTATGTACTAATATTTCGATTGTATGGACACAAATCCGATCATGGCTATGTCGAACGCATGCCGCGACATAGCCAGAAAAAAAAAACAATTTTTATCTGCAATGCTAATTACGCAATGTAGTTATTAAATCATAATATGTTGGCGTTAAATTTTGTTTAGTATATTATCTGTTCTATTGAGACTAGTTGTATAAAAAGCTAGTTGTAAACTTATGAGCATGTCAATTTAAGTAAATTAAAAATCGAATTAGTAAAAAATACTTCTTTCAGATTTCAGCAATATAAAACGTATTGAAATACTCTGATACAAAAATAAAATAGCAATGAGACATTCAATGCAGAACTATTGAACATAATTGTGCTTTTTTCAACTGCTGTAAAAAATCTCTATTATTTTTTATATATATATATCTATATCATACAGAGATAATATTAATGCTATTAATATTGCTGCTAAGTATACTGTTAAATATTTCATTTCATTTTTCTTGTAAATTTATTTTCTTTTTAATTGTTCTAAACAGACTTTTCAAAGCAATATACATTTATAAGATATTACTTTCACATAGATCTTTAAACTTTATACGTTTTATTGACATGCCTCCAGACATTTAATTTAGTAATAAAAACAATAAATATTTTGTCGGGAAAATAAGTATACGGCAGAAGCTGTGGTTTTCCTCTTCATAATAGATTAACAGTGAACGTTTATCTGTCCTATCGTAGTCTATAGAACATGAGTTTCCGGAAGATGTAACCAGTGGCGTAACTGAAGGCCCGCAGCCCCCATTCCGCGCCGTGTGGGGCCTTGTGATTCATTTTTAATTTATTATAATAATTATTACTTGTAACTATACTTGTGCTACCAAGGGAACGCTATTCCTTGGCACAGGTGAATAACAGTAGTGGTAGCGGCCTGTGATCAACATTTTGAGGGAGCAATGGGAATGCGTGAGAACGAACAAGTTTTGGTCACCACCTAGTAGCGTTCTCTCGGTGACACAAGTACAACTTGTACAACTCAGTTCTTTTTTTATAAAACCATACGACTTGGGCGGAAAATTTTTGCTTAGCAATAAAAAGGCATAAATTATTAAAAATATAATAGTTAAAAATTTACTGTTTCATTGGAAGAATATACATTGACATTGATACATTATTTCTCTACTTATTTATTTTCATCATAGATTTAAGTAATTTTTATATTATTAAACAATTGAAAATTGAAATTAAATTAATTTAAAAAAAGACCAAGACGGGGACTCGCTCTTCTGTACAGTAAGGGATGGAGTGCACCTCGTTCATAAGATAGATTATTATAATTTATAATGAATGTATTAAATCTGAATGCTAGGCATTATTGCATACAAAAACCAATTCTGAACGAAGATGATTTTCTAGTCTAGAATAAATATATATATATTTATATATATAATATATTATATGTTATATATTTAAATTGAAATATTATGTCAATATTTGCTTTTCAAACGTTTATAAAAAATAATTGTGCCCATAATGAATTGCAACAATTTTTGAATGACAGTAAAATAAACTTTTGTGGAATCTTCTATGAAATTTTCACGTATTTTGTCCCAGCCGATTTTTTTTTTTTATCAATAATTATAAAATAAAAAATTTAAAAAATATTATAATAATATATAATACTTCAAATATAGTTGCTTAAAAACCAATATATAATTTTGAAAAAAAAAAATGGCAATCTTAACAACGCGTAAAAATTGCAAGTTTCTGCGACTTAAACTTTTTGAATTATAACAAATATTTAAAATCGTTTGAGGATAAAACGTTATTTTATGCAATTTTATAAAATTTAAATTTCAGACGGTCACAAAAAGTTTTCCTGAAAGTCGAGTATACAATAATCGTATATTATGTAATACTACTCATATATGTATATGCTACACATCCCATAGAAAATATGTAGATAGGTATGTTTATTTTTTATTCAAACCAAACAATACTATCTTTACTAACGGATTTGCATTAAACAAAAATATATGATTCCATGCATATTATTGTTATATACATATACTCTTAGAATCTAAAACAGAAAATAAAACGTACACTTTTTTGCAATTTTTTGCAAGTAAAATTTTATCTCCGCATCTCCCTATACTTAAGTGGCTATTGTTATTAGGAATTTAAATAAATCTCAGCATCAATGTTAGCGCTTATTGTTTATAACAAATTAAAAGCTCTTCGTTATTATAATGTTTAAACCTTAACTGTCTTAACTTGTATACATTTAAATTTTGATAAACATTGGGAAGGATGATGAATATTCTCAGGAAATAACCATACAATTTCTGTCGGAAAATAAAACTTTAAAATACCATAACTCTAAAAATAAAATAATATTTAGTTTGATTTTTGTATGATTTTTGGAATATTCTAATTACGCTGCTTAATGAATAATTTTCGTAATTTAATTTTTTAAACAAAAACTTCAAAATTCAAATCAAGATTAATAAGTGGCATTATTGTAATTAACCTAACTACTGCAGTGTTCCTAAATCCTAAGGGTACAAATGAACGTACTAACTTTGACCGAACAACTGAGTGTCTAATGAAATGGTATACCCATTACAGAGGACACCAATAATTTATGTGCAAAACATTTATATTACTGCTGCAAAAAAATTGTTTTTTATTTTATTTTTTATTAGAAGAACTGGCGATTTTTACTTAAGCTTATAATTAAAATTACTAGCTCAATGCATTAAAACTTTTATTTACAAAAACGGTTCTAGATTTTATGTTACTTGCAATGTCAAGTGCGAACTCTAAGGATTTACTATAATACTATACTTATAAACACTTACTGACTAACATAACCTAATTGACTTAACTATATAATTATACTATACTACTATAATTTATATATTATATTGATGCACTATTATGTTGAAGTTATTTTTTCAAACATTCTATTTGTCGAGGAGTATTGTGTCCTTTTATGTGAAATGAATCGATTGCCAAACAAAAATCCAACAATTTACTAAATTCCAATCCGATTTATTGTGTTCGACAGTGACAAGTACTATGAAGGGAATACCTCATACTAATAAGACAATAATAATGTTCGTCTATAGGTCACCAATACAATGAGTTTTAATATCGTACACGCATTATTTACTCATCTCGTTTGGACGCTCAATAATCATAATAACATTAATAACACATTGATATATAGTTAAATAGGTAATAATACAAAATACGAATTAGATTACCGTTTCTAGTTACTAAAGATACGATATGTCGTCTAATCACTTATTACGAACTAACTCAAGAGTTTTGTCAGTTTCTAGTTGTACCTACCTAATTAAATTGTATTAGAAATGTATATTTAGTAAATTACTTATAACAATTGTACACTACAAGTTTAATACATTTTGTAATAATTTTAATTTAATTTTTCTAATAAAATTGAAAACGAATACCTATTTCCCAGAACTAGAATCATTCAACAAATGAACAAACAGAACCTATTTTTATACTTAATATTATAAATTTTTATTTTCTCGAAGATGTTTGAAAAGAAAATCTGGACAAGAACATGTGGCCCGGTTATGGATACGATAACCGGTCAGTGGGATAGAAAAGTTCAATCAAGAATTGAAGGAAGAATTAAAAATGGTCACAATTAATTAAAGAGTTAAAGGATACAGCGGCTAAGACTTGTAATGTGATGTACTTACAAAGATAGTGCTTGATTGGAAATCGAAAGGAAATAGGTCACGGGGTCATCCTCAAATGAGATGGATGTTGAGATGGACATTGGAGGAAGATAGTGCAGGATCGAGACAAGACTGGAGTGTTTTGGTGATAGCGGTGAAAACTCTTAGTGAGTTGAAGTCAGAAGAAGAAAAGTTTTTTTTCTCGTTCTAAACAATAAATGGTGATTAATTGTGTTTCATATTATGATATATTCATCGTCTCCATAAGATTACAATAGTCCAAATACCTATACCAATTATTGGATCTATAAGGACATATTGACTCATTTTACTGAGGCACTATCTACTCGATGTACGTTGTTTTTGCTTACTGATAAATAATGATAAATTTCGTATTGTGTTGATATCGTTATCTGATGTATCTAATAACTATATTCATTAAAGCCGCTAACGTTTGGAATGTTTTGTCTTTTGAGCAGCAGGTGATTGTAAAACACTAAAACATAATTTTATGAATAATAATTAAATAAAATAGTAATATTAGTTTTGTAGGTCCCCCCCCCACTGCATACGGTTCATCGGAATAAAATCAATAATATTGTTACTAAAATAATTTGAGCCGGTAAAAATCTAAGACTGGGATTATTGGGGGAAAAAAAAAATTATTACTCCATTTAAACGGCTAGCGACATCTGTTTGTTACTATTCAGACAAATGTACGGCGTCACCGTAGTGGTCACACTGACTGGCTTCCTGCTATCAACTTTTCAGGTTATCATGATAATGACAAAAGTGTAAATTACAAAAACTGCAAGGTAACTGTTAGCTGAGCCGAATAAAAGCTATTGCGAATTATAATTATAAGTAAAGTAATTTCCGAATTATTGTTTCGTTTAAATCGAATTGCTTAAGAAACAAATATGGTAAGTTGATTTATTGTGAAAGATAAGTGCACTGGTGCACGATTGTTTTTACACTTGTTAAATAATATTTAAACTTCTTTTGTAGGATTTCGCTGACAATGCCTGCGGTAACTTTGCTATCTTAGGGTAAGTCGTATGGTTATGATTATTTTTCTCGTTAAATAATTACTATATGAACACAATTTTTATGTTACAATACAGTGCAAACAATGTCAGGCCCAAGAATTTCCAAGAAACCTATCATCCAGTTCAACAAAACTTAAAAAACGTGAGCAAATTGATTTAAATGTTTTGTCTAAATTATTTTCTATAAAATAAGTAATATATTATGTAAATTATAGCTATTATAATGGATGTTACAATTATAGTCAAATCATAAATTCAAATACTTAATGTAATGTAGACTGCAGAGTGATTCTCTGATATAGTTAATTATTTATTATTCAATTGCAATCGTATAATAAGTATAAAAACCTTGAGTATAATTATTTATTATATATTATTATCTGAATAAGTAAAAAGAAAATATCAATCAATGAAATAATAATACCTATATATTATTTTTTCAACTATTCTATGCTATAGTTCTAATTTTCAAAGTTGCTTCTTACATAGTTTTTTATAGCTATGAGTTAAATGAAAATTATAATTTGAACAGTTTTACCTCTACATGATTAAATTGTTTCTATATTTATATAGATAATTGTTTAATATTTTGTTCAAAACAAATATTCTTATGGATTTCAAAGAAAGTTAAGGATGAGTTCAATGCTATAATTAAAATAATAAAAATGTTTTTTTTTTTTTTAATCATTAATATTTAATTTTTATTTTAAATGTCTAATATACAAAATTTCTTATACAACTAAATGATTTAAAATTAAATTATATATAATTATTGTGTAAAATAATTTTAACATTTATAATTAAAATAAAATAGAAATCCTAGCACAATGTTTATTTGTCAAAAATAAAAGAAACCTTGTGAAAAATAAATATTTTTGTTCACAATAATTAATACACTGTGATACTATGTTATAATTAACTGTTCAAATGTTTATTCAAAATTAATTTGGTATTTAGTATTTTTAATCATAGCAATTATTGTGTTTCAGTACAAATTAAAGGAAAGCAAAACGCTGACTAAAGGCTTGATGATCACACAAGGCATGCACATGCCTTTACGTTTAGCCATGGAACAAAAAGTGTTTGAAAGTGTTGGTCGTCTTCCCATTTTGAAGTCATCTCATTTGCACGCTGAAGTATTGAATGATACACTTGATACAGTGACTGAACGTGATTACTTAAATCCTTCTGAATACAATGAAACTCTTGTTCCCTCATTTGTTATTATGGATAGAGATTTGAAATTTTAATATACTATTTAATTATTATATACATTTAAATATTATGTAAAACATTGTCAGTACAACTATTCTTTGTTAAACATCCCTTTATATAAATTACAACATTATTTGGGTATTGTGTACAGTGGAATAATTAAATAAATATACTAATTTTTTAAAGTATTCTGCGCTACAATTCAACTTTTTTTCTTTTCCTACATATCTTAAGTATAATTTTTTTCCCCAAGTCTTGTACTACCAAAATCCAAGATCAACATTACTTTTTTTTTTCACAATCCGCTAAGTTATTTTTACCCAATATTACAACATTTTTAGTTTTCAATTTTATTCATCTTTATTTATTATACTTTTATCTTTGATAAAAATATTTGTATCTTTTCATTTAATTTAGTATTGATCCATTTAATGGAAAAGTATTTTAATAATTAAATAATTTAGATTAATATTCTAGATTCTAGATAATGCAAAAAAAATTAAAGCAGAATATTTTTAAGTAAAAATATTATATATTTTATTTATAATAATAAATTCTAATATGATAAACAAATATTATATAGTTCTTTCTAAAAGTAGACAGTATATTTTTTGTTAAATTAATTTTGTAGTATTACTATTTCAAAAATCATTTCTATAAACGGAAACCATTTGTCTCATTGTGTCACTATTCTCTAATAAAATTTTAATAAAGTTCTAACTTCATTATTTTTTGCTTAAAGAGTCTTATTAGCTTCATTGGAAGATCGGCAGAAATAGGATCTTCATTTTGTCATTTCAAAATTATGCAAAAATATAAAAAAAATAAGAGGCTTCGTAAAAACGTATTTATTTCCACTGCTATGACAAATTATAAGAAGGTATAATAGAAAATAAAATCCTGAGTGAAAAAACAAATGTTAAATGTACTTACATAAAGCAGCTTCTGTCAATGTACTTACCTGAATCAAATTGTTTTATAATGAAAAATTCTTATTGAAAAGTTGGGTGTATTATGCCATGTACGATTAGATCTTTGTGAAATTTCAGTATTTAGTACTAAAAATTAAGAGGCATGAAAAAAAAACAATAAAATATGTATTAAATGGTGTTTCTGTACACAACGAAGCATGTACCTAATATGAAAATAATAATAAATTGTCCAAATACAAACAATGTATATATATGTTATAGACGATAACTTTTAGTAATTACTGAATAGTTTACTAACTTAGAGAATTTAAATTAAGAATTCTTCACAAAATACTCTTATCATTTAAAAATAAAAACCGCAGTAGTAGAAGTTTTTGAAATTACACCGCATATATAAAGGGCATTTTGTTTAAGATTATGTTAAAATATCTAAAGTTTTTTCAAATAAAATGTGATAAAGTTAAACTTTTTTATAATAATATTTGCACTACTATGATATATCAAAGAATAAAATTAATTTATATGTGTTGATCACTGCAAGTTTAAATTTGAAGTATAAGTCACTCATTGGAAAAGGATTGGCACCTTGCTGTAAATAATAAACTATACTGAAATGATTATAAAATAAAAATCTTTATGTGATCATTTTGATAAATATATTTCGTAAATAGTAGCTAATAATAAAGAAATTTTATTATTTTATATAAATATAGTAATTATATTTGTATGAAGATACTTTTTCTCATAATATTATCAAAATTATATCATAATTTTCTCCTTGTTTACATTAAACTCTGCATATATTATGTATATTGCTAAATTCAAGCAAAAATTACATTCTTGCTTATTTATCAATTTATCATGAACAATCAATAAATAAGTATAAACATAAATATTCAGCTAATGATAATAATACTTAAATACAAAAGAATAATTAAAAACCCCAGGAAAATGTATCAGAATAAATATATTATGATACAACTATATTGTATTATTTTAATAATTACATTATATATTAACTTTCATAAGTATACCAATGTACTAACAAGTTTAAACATTTTCAATAGGTAAAGTTAAAATTTCTATTGGTATACTTTTTCATATAGGGCGACTTAGAAAAAGGTGGACAGAAAGAATAAAGCAAAATTTAAAGGCATTGGATGTAAGGAATGCAGAAGAAACTGCTGAAGATTGGAGGGAGTTGGTTGTTTTTTGTAATGGCCAATGGGCCTGAAAATCCTGTGATATTCGAAAGTAAAAGGATAATATTGCTATTCTTCAAAAATAAAATTATAATACTCACCGTAAAATAATATTTTATTCCTTAATAACACATTGTTTGTAAATATTGATTATAAAACCGATATAATATTACGTTTAAACTTAAAATGTATTTGAAGTGGGCCAACTCCTCCATTGACACTATCATGTCTTATATTTATACCTTTGTATAAATATAAGACTTATTATATTTATAATAAGTTTTTATATGTAACCTTTGTAAAAAAAACAACTACAGATTTTATATTATATTTCTTCGAATTAAAAAAAATCCCTATAAGTAGGTGGCAATACACTTTTCTTCAAATGATTCAATTACATCGACAGTGGGATATACAATTAAGATTTATAAACATAAAAACTTAGACTAATAAGAAACGTTATCGGTAGGTAATTTAATTACCTATGTCATGAAGTATATATAAAAAAAAAACAATAGACAACCAAGAGGCTAACCTAACCAAATAATATTTAGGATTTACTACACTTTAAGTCATCTTAAAAATCTGGGTTTTATATATCGTTAGAACACTTAGAACATTATTTTAATTTTAAAAATGAGCACTTGTTAAATATTATACAAATTTCTCATGTGAATCAATTTTGGACTATAAGTGCGTTTTTCGTGCCCAAAGTCACTATAGAATCAAATCGACATATTATACCATTATAATATTACTAATACATATTACTATAGAGATTTGGTAGTGTAAGGGCGTATCCCACAATTCTATGAGCATTACATAATTTCAGCAACCCCTTGACATTTGGCCTCTATATAGTTGCGCCTTTGTGCACGGATCCGTGAATTAAAGTCCGTGTACGTTAGGATGAATGGTAAACAAAACGAGTGAAATTAATGATGGAAATATGGAATACTACTAATACTAGTATACTGCGTTATACATGGAATATCCAAGGATGAAGTGAGAACCTATTGGAAGAATATTTTAATTTCTAAGACTGCTTACGATGAGCCTATAAGTTACAATTACGATCCAAACATAATATTTTGGTCGGCAAACGGATAAAAGTGACATCTAGCGGTCATCTATTTATAACATTAGTTTAATTCTGGTGTCGTTAGATCGTACCCGTTAATATAAACATCGAGTGACTTGTTTCCTGTTGAACTTACATCGACTCTTATGTTCTCCTAGTAGTACATCCATCTACGTCGAAAAGGGAGAAAGCAAAAAGTGTTGGAGGGAGAGAGAGAATTTATACTTTTAGAACCATTTCAAAACTTTTCCAGATAATTTTGTAAAATACCATCTCCGATTCATAAAAAAACAATAATATTATGTTTTTAATCACACATTATTTAATCGCAATATGTTTTTAATCGTTTTTAATCTGTTTTTAATGTATATTCATTAGATTAGGACGATTAGGTAATTTAAAGTTCGTTTCAATACTTAAGTGAATGATGAATGAATTATTTTATATAATATACCTTAGGGATGGCCAATATGAATATGTTCATGAGCCACATGGATACATATTATAAATACAAATAATACAATTATATCAAGAGCCAAAAAGTTTATACTTTAAAATTTTTGAAACCAAATGTTCACGAAAAAAATATAATGTAATAAATTTTGCATATAGTGTTTATATTCATTTATTCAGTTTTCTTGATAAATATTTATTATAATTTTTTGTTTATTTATGTATATATTTAATATAATAAAATATTAAATTTTATAAATGTATACCAGAAAAATTAAAATAACAATAATAAGTAAATTGTGGTTTTTGTTATTAAGACACCAGCCGCAATAATTGACCACCCTTGATATATATATATTTATATATATAATGTGTTATATATAATGTGTTACGTGCAGATATCTTCTTTCTCTGGTCATCCAATATTTTTATTCTTTATAGATCGTGTTATAAAATATAGGTATAAACGACCGAAAACATTTTTTACATCCAGACTCAAAAGATATAAAAAAAGGATTATATTATAATATACTTCTGCCAATACCATTCTCGCACCAGTCGCACTACAAAAATAATTTTTACATCAGAAAAAGGTAATTTTAACATTTTGTCAAAGGTCTAAATTATAAGTCTATTGTTAATCAATCGTTTCATACAAATCTAGTTATGTTATGTAAAAATTAAATAAATATACATTTTTTAAAAATGGGGTTTGCGGTATTATAATCATAATTGATAGGACTAACCTGTCATAAAAGAAAACGTTTTAGTATTTTAAGTAAGTATAAAACCATTTACGTTTTCTCATAATCTTAAATTATTATAAACGTTGACAAAAACTAAAATGAATATCGCTTGTTTATGAGCGTATGTAAGCATAATAAGTAGTTTGTATTATTAAGTACCGCGATTTTTTCACTGTGGTTTATCCGGCTGATCCATTCACACGTTTAACAGTTGAACATCAATAACTTATAAGTACTTGTGAACTTTTTAACTACCTACTAAGTAATAAGTACCTATACTAGGAAGAAAAAATGTGAATAAACTAAATACGTTTATATAAGCATTTAGACAATTATTTAAAAGTTCAAATAATTAATATGTTATATATAATTGGAAATTTGAAAAAATGTAGTTGTAATTTGTTATACTAATTTTTTAAGAACTTAGAGGCATTTAAAATATTCGATCTTTTAAATTTTTTTTTTTTTTATAATTATTGATAAAATAATTTGGCTGGTATAAAATACTTGAAAATTTAATAGATGATTCCACTGAAGTTATTTTTACTGTAATTTCAAAATTATTCAAATCCATAGGTCAAATTATTTTTTATAATTGTTTGAAAAGCAAATACTGACATAATATTTAAATTTAAATATAGCATCATACATATATTATAATATAATATATACCTATTCTAGACCAACATATCATCTCCGTTCATAATCGTTATTCGTTTACAATTATACCTATCATTGCATTCAAATTTAATAAATCCATTGTAATGACCTATCCTATGAACAAGGTGCAGTCTACTCTCTATTGCACAGCAGAGCGAAGCCCATCCGGGTTTTTTTTTTTGCGTGCCAGAAAATGCAGTTTTAAGTCCAAACTGTGATCTATTAGTTCTTTCGTACAAAAAATACTTTTAAATAAACTTATATAAATTATATAATACTAAATTCGTTGATACTTGTTTCACTTTTTATACATATTTGCACTTTTTCGTTATACTGTTCAGTTTGAATTTTTTTCCTTTTCTATCATATCATATCGTTCGTACAACTATTACGCGTCGTGTATTTTTGCCCAGACGATCATCTGTACTATTACATATATAGAATATTTTCTACCCCTCTTTCTATTTCTCGCTCTCTCTCTTCTTCTCTAAAATATCTTTAATTGTATATAGACCCGGAGAAAATTAGGTTTACTCCTAGTAGCTGCAGTTCGACGTTTACCAGTTTTCCCGGCCAAATATTATTTTGTTAAAATGTCCAATTTTTCCGAAATACTCTCCGGTCGTCGAGTGCATGCGGGCACACGGTTTTCTCGCGGGGACTGTGGCAGATGATATGATTGAGAAAAAAAACTCTAGATTTCACGTGTATATGTATACCCCCGGGGTGTATGTATGTATGTATGTATGTATGTATGTATGTATGTTTGTATGTATGTATGTATGTATGTATGTATGTATGTATGTATATATATGTATTAACTACGACTACCATTGACGGGTGCGGTAATTGAACTGGAACCCTCTGACAACCGAACTGTCAATGTTGTGGTATCTTATCGGGAGAAAAAATCCTTTTCCCTTTTCCTCTTACCCACTCACTCACTCCTCACTCTCTCTCTCTCTCTCTATCTCACGCGTAGCGTTTTTCATGTATTATATTTATATAACATAACACTTCTATCTCACCCTTATTATATGTACACGATGTGCGGGCAAGTGGGGAACTTTGTGTAATTACTATATTATGAGTGTTTAGTACTGTGCCATATATGTATACAATATATATATAAATGCAATATCCATTTGTATTCTATAATAACACTAGTCGAGTATAGGCGATGAACATGTGGACAAATGATGTGTGAAGTAGATAATAAAATTCTCATTGCTATTATATTGTTAGTGCATAAATATACATTCAAATGTGTTTGCTACATGATTGTATAATATAACATTAATTATTATAAACTTCAATCTGTGATTTATATAATAAATATATGTATTCATATATCATGGTCAAACACGTACGGATCGCCTGCGAGTTCCTAGTTTATAATTCTAGATGGCATCAAAAGAATGCATGTAGTTACTTTCACAGTACTCTAATTGTATACTGGCTATAACCTGCAGTATGGTAGTATATAAATATATTAATATATTATGTTCCCACTAATCACTATAATTAATGTAAATGTGGCTTCTGATGGATTAATCAGCATTCATCTAAATTCAATAGTACTCATATCTCAGCTACACTCAAAATCTCTTCCAGGCAACCGTACCCGATACCTAAATCGAAATTGATCCAGAGACTTTCTCAATACTTAAAATATATAAAATTTAACACTCATGTAAAAATAACTCTACTGTGAGCTACCTTTTCACAGCCCTATCACTATCATCCTTCTTCAAATTTACTCATATAGTTTAGATTTTAAATTTAAATAAACATTGTTTTTTTTTAAAAAAGGTACATTGAATTCATCAAAAAATCTCAATAGAAGAATGAAACAAAAACCTTATAAAATAAAGATATATTTTACTTAGGAGCGTGGCATTCATTTCTGCCTGATACTGTGCACATTGCATAGTCAGCGGGAGTAAGTTGAGCTTTTTTTTATTCTTGGAAACGTTGTCCACCTCTGAAATTTAAAAGGCCAGTACAAATCCGTAAGAAAAATTTTTATATTCATCTATTATAGTTTTATATCTTAGTATTACTATTTACTTATATAGGTATGCATTTTTGTATTATATTTTTGGAAACGTAGTAATAAATTGTTACCGAGGAGTTTCTAGTAATTTTCACTACGTTCGCGGCTTATACGAAATATGAAAAATCGGAGCATCTAACCGGAAAATGTAAAAACCTCATTTTTCAAAATTCTGTTCAATTTGCTACACTTCTCTTTTGGGGTGAAGTACACACGTGCCGTCGTAGTCTCGAATCATTCGTCGCTTTAATCGAAAAAATGGGACGTGCAATGAAGCGCGACAGCACAAATCGTCTTTAAACGATATAAATACAACGTCCCGATAATATTGTGAAATATTTATTCGTACATACAAATGACACGTGTGTATTCTGTAGGCCACACATAAGTGTGTGTGTTTTTATAGTGCACACAAAGGATGCATTTTTAATGTCAATTGAACCTTAACTAAACACTATATAATCGGACTATATACTGTATGTTTTATAAATGCGCGTTTGAAGTATATGTAAATAATACATTTAAATTTTATATATACATCACATACTCACATGTATGTAATATATACAATATGTATATAAACTATATACACATAATATATTATGTACTATAATAAACAAGATACAACTATGGCGAAACGATGCTCTTTTGAAAACCGATTATATTCGATACTTATAAACACATACACGTACACATAGATATTGCGTGAGCCCTTTTCAAGTAGGATCGACGATGGAGGATAGCTGATACAGCCCTTCTTCTCCTTGCGACATACATAATAACATAAACTTTGTGTCTTTCATTATGCGCGTAACCGAAAACGTTTTAATTTTGCTATCATAATAAATCAGCGGCTGAGCGTACAAATATGTCGGAGCACCTATAACATTCAAGCACAATTATTTTAGAAATTCTTCGCATGCTTATCCACCGAACTGATTTCTTGTCTATTGAATATCTTTAAACCAGATTTGTGCTGCAATTACTGAACGCAATATTTATTGTTCGAAACTTCGGCGTTTGATGTACCTACTACTAATTTTCATAAACAATTGTGTGCTGAATTTCTGACAGTCGAGGGTATTGTTGAAGTATTATCACTTATAAGACTTGAAAATAATTGTTGATAAAGTAATATACAATACATTATAATACACATATACACTTGTTAAAAATAACTACACACTCTGTCGATTATACACAATATATATTAAATAAACTACACGAATATCGGAAAAACTGTGCAAAATATTTAAACCTATTGTACACCATAATTTAATGCATATACTAATTTATTCGCGCACCTATTACAGTATAATAACAAAACTATACAATGCGCATTTACCGATTTCGAGTGGCAAGATAATTGCGAAGGATGTAGCACATTGAGCAGCTTTATATCCTTCTCACGACTCGTGTAAAACGCGTGATGTCCAGCACCATAATAATATATTCGTTGGCGAGGATCTGCCAAACACGACGTTTTCATTATATTATAATCTTTGCGCACTCACACGCGTGCGCGTGTATATATATATATATATATATATATAATATGTAATAAGTACGTATAAAAATATTATATATAATAATAATTGCCATATATATATATATATATATATATATATATCGCGTACGCCGCGCGCCGTGCCAATATATTAACACATCATGCAGAAACGGCCGATAAGATCTATATTAACTCGTTCGCATAAGTGTGTGTGTGTGTGTGTGTGTGTGTGTGTGTGTGTGTGTGTGTGTGTGTGTGCGTGCGTGCGCATGTGAATGAGTGAGTGTGCGTGTGTGTGTGTGCGTGTGTGTGTATGTATGTACGACACCCAGGCTTCAACCCCTGTCGGTGCTCCACTGCAACACTACCCCTGTGTGTCAAGGGGTGGCGATCCTCGTCGGACCGACGGACTCATTTTATACATATACGTATACGGGAAGAACCGAAGCAGCAGCCGCCGCGTGCATTTATACATATATTATTATTATTATTATTATTATTGCTGCAACGACCGGACACGTGACCGCTGCACTATCGTATACTGAATACTCGTATGCATATACGTGCGTGCGCTATTATTATAAGTTGTTTTTTAACCCTCGCCTCCACCTCCGTCATATGAACGGTGATTTTTTTTTATTCCTCTCTCTCTCTCTCTCTCTCTCTCTCTCTCTGCCCGTTGTTCGTCGAAGGCGTACGATTTCACGGATATATGTTATTATTAAAAAGCACAAAAAAAACCGCCACATCATCCAAAAACTGTTGATTGCTCGCGCACGCCGGCGTTTCAAAACGCATCGATTCGCGACGACGTCGTATTGTAATTTATCGCGTTATCCGCACGCGGATCGAAAAAACTCAAAGCGATTCACGTGTTCGTGTACCATACGCATACACACATTATCGTACGATAGTGCCGAGGTCCATGACATGCGTGTATATATAGTCATTACACGCGTATTTATTTTATATACGTTATTAATATCGTCCTATTTGTCCTTTATTCCTAGTATTCCCACACGCATGCATGCACGCAAATGTTCGCATCAAAGTGCTATAATAATGATCTCTCGTCCGACTGGCGACCGGTGTACGTTTTTCAAAGTATTTCAAATCCAACATCATGCAGTTGATCTCTATATTATTTAAATCAGAAAAAAAAAACAATAATAAACTATACGGAAAAATATCATATTTTTAGTTGTAATCCTACTTTATTTTCTAAGTGGGAAACTTTGTACGATGAAAATATAAAAACAAGACACAAGTGCTGAATTGCCTCTAATCGTAAACCGTGATTAATTTTGAATACGCGTACCTTCGTTATACGTGCGTAACAAACAATATTTAGGAGATCATGTACGACACGGTGCGTATTATTTATATTACTTTTTGGTAACAGTCAAATATTGATGTCTATTCAAAACAGATTGAGAGGTTGATGAAAGTGATATGTTGCCTCCTAGGATCTTTATTGTTAATGTGATAACAATGTTTATTTTGTTATTATGTTTTAAATTTCAAAAAATATACCCTTTAATTAGTTTTGAAACAGTGTGAGTGGTCAAAATACTGATATTTTAAGTGAGTATGAATACTTCGATTCAGTTGATAAATTAGATAAATTAGATTTATTTTGACTTGTAACTAGGTTTTAGTGTTTAACTCGAAAAAAAATCACAACGAGAAGTATTTTCAAAAATTGTTCAAAGCTAAGTGCAGGATAACGCTGCAACTCACAATTTTACTCCAAAATTATTAGCATGATTACGTCCGTTTTACATTCTTATCTTTGAGAAATTATAATCTTGTTATCAGTATTAACTCTTAAGACTGTAATATTAGAAAGGAAAACAATAAATATTGTTAAAAGGATAATATCTTTATTTCATGAAGTGCAATCTTGTTGGATTTTTTACAGGAAAAAAGTAAGACGGAAATCGAAATCGAAATCGAAATCGTGTTAGAGCTGTAGGAAAATAGTAAAATAGTAATGCACCTTGGGGCTGCGTCTGGTGTATTATCTTTTAAACTGAAGATAAAAATTTATCCTTTATCATAACGTTTGATGCATACTATGATTATACTTGTAATCACAATAAGTCAATACAATATGATGTGGACCATGATAATTGACCAAATGTTATTTATTTTAAATCTATATTGCATTATTGCAGTAATAATGATATGAATACCATCACGACCACTGCTATTTAATGAATTGCACGCTTACAACCCTTTAAAACCTCTACTGCTATACATACAATATATATAGTTAATTCATAATTTACATTTTTACAAATCGTATTATAAACTATTTTACTTAGAAACATATTGTTACCGTTGACTTTGAAATATAAAATGGAAGCATTCCAAATTTTAAATTACATTGCAGTGTTTTCATAACGCTAAAAGAAATAATATGAACGGAAAAAATAATTTTCGGAAAATCTTCACCGATTATTTATTTTTTATTTTTTTTGTCGTTTCCGAATGGGGAAAAACGACCGGAAGACGGGGAATGAAAAAAAAAAAATTGTATTTACACGATTGTTCGGGCCTTTCTTCTTCGCTGATAATAATAATAATAATAATAATACGATAAAAAAATTCACAGCTAATACGAAATTATAAAGTCCCCCTTTCGCGCGCCGCCCGCGACGTGTGTGCTCACTGGACCATTATTTCCGTGTGTAATCCGCCGTGAAAACAGACACGGCGCTTTCCTTCCTGCTGCCACCTACTATATACACCCCCGGCGTGGCCCCCTCCACCACGCCACGTGGCCACACGAAATATTATAATACACATAACGTTATATACACTGAGGTACCTATATATATATATATATAATATAAATGTATAATATTCTTCGGCGATGTGGGTGTGCAGGAGCAGGACTGTGTACCGCTGCGCAGGAGAGGAATTAGGAAAGAAGAGCGGAAAAAAAGAACTGCTGTTTACCGGTTCCGGCGTAGCACTGCATTGCACGTTTATATACATATTATTATTATTATTATATTTATACTGTACACGCCGCCGTACACACACACACACACACACACACACACCTTCGTATAAATGAAATCTGTTTCGAAATTAAAATATATATATAATATTCATTGTGCTGCAGACTCTAACGAACGGTAAATATCGCAACCAAATCGAATTAAAGACTGCGCGTGCAGTGCACGAGGAAATGGAAATATATTATATATATCTCGCGTGTACGGAAATCGCATAATATATTTGTACGCGTATGTATATTATTTTATTTTACAGCCGCGCGTGTACAAACCCGCTGCAATACGCAACGGTGAAAAATAAATAAAAAAACGAAACACCTGCTCACTGCAATAAATAATATATTCTTATACACGGCATACCGCCGCAGTCTGTCGCGTAACGGTTACGATATTACATTGTCATAACACGGATTATAATAGTATTATGTCCAATTGCTAAATCTGGTGTCATTTCGTACGAAACGTCACACCCGCGGTCGAGTGAAAATGTGAAATGCACCGTTTTTCGTTTCCCTGACGATTTAGTTATGTCTACAGTAAAGTCATATAGTAAAAATGTGGTGTACATGTTTAAATAAAAGCACCATCGGTTGATAGCGAATGATTTTTACTATGATTTTATAAATTATTTATTTAAATCATTTATGAATATACAATAATCATCATAATACCTATATAAAGATTAACTGATGTGTCAACGCACATCCATTGGGCTTAGAGACTTGAAAGTTTGAACAGAGGTCCTATTTATAGTTTAAAAGACTTATACAACATAGGTGAGCACTATGAAAGGATTTTTCGAAATTCCATTTTTATGGGTCGATGGAAGTTTGAGCTCAGGATTGGATATATAATTTTTTCACGTTGTTTACCAAGAAAATATTTAAAATTTTTAAGTTTGTTTTATAATTATGGATTAAACACCCAGTAATTGTATCGAATCGCTATGAAAACCAATAGTTATCAAATAACTAATATTGTAGTTTAATTTTTCAAAATTGTATTCTATTTTTTTCAATAATTCGAAAACCTATTTCATAATTTGACCTCCACAATACGCCAATACTATCATAACTCAACGAAATTTCCGATTAGAAAAATGATAACTTTTTTGTTATCGAAGCAATTATTTTGGTCGAAATTGTGTACACAGAAAAGAAAAAATGATAATAGCAGTAATAATGAGTTTTTCAAAATTCTACCTTCAAGAGGGTCAAAAATGATGAAAGAGAAAAATACCCAAACCGCTGAAGCTATGAATATGAAATTTAATCAAAATTTTCAATTTTTGATGTAAATAATAACCATTACAAATTAGCAAATTGCTGTGTTGAGTGAAAAAGACATAGGTTAAAAATGTCAATGATTCAGAACTCGAAGGATAACAAACAATTTGAATCATCAATATTAAATTTGAGTATCATATTATATTAATTTGGTAGATGTTTTACTGCTTACTCTATTTATTAACAAAATCGCCACATCTTTATCGAGTTCCGTGAATTTTGAAGAGAGGGCAAAGAGGTGTTCAATATCCGTCGTAATAATCAAAATGTTATTTAATAATACAATATATAAAAACTATAAAAACGTAAATACGACTGTAGGAGATATATTACATAAATCGGCAAACCGGTAGGGGCTTTATTTTTATTATATTTGCTATACTGCACATCGTATAATATTATAGTCTCGATAAAGAAAAAATAGACTCCTCTGAAAGTTGTGAATCCCTTCGTTTTTTTTTTAGCAATTTGGAAGCTAAATCTCGTATATATATATATATACGAGCACACATAGTTGTTTTTTAGTAAGTTCACTTTTCCTCCTCAGAATTCACATTTATATTCTTTCGTTGTTGTACGTACAAACAAATCATAATATTCTAAAAAATATATGGTAAAAAAATACATGGTAAAAAATGAGTTTAAAACATATTTTTATGTGACTTGGATTACAACCGATGATTTTCCGAATACTCTTCCAAAACGGTATATATTTTCAGGGAACGAACTAAGATTATTAAGAATTAATATGCAATATTGTAGATTAATCACACGAAAAAAATCTATAAAAATATACAATAAAATAAATGCATTATCTATATGTATATTATATATAATAACTAACTATATACACACCGAAAATCGATTTGACTGCAAATGAATTCGGTAGAAATAATATATTTATTTTTAACTTTTACAGTGATTTATTATTTACGGTTTCCATTGTTTTCAATTTAACTGTGCATATGTACTGCACGTGATAAATTACACGATAAATTCTTATTATAAATCAGCAATACCCCTTCACTCCACCAAAAATATCAAATATTTTTAAATTAATTAAATTTATTAAAAGGTTTTTTAATTAATCTGTGTAGTTTTAATATAGCGTGCGCTTATTAAATATTAATGGGTGCTCGTTTTCTTTGGAATGTCCCGAGACACGTTTTGTCGATTTTATTTGAATTTCCAACTGCAGTCGGTTGTACGTGTACATATTATTGCTCATATGCCCGTTAATAATATTTCAAAGGATGTTGCTCAGTTGCGTAATTATAATAACGAACTTTCATGATACAATCCTCCAAATAATGATTATAAACACATAATATTAGATATTTCATAGTATAAAAATATGAGAATAGTTTAAATTTATTTAAAGTAATTTAAATTATAGTTTGTTATTTAAACGTAAAAATTAGTGTTATATCAGACATTATTTTGAATGTACATTGGACTGGATTTTCTGAGATATAATATTAGTTTGCATCATAAAGGTTTCCCTGTCCGTGCAATATTCAAGAATTAAATCAAGATTAATATAGGTTCCATATGGGTACACCTTTAAGTGAAGAATGTGAGTCTGGTAAATTTCAATATTCATCAAGGATTTCGACTGGAAATCAATCGAGTTGTGATGCTTTGTCTTATATTTTAAGGCACATACGAAGATTTTTTGTATTACGTTTTATCACGGGAGGCATATTGATGATCACGTGTATATTTTAAAAGTTCAATTAAAAAAACAAGTAAAATATAATAATAAAAATCGCAGTGTAAATATCTATGAAATTTGAGTCCATGTGACAATCTCAAAAGTCAATATCGTAAAAAATAAACGGTAAAATAATAACAATCATGAAATATTTTAACAGAGAAAACAATAGGCATTTATGTGTTATTATACTTTTGTTAAGAAATAAATATTTTTATTTTAAACTAATATTTTAAAATACAAAATGCTTTTCTTATGTATATATTATTTTTATAACTCATTAATATGAAAAGAATAACCGCCTATTTCAATCAACCTATCCACATAAGAATGCGTGTATTAGATTTGTCAAAAATGTCGATGAAAGATATTTATTATCTTTATAATATAAAGAATATAATACCATATTATAATATTTTATTGTATACACTGATCCGGATTCTTTTATATTGAGAACAAAAAACTGTTAATCGCTATCAAGAAATAAAAATAAATTTCAATCAGTATAATACACCGAATTATCGTCCAGACAATATTTACAGAATCCCTTCAGTTAATAAAAAAAGGTTTAGATAAATTTAAAGAAGAACTTAATGAAAAAATAATGTTAGAATATAATAGTTATGGGATTAAGATCAAGATATTATTTTTTTTAAAAACAACTAAGCCAAAATATAGATTAAATACGTATATATATATATATATATATATATATATATATATATATAAATCTAAGACCAAAAGCATTCGATTTCTTACTTTTCGCTGTTAAAACGTTTCGCAATTTTGACAAGCAACGATGATATTATATAGCGATGGCAATAGATGGCATGTCACTATAGTTTTTTTTAGTAAAATAAAAATATTTTCTTATTATTCAGCACGATTCAATACGTTCATTCAACACTCAACATCAGTATGCTAGGTGTGACTGAAAGCATATTTTCTTACTCGCCACACGTCGTTGTTTCGAATTAAAATTCTTGACTTTTGGTCAATAATCTCAATAAACCTCTGGACTCTGGCAATCACGTCCACCCGTAAAGTCCCACTGAACCATTTTAAGGACCTCATGTTATTTATCATGGTATTCATTACTCGAAAAAAAGTTATATCTCAGGCATAATACTACACGTGCATAATATAGACTTCCGTACTGTTTCATTAGCACCAATACTCATGTTATTTATTATATAATATCAAGTGTTATAGTTTTTAACGCAAACAGTCCATATATAAACGTGCCCCGCGATTGTATAATTATGTTCGTCAACAAAGAGCCCCTAAGCACACATCGTTTTATGAAAGCGCACGACGGCAGAATCGCGACAGTCGGTATATATACGAATATAAACCGCGTGTAGAGTTTTAATCAGATTTGCCGAATTCAAATAACAAGTGCGCAGCGTGCGCTTATACAGTGCATACAGGAAAAGTGTAGTGTATGTATAAATAATATAATACGGCGGGTGCTGCGTAGGGGTGGGTTGTGTGCGTGTGTGGGTGTGTCGTTTGTGTGTGTATGTGAGTGGTGTGAGTAAGTGTGAGTGTGTATGGGTGTGTTGTGTGTGTGTATGTAAGTGTGTATGTGTGTGTGTGTGTGTGTGTGTGTGTAGTATAATTGTGTGTCAAGAGATGAGGAACCACGCGTATATACGCATCGCGTGTGTACAACGTCAAAACGTTAAGACTCCCTCGCTTCCGCTCGGCCGATCGGAAAACATTAAGCCAATAATATGTGCTCTTTCCGTCACTCCACAGACTTGTAGATACACACACGTATCATACGTAAGTGTGTGTGTATGTGCATGCGTTTTGTTTTCTTGTTTTCAGTCGTACAGAATATACCGTACGTAGTGTACACATAATATGCTTACGTATATAAGCCCGCCGCCGTATTATTCCGCATGTGTCGAAATAATTATCGCGCGGAGGTGCGCACTCTCTTGTATCCAAACGAATCGGATTTGAGAAAACACGTAAATGCATGCAAGTATGTATATATAGTATTGTATAATATACCTGTATTCTACATATTATACTTGAACGCGCTCTCTCGGGTCTAAGAATTAGTCACGATTTCCTCGTACATATCATATATATATATATATATCAGACGCCCACCGAAGACTTCGAAAGTTCATTTTCCCGCTCGGTGTAAAGCGCGCGTATTTATACGTATACAATATGTATATGGTCTTCGGGAGAAATGTATACGTAAACACGTGCATCAGTCGTATTTTATTTCCGCCGAGTTCGCCTCTAAATGCATTATTATATTATAGTATCTTAAACCTCCGGCCGACTATGACTACCTATATATAATACCTACGTATAAATTATACATACACAGAGACGTAATATAATTAAATACACGGTTTTAAACATTTTGATGTCGGCAAACTGTATAGTATACGCGCGTGTATAGATATAATAATATACTACAGGGATTTGCGAATATAAAGCGAAGGTATGTTCCTACCTATGTGTTATATTATTATTATTATACTAATTTGCAGTGTTTCGACATTCAGCAACGTTTGCGAAATCAACGTAACGCTATAATATGATACTCTGCGAATAGTCGTTTTCAGACCGTATATATAATAATAATAATAATATGCGTAATATAGTTCATGTATTAAAACAATGTGCGTAATGTAATAATATTAATAATAATATACGCATATATACGCGTGTTGCATATTATGTGTTTATAACAGTATGTCACGTTAAAATGTATCCTAAATCGAGGATTTCCATACTGATTCAATTTTATTTATTAATATTGTTAGAATAATTTTATTGAACACCCGGTTTTGCTGTTTCGGTTTAATATGTGATATACCGTGTATACATACCACTATATTCTGCAAGCAAACCATGGAATATGCATCTAATATATCCTTATATCTATTACATGGACTGTACACTCAGGCTTATTTCAAATTCATGATTCGATTGTAAAAAAAAAGTATCGTCATCAGTCTAGCGGTGAACGAATATAATATTATGTTTGTGTACCAACGATAATGGGTACCTAACACACAATTACGCATCACAATACTATTGATTGCATAAATTTGTTTTAGTCGAATCACGTAGTGTTGATTTTATATTTAAAAGTAACCACCCGAAAAATATGTGTGTTCACATCACAAGAAATTACCAAACATATCAGTTTTATTTTATAATTATGAATGTATGACGTGCCTGTTTATACATATAATATACGAAAAAAAATTATGACGAAAAATCAATGTTATGAAAATACACGTATTTTTAGGAAATTTTTTTTTTTTTTTTATAAATTTGCATGTCACAAATTTTATCATAGCAAGAACAAAACACGTTACTAAAATATTATTATTATGTTGAGTTATAATATAGTTCTGCATTATAGCGTGCATAATATATAGTGTATACTGTGAATGTATATAAATGATTGCTTTTACGTTTCAAAATGATAATATCTTTTGACACTGAGCTCAGATTGTTAGTTTATCAGGGTTAAACGTACTATATTGTAAATATATACGTATATGTATAGAGTGCGTATTATCTTGCACCCCTCGTTACTGTACATCAGATATAATTGCTTTTGTATACACAATACACTTAAATATAAACCATGTACGGTTTCATAAAAGTTAAGAGAGAATACAGTAAGTATTAAGTACAATTATTTTGAATGAGAAACATCGTAATACCTTAGTTCAACATCATGATTTACGAGTATTTCTATGGTAAAAAATTAAAATATGTAATATTTTAAAATTTATTTTAAAAGTTTTACGTAATTTTATCAAAAATCTAGGAGCCAAGAAATACAAACGAATCTTTATCTTATTCATTTTGCCGCTTTTATTTTGTTTATTATATTTTACATTTTTAATCTAACATGCAAAACATTTTTCCAAGACTACAATTATTTTGCTGGTTTCATTATTTTACGAATTGTCTAGTTATATTTTTTTGATCATCTTCAATTTAACTTTATCATTATACCACATATTTTTTAAATAAATGGTTTTTTCTCAAAAGGTCATTTTACTATTTCATATTTTTTCCACGTTTATTTTTATTATTTATTTATATTTTAATATGATCGTTTCTTTTCCGAGTTTTCCCCGTATTACTTCTTTTATGCATATTTATTTTTTGCTGACAAATTTTCAAATACTTTTTTCTTGTTTAACTATAACATTTTTATTCTGGGTAAAGCGATATATTGAATATATAAATTGAATTAACAATAATTATGATCTGAGAAAAAGAGTTTTATTGATTTTTTTTTTTCATAAAATCACTAAAATGGTTCGATCAAAATTATTCAAAATGTATGAGAAAGTTTTTTTTTATATACTATTCTTCATACAATTGAGTATAAGAAATATCAAAATCCTTTGCCATAATTAGATCTTTAAAAAAATTCGACAGAAATCACGAAATCTGCGAAATTTTTGTTGTTAAAAATTCTTAAGACTTTAAGTTATATAACAATTTGGACTTGAAAATTGAATACAAGATATCAATATCACTATTTTATCATATTATGTATATTAAATTAAATGCGTTTGATATAGTCATAGTAATATATTTTATTACCTTCTTAGGTACATGAACTTATATGTATTGTCATTATATAATTATCGTTGCAAAAATATACGTTTATAATGTTTAAATACGTTTAATAACATTTACGTCTATTATAACACACTGCGCGTTTTCGTGTTGACCATTCTCGATATTCGTCACCCTCCCCTGCCATTGTTCTGGCCGTACCGATTCAAACAATCGCAGTCCAATACCGTTTATAGGCACCCTATATTGTATATTTTTATTATTATGAGAATATCTAATGAAAATACCAATAAATAAGTCTTTTACTGATTGACAAGCAGTCGAAGGTCACCTGTGGAGGCATTCAAAATACCCACAATTGTGTGAAATATCCAAAACTCAAAACCGCGATATCAATAAAAGCGTAATAACAATATGGTACCTATTTCACATTCGTCATGCGTATAGCATTTAACTATTAACATAATTCAATTGGAAAACACTTAATATAATATATGTATTTTATCAACATTTACATTTACACAATGGTTAAGAATTACAAGAAAAAAAAAATTTGAACAAATCGGTGGTCATATTTTAATTCATTTCACAATAAAAATTATATTCTTCATAACACTAAATTCACGTGGAATAGTATAAACTATTTTTATTCGTGAACTGTATTTCTTCTTGATCAACAATAATAGAAATGTAATGGTAAAATTTGCTTTTTTCATTTAAAATAACGACTTACCGTTACCTATATGGTTATAATATTAGTATTATTCGTAATATAATATTACAATTTTATTATATAAATTACATACATAATAAACTATATCGATTTAAATAATATTTAAAATTTAGTCAAAATAGCATGAATGACTTGATCAGCATTTCGTGTTACAGCGATTATAATAATTAAATAATATCATACCTACAGAAAAAATAACGAAAATTAAACATTATAAACTATATACTATTTCATGAATCTTTCCTATTATACATATTTTTGCATTTTGTATATTTATATGACAAAAATGAAAACGGTATGTTGCATTGTGTAACCATATACCATGCAGTTGTAACCTAATTCAAAATCTACTTATTATTTTGTAAATGAAATAGTGAAGAATTTAACGTTATAATATATTAATTGAGCTATGTATAATACAAGACATTTGCAAAAAAAAAAAATGTATATTGAAAGCTTTATATAACGCGATTGCATATTATAAATTCTACTATAGGTACCTGTAATAAATGTGCAGGATTTAAAATGCTGTGTTTTAGGTGGATATTTCTATTTCCATAAATAAAATAAATTAATTTTCTTTTATTATTTTCATATGACCGACTCGAGGATGCCATGCAAAAGGATCTCATTTTATTCATGCTTCGGTGCAGTTCTTCACAACAGCCTAACAAGTATCCGTCTATGCCTTTTTCTGTACGTATAACTATATAGCGTAACAATACATACTCGCTGTAACAATCATGATATTACATATGTATATACTTGAAAGCCGTTTTTTCACAAACACTCATTTTAAAACATTTTTAGCGAAAAAAATGTACCCACCTACATAAGAGATATAAGGTGGAATATGGCACTACAACAAATGAATATTTTTTTCTTCTATAATAATCCGCTTAAACGTACTTGAAAACATACATTTTTTGTGCAGTGTAAATAAAGATTGTGACTCATTGTAAAAATGTTGATGCCTTTTCTACTATTTACTATACATCGCGTACATAATAATGCTTTACTAAAAAGCCTTTAAGAGATAATCATACACAATATAAGTATTTTTTTTTCAAATAATTCACTATAAAGAAATTAGGAACATACTTTTACCATCTACATTTTTAGATAATATGTGAAACAAGCATTGTATACCTATTGGTTTTATTATATATGGTTTTATTGTGTATAAAGTTTTTTTTTCTTTGTTTTACCTGTAACTTTTCTGAAAAGAAATTTCATCTAGTTAGTACTTTTTGGAGAAAGTACTTTCGATTTTTGAAATTCTAAATCGTTTTTCGAAAAAAAATAAAAACGTAAAGAATTACAAACAATTTTAACCTGAATGTAGGACTCAAATTTGGTATTTCTTATTTTAGTTGTCATAGCAACGTGAAATATGTACTGGGTAGTTAATATATTTATATATTAATAGATAAATTACCTGGTGTCGCATGGAACAGTCTTAACCGGGGCATAACTTTTAATGGAATTAAAAGTAATTAGATTAAATTAAATTAATTTAATTTAGTTACTACTACCATACATTATTTAAGCTATTACAGCTTTATAATAGTTTTATTGCTAATATGTTATTGGTTAGCTATAATAATTATGGCCAACCAATAACACAGGAAATTATATTCCTCTGATAAAATGTCTTACCCGTAGCTTCAGCAGCTAAGAGTGTATTTTTCCATACTCTTTTTTAATTTATTTTACTCATTCAAAGATTGAATTTTGGAAATTCTTGAACAATTATAATCATGAATATCTATTTCTATTTTTATATACTATATTAATTTACACTATTTATATTTATATTTATTTACCTATACGTTAATATTGTAACGTTGTAAAATCAACGTAAAATATTTCTTATAGGCTATAGGTAACATTAAGTGAAAATAACATCAAATTGAAAGTTGTAATTAATCAAGATACGCTGTAGTATAGTGTAACAGTTCTATTCATCATAAAAAAAACTACTGACTCCATTTCATATGTATAGCTTTAGTGGTTCTGGCTAGGCCATGTATTCCATCCCCCCTTTTACCACTCTAACTACCTAAGAGGCTGCCTTTGGAAAATTCTTTCTTAGTGCTATAATCAGATGTTTTTTTTTTTTTTTTGTGTGTATCTTTCTCGATTTCTATCAGAAGGATTGTTCCGATTTATACAAAGCTATAATTTATCTGATCGTAATATCGTCTATTTAGAATATGATATTAGGTGTTTAACTGTTATTTTGGCTATCGTAGTGACTTTAAACTGCTGTAAATCAACAAAAAATCAATATTAAATATTACCTTGGTAATCAGTAAGAAAAAAAATATACACCTGACCCAGAGCCTAAGCGATATTCGATCCTTAAAAATGCGAAAAATCACTTCTTATTACTTGGTTAAATTATTATAAAAACCACTATTCCGAATTTCCAGTTCGTACGTTGAGTAGTTTATGAGATACAGCGATTCAGTGGTGTTCGAATTGTTTAGATTATGTGTAATGGTATTATTAGTTTTTATAAATACAAGCTAATCCAGCCGAACTGTATCACGCAGAATTGTACTATTTTGGAAAGCAATTATAGGTATAATATGGATTTAAATTTAAAAGACCAATAAAGCAATATATGACCTATCCCTATGACTCACTTTACCTAGGACTCTTGCCTTTTCATTATTTTATTAAGTTTGAGTATATCATTTTTTAGTATGACGGATAATTTGCTACATAATAAATTAATTATCAGTTGCAGCAGATAATATATTTGTTGCAAGACATTTTCCTGAATCAAAATTCTCGAATAGTATTTTTCCCAAAAGTCGGTAAACCCAAAACCTTTTTTTCCGAATAGTTTCTTTTTCGACGGTTATTGTTAAGGGTAAAAAATAATATTACATTATTACTATAAAGTAATACAAATATTTTTTACTTATTTTACTAAAATGGTATTTTATTTATAAAACATTTCACGCTTGTAGAAAATAAATAATAATCAATATAAATCATACCTAACATAAATAATTATGGGCTATTATGGCTAATATGATCAACATTCACACTTTTACAACTAAATCAAAAAACATGCAAATACATTTGCAACTCTTCGTTTGTGTCAAAATTAGCATAAGAGCACTGGCTAATGATATAAACACTAAAGGTACAAAAAAGAACATAATTTTTATACCTACTAAAATTAATTACTTATTAATACTGGCCATTTCTATTAAAAATCTATATTTTTTCTTTAAATAAAATGCACGCAACACCTTTATTTATAATAGTTCTTGTAAATTTCATTTCACACAAATCTGCTCAAATACTATATCTGATATGTAATCAATTAATAAATTCTTCAATGAAGATTAAATTTAGGATTTTTTTAACAATATAGAGCTAATAAATTTAATATTTACTATCTGGAATGAAGCATACAGCTATATTATATTATTATCTATATGAGTTAATTTCGGAAACAATAATCGTCGGGAAAAAAGCTTTTGGGAAAAATTCCATTCGGAATAAAGGACATTCTGGAATTTCGAGTTGGGAAAGATATCATGATCCATTTATGCAGAGTTAGATGCTATAATTTTGATAGTAAGTAATTATCGACAAATAACAGTGAATACAAACTGTATGAGTAAATTATACAGTTGCATTTATAATCTGAAGAATGTACAATCTTAAATACTATAAATTTATGACATTTTGACTTTTATCCATAACAAAGACTACAATATTATAATGCATTCAGATGTATTAACCGAAATTTCGCATTAGAAAATATATTTCTATAGAATACGAAATAGCCTCAAGTCTACCTATAGGTTATTCAAACAGGAGGCGTTGACCTTTTAAAAAAAACTTTTGAATGAATATATTTTCAGAACACATTTTTCACACATTTTAATGTGCCTATAAAAAAATCCTCATACGTATAATAGGTACATAAGCGCAGTGTCCCTCGAACATAATTATTCTTTGAGCACGAGTGTGCGCGTGTAGAAGGTTTTCAGAAGACATGTGTTTTTTCTTTTTCATTTATAAACGCGTACCTAAGTTATCTTTTTTCACTCATAAACTCCAACAAACAACTCATAAGGCGTAAAAAAGAGAACAGATATCAGATGAATAGAATTCTTTAAGACAGCGTATTATCGGCCCTAAATAAGAGGAGAAAATAATATATATTTTTATTCGATGTCCTGCAGTGCGACATTCGCGCTTTGTCCGCTACGAGGGTGTAGACAATTTGTCCCCGTATATGTGCCATTGATACAAGAATACTACTTAAGTGTTCGGGGGAGGTTCATAAAAATCGTAAAATAGGTGTCAGCTACAAAAAGAAATTACCCAGTGAGACTGCTGCGAGTGATTTATGATAATTTTTTTTTTATATTATTCCACAATAATTTGGATGGCGAAAATGTGCGCATATTATATAATATATAGTCTTTCACAATGTCAAAGGAATGTGAAGATTCAAAAGCGATATTGTATTATTGGTTTACGACTCTGGTTTCGTATATACTTAAAATAATCGTATGTGTAAGGTACAAAGATTATTTCGTTTGGTAAGTTAGGAGGATAACATTTTAAAAATGAATACACATTGTACTCAATAGACAATAATAATAATATGAGATCAGAACGATTATTTAAGCAATTATGAAGTTAAAGTATTCATTTAAAGCCATAAATTATATCAAAACATAAATTGGAGAACAGTTCCTGAAAATTTGCGAAATCATGTACATTTTCATAAACATTTATATAAACATTTGTGATTGCATAAATGCCATAATATATATAATATTATAGAAAATATGAACCTACACGCGATTACACATGATTTTAAAAGCCGTGTTATGGTACCATCCGTTAAACGCGGCTTTTAGTGAATATAGTGACTATTTATTGAGGGTAAAATGAATAGGCAATTTTCATATTGTTTAGTGTGTTTAACACCATTGTACTGATTACATCATATTCATCACATTAATTTATCGTCGAACGGATAAGCGGGTTCAGGTAATTTAAGATGAACGCTGTAATATCCTTATATTATACAGCAAACAACAAAACAATTTGTTTTTCATAAATCGCAGCGAACACATACGATAACTTAATAGTTATAACTAGGGAACGGATTTAATTGTAAATACATATTTTTATTGGAATGAGATATTTTTAATCTGATAAAAAATGTACACGATTCAGATCGTTCTTATTAAAATAAGCCCAATTTTATTTTACATATTTTTACATATTTGGTAAATAAGTACATATTTTAGTACTTATTTTAGTGATTTTCAATTTTTGATGACTTTAAACATTATCTGTTTCGTCTAAATTAACAAGATTAGTAATTTTTGACGACCACCAAATATTATCGTTATCTAAATGGCATTTACGTACCAGTTCAGTAATACCTCTTCTTAATGCCTGACGATATAAATATAAAAGAAGGAAATGGTACCTACATTGTCGAGTATGTAGGTACTTGACAATCGTCTTAAGTAGCATTCGTAGTTTCTATGCATTTAAAACGTAATCTCGTGTACTAGTCGACGTCTAGTTTATAATTTTGAAATGCCAAATGTTGTGAAATCGAAATCAAAAGCGAATTTTTATTTAAAAGAGTTTCCTAACGAGACATTTGAAAGTTATGGAGAACTCTTATTCTGTTCATGCTGTGAAAAGGCAGTATCAATAAATCAGCGTTTTTCAGTTACTCAACATATATCTACATCTAAGCATTCTAAGCACCAACAAAATAGAGATCGTAAAAAAAAATTTCAACAAAATTTCTTGAAGTCAGAACCATCTACGTCTTCCAATAATTTGTCAGCTTTTAATACCGGAATAATAGTTTTACATATCTACATCGTTTGTAATACTTTTATTTATAAAATATTTTTTTTTGCAATTTTACTGTACCTACTAATACATTTTTTCAATATACATATTTTTAATTTTTTTTTACATATTTTAATAAATTTAATTATATATTTATGTACATATTTTGATTTTTTTATTACAATGAAGTCCGTTCCCTAGTTATAACTATTATATTAACAAAATATTTCCAAGTCCCATCGTACCTACACAAGTTATATATACATATATACATACTATATGAATTTAGTCACTGGTTACTATAGTCAGTGACATGATTATACTTAAGTATTTTATACTTTTATTTATTAAGTATTTTTACGGTCGAAAAATTAGTAGCTTGCGTTTTAAAATAATTAGTTTTGAACGAGGTAAAAAAATAAAGAATTATAATCGTATTTAAATTAGTATAGATTTGTTGGGCGTTGTAAAATGACAATGTTTTGAAACGAAGACGATCAAAAAATAAAAACTTTACTGCACACATTTTTTTTTGGCATCCAAGAAAAATTTAGTTCATGCCTTCTCATGTAGTCATTAACATATTCCATATATATGGAGTAAAAAATTTACAGACTGCAAATAATCTATAAAAAAAACTGCAAACGATGGGCTGCAGAAGAATGTAATCTATATTTATTCAAACGGACAGGCTAAGATAATTAAACCTGAACTAAGGAAAAGTCACTAAATCCTTCTACAGCAATATTATATTATGTTAAGATAAAATATTGATTAGAAAAAAAACCTATGGATATGACAAACACTTATGGTGTACGAGCCAAACCTATGCGATGTACGAAATATTCAAAAATGTATTTCACAAATACATTTTGAAAGATTTAGTAATATAAGCAGCTTTAAAGTTGAAAACAGTAATAACTATACCTTTTATTTTTACTTATAAATAAACCTCTTAAAAGTGTTTTTACGAGTACATGATTCACTTATATAGAAATCTAAATTTCGAGGAAAAAAACCAAACATAATAACATGACATAAACGATTTTTTTGAAAATGTTTGCTTTAAAATAACCTGCGATCGATTTCAATATAATGTTTTAGACTGTAAACTGGGTTATTCTTTGACGTCAAACATTAATTTTCTCGATCAATAATCATGTGTTTTTTTTTTCTACAAAAAAATTATATTTACAATCTATATTTACCTATTTGCAAACTGATATATAGTACAATAGAAGTGAGTATGATTACATGGTTAATATAATAATCACGTGTTTTCAAAATTATTACTTTCATGCAATTTACAATCGTCATAACAGGACATTTTTTGCAATAACATTTTAATACTTATGGTTTTTACTTTGGTAATGCAACAACTTATATTAATAATTTTAATTCGTAGCGCAAGAGTTTAAATTATTACTAATGACTCATGAGTCATAAGTATTTAAAGTTAGACAAGTTAGACAATTCGAATGATGGTTTACCAAAATTTTTCCAAGGACTTAATTATATCATTCCACCCGGTTCATTTATACATTTAATCCTTATATGAACTATACATTAACACTAGCGAAATATACAAAATTTGATATTCGAATTTACGACGAAAAATTACAACCGTTTAGCAAATATCATATAATATTGATTTCAATTGTATACCTACAAATTATAAATCTCAAAGCAGTAAATTGACCGAAAAATAATAATTGTTGTTGTAAGCAAAAACGGTTGGCAGATATATATATATATATATATATATAATGTACCATGATATACTAATAATTGATGAGGTCACTGTAAGATTTTTACTTTTCAGTAAGTACCTATTCCACGATTGTTACACGGTGCACTGAAGGATCGCTGCAATAATCGTTTCGTGATGTCCTTTTATAATAATTGTCCGTTGTACAAACGAATGTACTTACAATAGAGGAGGAAAAAAAACACTTCAAGTGCGTTATCCCTTAACAGGGGCTTGCGAAGCTTTATTAACAGTAAAACACACAGTCATTATTATATTGTTATCAATATATATATATGGGACAAGAGTATATATGGGGAGAAGGAAAATAGAAGGAAAAAAAATTAGTCTTTAAGTCAATTGTCTACCGGTGTGCACAAACAATTGTAGTAATAAATCGTATTTGGACGTGAGAAGTCCGCCGAACATGCAATTATTGTAACCGAAGCCTGAATTAAGCCGTCGGAAAAAAAAACATTCGGAGAATAAAAATACAATAATCGGTATTAAAAAAAAAATCTATATATATATATATATATATATAATAATCGTGAGTCTGTCATGCTGATGTGAACTGATGGAATGAACCGCCTGTAGACAAGGCGCACAAAGGCCTCTTTCATTTATCGGCAAGCTCCCGCAGTCAAATGCCACACGTACAATAGGACTGAGTACGCTTTGTCGAAATCTGCGAAGACGCGTATGTTCATATTATAGTTATATACAATACGTATATGTTATCGTGCGTGCCGTTCCTGTACAATGATATGCTGATAACATTTTATGCTTGCGTATAATAATATACGTATTGTAACACGATAATTAATGAGTACGTGAAAACCTGCTGAACGAGTACATTATTATTTTTACGAAAATTAAGTCTTATTTAATTATTATATTTGTTGATTATAAAAAAAAACCTCATTTATCTGCATTTAAACCAGTCAAGATATTAAACACAACTGTGTTTCCATCTATGATAAAAAAAAAACCCTTATCCCCAGAATGTACCTATCATAGTTCTTAAACAAATATCATGAAATCTCACTCTGCACTCTATAATATTTTGAAATTTATAAGATTATTCCTTCCAATTTAACGCATTGGCAATATACGCGAGATGTCCCTGGAATAAAACCCTAACCCCTGGATAAAATATTAATAAATATTAAATTGAACTGCAATTCAAAGTAGAAATGCAAGTATGAAAGTATTCTTATAATATTATAAATGAAAAATATGTTTCACATTCTGAGTGAAGTGAGAAATGTATACAATTTCTTTAATGAAATATTTGTGATTTTATATATTTTAAACATTTTCTATGGAAAAATATGTACTAATATTCTTATAAAGATAATTGGGAATTGGATCCTAATTGAATTTTAAATAAATAAACTGTAATATGTATTATCAGTATAAAAATTATTAACTAAAAATATATACTCTGCAATGTATACGTAACCCATATTTTATGCTATTAATTAATAATTTCAATAAGTAACAACTATTAAGGGCAATATTTTCTATTATAAAAACTTCAACTAAAATTTCTAATTTCTAAAATTAGTCGTAGGTACACTTATCTGTAGGGTACTGCAATAGGTATAAATGTACGTTATTTTAGGTCCCATAGGCCAAAGAACACATGCACGTACTAAAATGATAAACATTTTGAAATTTCATAGCAATTGATCAATAAAGTGAAGTAATATACAAATGTGTACAAATTTGTAATAAACCAGTATACTACAAGAAAATGTAAAAAATTCCAATTTATTCCAATGTATAATCAAGCGAGACATTCGCAGTGTCCCTAAATTGGTGAACACTCAGAATATTCAGGCTCATTTTCAATGAAGTATAATTTAAAATAAAGGCTGGAATAAACGAATAAAATTGTTAATCCTAATATTTAACTTCCGTTATCTGGATATGTGTTTAATTAATATATATTCAAAAACGATTGCAGAGTACACTATTTAATCAATATCTTACCCTCTTTATTCGTAAACAGCTCCCTAGAGCCAAATGTCAAGACTACTAAGTACAAAGTATAATCGTAAAGTGAGACTTATATTTTATTCAAGGGGACAATTTGAAAGTATATTATTTTAAAAACAATAAAGGCTCAACAAAAATCCATTTTTATACAACAAATATAGAAACTTAATTAAAGTAGGATAATAATAAAAACCATTTAATACACTGTTATAAAATTGTATATATTTTATAAATGCAGGAACCAATAATAATTAGTAATGGCTTTAGTTTTGATGAATGCTACTTTATTTGTTAAAATGTTTCCTCAGTCTAATGGTTTTGTTTTTTTTTTTTTTGTTAATAGTTAAAAAGTATATATTTATTTATTAAAATAAAGATACTTATACATTTATTAACTATATTATCTAAAATATATATAATAATCTAATTTAAAAAAATGTGCTTAAACATTGTAAAATATAAGTTGTAGATGTAATAGAGTTTTTTCATTTTTAGAGATGTTAACATTATAATACCTATACCTATATACGATATAAAATCCATTTTGTTTTTTTTCGGTATTCTGTTCTACGCATTAGATATATCATTTTTTAGGTGAAACATTATTTATTTAATATAATTATTATCTTTTTCTCTTTTCTTTTTTTTACTATTAATTCATAGCACACTTAAACGCCCAGAAACATTACGATAAAAAAAAAAAAAAGAAGATTCATATACTTAGTAAAAATTTAATCTTTTACACTCTGTCGTCGGAGCGATGTACGCGCTAGGAAACTTTTATTACAAACCTTATATATATATACACATAATGCATTTTCACTTATTTTTTTCCGTTTTAAATTGAATCCGGTGGCTCTTATCGAGGTAACGAAACTTCCGACTTAATTGAAAAAGTTATCCGAAATATAATTTACCACCGGTGCGTATATATATACGTAATATGTATAGCCTGCCCCGGCAACATTGCGTTTGCATTCGCTTGGCACGGTCGTCGCGCCACCGCCGCCGTTACGGAGAGCGCGTGTTATCTATGACAAACGGTCGTTGTGTTTGGCTCTGTATAATATAATAATAATATAATAGTACGGAGTAGGTTGATGATGATAATAATAATAATATACAGTTGAATTGTTATTATGTAGGTAACGAATTTTTTTATGCACAGAGATGAATCTATGATTTTTTTTTTTGGGGGGGGGGGGGAAAGGCTTACATTTTTTTTTATTAAAAATACTTAAATATTTATAAATTCAGTATTTTATGACATATTATCAATAATAATTTGCAATAAGTGTACACTCAAGGGAGCTATTTTTTTCAGAAAACTGAATTTGAATTTTAAACTTTATTCCTTATATAAGTTCTACGTCGTCACACCATTTGCTAACATATCATCTTAACTCTTCCGACCCTTCTCTTAAATTCACCACTAACTTTTCTTTGAAAAACGTTTCCGTTTGACGAATTTATTTTATAATTTTAGGTATAACAGTATTTATATTTCGAAGCTTTCAAAAGTATAGAAAAATAATATTTCAGAAACATAAATATATGCAACTTTTAACACTATTAGTCTACTAATACGTGCACTATACTATTTATTATTTATTACCTATTATACAATATCATTTTGGCTGCATACGAACTAAGTCCTAATAAGAACTTTTAGAACAAATTAAGCCCCGGGTTGTTTTAGGTACATACTTATCGAGTCCATGTTTTAATACTAACTGAGATTTGTATGAAACTTGAAAAAATCGCTTTCCTTACTATTTTTATAAACTTAGAAGTTAAGGACTGTCTGCATAACATTTCTACAGGTATTTTAAAAAAATGTTGACATCCATGATTTTCACGGTGCCACTCGTAATCCTGAATATAATACAGTGAAACATCGGTAACTGATTATTACTATCGAAGGTAAAAATAAAATGTACGATGTCCGGTCCAAAGCCGATAGAGCTTTAGTGAACTGTCGTTTCTAATTAATACAACTATTGAGTGACCCATAAAATCTAAATTTTTAATTTCGACGACGAATGTAATATTAAAATGATGGAGTTTATTTATTTATTTCGTATGGCTAAATATAATAATGCACCAATACTAATACAATATCATAAAATATAATTTAATTATAATTGTTGTCTGTTACAAGTCTCAGTTGAGCTCGTTTAGCCATTCCATTGCTTCTTTGATGAAGTAAATACTACGGAATTTGCATCTCAATAAGTAAAATATTTTTCGTTTCCCAATCGCGGACTGGAACTTATATGTTCTTCGTTTTTACCGTGAAGTAATTAGTATTAGCACATTATTATATTTTCTCGTTCAGATATAGCATCAATTGATTATTATTATTATGATTTTATAGACATGATTATTATGTATGCATGAATTACATAATATTATCTGCAATAATTATAATATATAATATATTACACTTACAGTAAAAACGTTTTTTAATATAATGTAGGTATTTTTTCTATTTTAACATGATATTTTCAGTTAAGCGAATTTTTTTCATCGTATTTGTTGAATAAACGTTCGGCAATAATAAAGTCCCGTACAAATAATAAGATCCGGTCTAGCTGTGGAACGAGTAGGTATACAACTACAAATACGACTGCGACGAAAATCCGTAGCTGCTGTGCGACAATGTGTTTAAGCCGTTTACCGCACCAGCAACGCCCAGTAATGCCCACCGATTCCGGAACCCTTAATTAAACCTACGGACCCCGGCCGGGTATTCCCATGGACCCCATTGTCACAGGTATTATTATTATTATTATTATTGTCATTATTATATATTTATATATTACACGTTCCCTCCGCGTGCACATGCGACCGGTAACGTCACACACACGCACACGCATATAATAATATAATCGCCGCAGATAACATCAAACTCGGTATCGACACGACCCTTTTGACTCGGCGTGCGGACGCAGCTTGATACAAGCCATTATCTTTGTTTTCGTTGTACGACATAATGTAGAGGTTATATGTACATGTATTATGGTAGGCACATGTAGTATCCGCGCGCGCGCGTGTGTGTGTTTGTGTGTATAATGACCCCGGGAACTCGCGGCGGCGGTTCTTTATATTATATATTTATTTTTTATTTTTTTTCTTCCGCAGAGTCTGAGAAACATATAATAATATGTAGATCACATTATTATGTACACTACATATTATAATAGACGAACACACGAACGAACGACGCATAGGTACCGCATCTATACAAAATATAATATTGTTTGCACTGCCGATGAGAACGAAGCAGCTGCTGCTGTGTTGCGAGCAGACTGCAATGGCTGCAGCAGCGGTATACCGACGACGATGATAATACTAATATAGTCCTGATGTGTGTACAACGTATACTTGAAGTCTGTGTGAAGTAGGCATCCGCAAAAGCACCATAACATTATACCTACAGCTGATAATTATCCAGCCTAGTCCGGGAGATTATATTTTACTATTTTGGATTAAAGACATTACCATTTATTTGATTTAAAACAACATTTCAGGTTGAAAAAAAAAATTGCACAACCGTCGTATACATTTGAAGGATGTTTATTTTTATTTATCTATACTACAGATTAATTTACAAATCTTATTCGGCAATTATTAAATTCTAAATATCAAACGGAAATAAATATTTCTTATAGGTAACCAAAAACAAAAAATGTAAAAATGTATACATCCAATCCATGTGGATATGCGATTTTCGACAAATCTTCTCTTATACGCCTGTACATAGTAATAACTTGTTACTATATAGGTACCTACTTACCGTCTTACCATCAACATATCAAATTATTTTGGTATTTTTGACCTTACGCTGATCAGTAAGTGGCGTGAGTGGTATTGTGAATCGATAGTGATTAAAAAGAAAGTTTTTAATAAACAAGGTTTTCTTAGATCCTCTTTTTTTGTGAATATAATTTATGTGAGGGTTTAAAAAAAAATCTTATGGGCCCCACAAACGGATATACTTCAACGTCGATAGTTATTACTTATTATTCATTGCATACGACAATATATAGTATATACCATACCTATAATATGCAGTGCCTGTTATGTGAAAACAGGAGCACGATGTCTATGGTTGGATCTACTACCATATGGTTTTGATTTTGGTGTTTCCATTTGGTATTTTAACGGTAGTAGTGCTCGATCTTAACTATCATTATACTTTTATAAAATCTATAGAAATGAAACTATAACAAATAATCGACTGATTGGTAATTTATTTATTTGAATATATGCTCATTAGCATACTGATACAGTACATAAATTAATTTAGTTAAGTTACTACAATATATATACATATCTAAGTATATCATAATAGATAAATGTAAAATGACTAATTTAAATCAATTTAACATTATATCTAACTTGGCACAAATAAGACATTAATGTTATTACGGCCGCTATTATATTATCAAATTATTATTGTATAGACATTTAATGATCCTTTTATTTTATCAGCGTATTATTTTAAACATTATTATAATAAAGTAATATTTTTTTGTAAGAGGGCTTCAGAACCTTTAACCCTTACAAAATTACTTTTCCTTTTTCCTTTTTTTTTTTATCAAATACTTACAATCACTGAATAACAATATTTTTATTAACATTGAAAATTGGTATAGTCTGTTATTTACCAAACAGCAAATAAATTAAATACTTTAGTATACTATAATGTGTTTTACTAGGTATGTATTCAAAAATATTGATATTTTTTCATCAAAATAGGTAAAATTATAATATCTTTGAGTTACAACTATTGATCCTATTTAGACGCATATAATAAGAGTAAAAATATGAAAATATGTATTATATTATATTAAAATACAGGTCATGAATGCATAATGAAAGTAAATAAAATACAGTAAAAAGTGTTGTTTATATGAACTCATATATGTAATACCACACAAAAAGCTTTAATCAGCGACATTGATTAAAATATTATGTAAGCATTAGTTAAACATAAAAACTTAATATAATCCTGTATGTGTATACGTATATTATAACGGTATTTTCATTTTAAGTCATATATTTTGATCGTTACACATTATACTATAATATTATAAAATATAATAAACTAAATTCTTTTAACTGTATAAATACATATACATACTCGTATATATTATAAATAAAGGTACCTATGTCATTTTTTTATTGTGTAAAAGATAATAATAAATAAATAAAAGGTGAGAAACAGAGTAGGTGGTTTGGGGAGAAGATGTATGGGCTTTTAATAATGATTCGTGCTTATCGAGGTGTGCGTTTATGTAATGGACCATGAGTGCCGCAGTAGTTACACGTATTTATACACGATGAAAAGCGTCGCATAACCTGGACCGTATTTATGCAAAATAAAACAATAACTTTCCGGTTGAAAAAGCATTTGAACCGGTCAAAGGGTTGTTGTTGCATTTTTTGTCGCTCACACGTTTCCCGTCTCTCTCACTCCTTATTCCTCTTTTTCTCCTCTCCCCCTCCCATTAGCTCTCATTCGTTCTCCGTCCCACCGTATATATATAGTTTATCTCTCTATCTATCACTCTATACGATCATATACATATACACACATATATATGGCCACCATTATCAACGGGGTTACCCCTTTCGTTCGGATTACATGAGCTAAACGGTTGTTGTTTTTCATCATTTTATATATATACGTATACACATATAATAATAATAATAATAATAATAATGTAACACGGGCGCGGTTCTATATATGTATATTTATGCAATGGAAGGGAGGAGAACCCGGTTTATCTGCTGAAATGGAAAAGTCATTTGACGAAAATTATTAATATTCAGGGACGCATAAAAGAGGCTGTTTATACGGTGTTTCGTCAAAATGACACACTGCGAGGGAGGTGGAGGGAGGGAGAAATGCTTGTTTCTCGGTAAAAAAAAAAAAAAATAATAATAATAATAATAATATAATCTGATGCAGTTTCATCTGCGTGTATGCGCTGCGTGTAGAACATACAAATTGACTTATATTTGTATACTACGTTTATGTATCATGTACATTATAATATATTCACTAAATGAAATACAGACGTATTTCCAACGAAAAACAACGATTACATGTTATTAATATTTACATAGTTTAAAGATTAAAATTATTTACATTTTTCGGGAAATATTTGTTTTTGATGTACGCATTAAATGATGTCGATCGAGCCGAGATAATTATATAAAATCGTATCGGAAATTTTAATAATCGCAGTAGGTAGGTATGTCATACGTGGATGAAGTATATTATATTTATATTATACTATACTGTAGTTGTACATTATTAAATGCTATACTTGAGCGTGTTCAACAATAAAATTATTGATATTATACGCGTATTATATGATTATTTGATTACTCCAAATTTTGCGCGTGTACCTATAAATACGAATCTAATGATGTAGTAGCTAGTTACGTATTATTACATACGCATACCTAAGTATCATAAACTTTACGTGATTACATTACGATGAGAAATAGTTTATCCTCTATATACATATACTTCTATCATAACTATTGACGCAAAAGACTCTAATAATATGAAGAAAAAAAAACACACACACCCTCTCGAGTACTAACGCCCGTGTGGTGCTAATTTTGGTAAACTGACGGATGTAAAGATAATTATTAAAATCTCCACACTCCCAAAACGGATCCCTCTTTGTATTATTATTATCGTCCTTCCCCCGGGTGACATAAGCGGTTACGAACAGTTCACTAGTTCCCACCCCAACCGAATAATAAAAGCTTCGCGGGGACAAGGAAAAATCGATTATTATTATTATTTGCAGACACGTAGTTAGTTTAGGTTATGATTTTTCTACACGCGCTACACTTTTTCCACAACAATAATATTATTTCATCTAAAATCACACATAATATAACGTTTTCGTTTTATAGTATATCCATATAATACGCATCATGCCGTATATAATGACACAATTAAATGTAACTATAATTTCTACGCTATACATTGAACATGAGGTTAAACTAACCCATAAGCTATTAATATCATGCGCTATGATATTTATTCGTGTATTGAATATGGGTACTCTAATAACTCGAGTGAAAATAAGACGGATTTATTTACAAAAAAAATATACTTAATTACAAAACACCGATTTAGATGCAAGTATATTTAGGTGCGTGTATTGTACATGATATAAATCCGATTTACTTTGATATAGTTAACCATGAAAACAAAAATATGAATATATCTATATCGTACTGTATTTTTACACAGTATTTATACCAAGAACCAATAATAAATTGATAGTTTTATAGGTAAATAGGTTATATCAATAAGATGATTGAAAAATGCAAAAAATAAATCAACACATGTTTTAAAATGAAAACTGATTATTAATATATCATCCAATTTTTCACAGTAAAGTAAGAATTTCAATGACAATCTAACAATATTGATTAATGAAAAAACGATAGAAAACAAATAACCCACCTGTTGCTATGGACAACACTGTTGCCATAATCAGAATTTCCGACGATTAAACGAACATTATTTTGATCCTCTTCGTTTGAATTTAAACGCTAAAAAAACAAAATAAATGTGTTCACCTTAGTCAACATGAAATTAGTATAATTAATCATAATAAATATGTAAAAACCGAAAATTGAAAAATGTTATAAATTTAAGTATGAATATTTACATAAATGTTATGCTTACAGTTTAGAGTTGGTATATGTTTGTATATACGAACGAAATTTAATTAATTTAAAAATGCTGTTTTCGCCAAAAATTATATATTTTATACAAGATGCATAAGATTATCAATATAAATATTGATACATAACTATATCAAGTGTATAAATAGAAAAAAAAATAATGATGATGACAATAGGATCTATTTAAATTCGTTTTTCTTTCGCTTAAAAACTAAATAATGATGATAATGTGCTTAAAATTATATACACTACGTATGATTTGTAATTTTTAATTTATTTTGAGTTCATCATCTAAATGAAAGCTCTGATTAAAATAAGCCAAAACATGTATTCGTGTCCTCTGAGAAGTTGAGCATTTGAAAACAAGTGTTTCGGTATTTTCGATCGCATTATGCTTACTAAAGTCACAAGTCCGCTACACTTTTGCGATACCAATATTTATATAAATGCACGAACAAAGTGTATGATAACGTGTATGGAAAACATGTGAGATTAGACGAGTTTTTGATCTGTAGTCTATATATTTACACATCTATGCATATAAGCTGTAAGGTATAATAAGCTATAAGCTATTTCCTCGGGATGTGCACAATGCATAATATAATAGGACATGATTTAAGTTAATAAATATTCTTCGACTTCGAATGTTGACATCGCATCATTAAATACATCAACTACCCACGATCCGTCAAATTTTCATATTGCAAAATTCGACCAAAATATAATAAATATTTCGTTTCATATTTAACTACGTCTAAATGTTTCAAGTTGGAGAATAATTACCTACAGAACAAGAAAACCACAAATAAATCGAGCCAGTATTATATAGCATTAGAGTTATAGAGTAGGTTTAGGTGATCAGAATATTTCGTATGACAGAGATTTTCTCATACAGAAAAATATATACGGGGAAATTAAAAATGTTGAATTATACAATATCATAAAATTTTTCTATCTTATAAAAGTCCCAGGGTTTTGCATACCTATACCTATATATTTATTAATGACAAAACTACTGTCGTATGAAATTCCGATCACTATATTATCTGTATTCACTTTTTGGACATGATCCGCGTCGCGTGATGGTGGTGTGCACGGGCACTGCAGAAGCGCGGTGGTCCGTCCGTTATATTGTATATATTCTCATTTCACAATAATAATGAACATATCGTATTTATTTTGACTCCTCGTTGGTATTGTATTGCAATAGTCGCCGAGCGAGCCGCACAATAACGCACGTATATAAGTTTCATATAGCTATATAAGAGGATAAGGAATTTTCATGGTCCGATTTCGACGTGTGTGCGGCTCGCCACCGATGTGGTACTCGCGAATTCTCCACATAAATACATGATATATATGCTCGTACATATTATATATGTTATATTGTTATATTTATATAGGTGCGCAGACTGCGGCCGGCGGCGACCATATATCATTATTATATCCGAAACACCTATATATATATATATATATATATATATATATATATATACTATGTATGTGTGTGTGTATATAGCTGTTGAAAAGGCAATATTATATTTATAATGTCGCCAAGGACGCGTGTCGGATTTATGAACGATCGAGACCGAGGCCAATATCGAATTCGCCACATCCACTCGATATAATAATATGTGATGTATTAAATATATGAAATGCGTGCGTGTGTTATTGTACCCCCCTCGAACCGTGGAACACGCATCACTTTACCCGTCATTAAAAGCGGGATCCGCCCTCCGACGATCTCCGAGACTAATTCCTGTATACATATAGTATATACTACACGCGCGTACATATTATAGTAGTCGGGCATTTATAGTAGCATATATAGTAGTCGGGCAATTGGAGACGCGCGGCGAGATGATGAATTACCTCTAATAAACACGTTACATCGTATTATAATCTATACAGAACGCGCGTCACTGTGGGGATTACGCACGATAAACGGTACTCATCATCATCATCTTTTTCTTTAGTGAGTTTTTTTTTTTTTTTATTGGGTTAAGTATGTTGAATGGAAAATTGAAAGTCTACACTGTAAAACGGAAGGAAAAAAAAACGGTTGGCAAAATTAGATGCAAAAATAAGCGTTTGTTCTGCAAGCGCACCGATTCCACGTCAACTGACTGGAAATAATGCGGTCAATGGTTCGTTTATTTCATTTTTAAAATATTATCTTGAATATTAAAAAAAAAAAAAAAAAAACATTTCTATCTGCGATTGTCTGCAGTGTGGGTACGCATATACTACAACAATTTACTGTCAATAATATAAGAACTAACTTTTCCGAGATTTACTTTGATGGAGAAACGCTTTGAAACAATTACACAAGTTCGTTTGTTTTAGATTGTTTATTGATTACAGTCGCGGCCGACGGCTGTGACTGTTCAATTTAACATGCTGCATTAAATTCCACTACACTGTTTAACCGATCTAAATTAAATATCAATCTAATTCATTAATTGAATAGGTATAATGTATAATTATACTCTTATCGGCATTGTGCGCAACCTGTGAATATTGTAATCTTTATATACTAATATCGAACATAATATACATATGTAGAGTATATAGGTACTATATTTAAATAACTTTTTCTTAAACATTCTTACACTTTATGAAATATATACATAATGTTACAGTTGTTACACATAGTTCATTATATAAACGTATTTTTTCTTGGTATAATGTTTTAAGTTTCGTATACACATATAAATTATATTAAATATTTGATCGGACGAGTGTTCTTATAAATTTATATACATACAATCATATGGAACACGTATTATATTGCAGGCCTGTAGCTTTATGGATAGAAAAAAACTAAACGTATAATACATAATACGTTGTCAATATAACAGAACTGCAGGAATCGGGGTTTAAATGAGTATATATATATATGATTACGTATAATAATATATATCGACGAGCCACAGCATACACCGAGCCCATTCAAAAAAGGGTTGTTATAAACGATATATACTCCTCAGGGGCGTAACAAAATTTATCGGACGTCTGCAAGACTGAGTCGCCGCGTGTACAGCCGATACGATATAACACATCCGGAGATGAGGGAGGTTTCTATGTACCTACCTATAAATATATATATATATATATTTATACCTACCCCCTATATTATTCGATACGGTTGTTTTTCATGTAGAAGGAAATGCCGTAAAAAAAATATAATATAATATATATTATGTACACGATATTGTTAATTTTTCTCCGTACTTCATTTCTTCTTATCGTCGCTCAACAGATGGCGAGCCGAAGAAAAAATAATGGACGATCGTTCCGGTTGTTCGACTATACATCCCCACCAGTATATAATAGTTGGTAGAGTTTACTATATCTATTTCCATGGACGTCCGGATGGAAGGTGTATGATTTCATTGACTCGTATTGGATCAAAATATTATCACAAAACAAAATACAGTAAACACTTATTTATATGTGCTTTTAAATTATCATTAATTGTACATATTGATATGATCCTAAGAAATATATAAGAATCGTATTCATATTAAAAACATAAGTAAATACTTTGACCAAATGTATGAAATTAAAAACATAATATTATATATGCACGTAAGCTTTTTTCTATATTTCACACAGTTATACGCTAAAAGTGCCTGGAGGTGTAGGTATATCATAATACATATATATATTTTTCAATATAAATTTTTTCCGATATTAAATTTGACAAAACGTTCACACTGAGTACTTTTGATGAATAGATAATCCCCGGCGCTCTATTATTGTCGAATTGTTTCTGGTCGGTTGGACAGTCCGTTAACGTCGGATATTCTGCCCAAGATAAAGCTTCGAGCTGAAGGGAGAGGCCTACTGTGGTGGAGAAGTCAAAAAAACACCTCGTGCGCGCTAGGTCGGTCCTATATAATATATAATATATAAATGCGGTCCGTTTATAGAAAGGAAAACCAAAAGGATATTTTTTCGACGCGAGACAAATAAACGGTGGGACGTCCAGGCACGAGGGGCACACAAAAGTCCTATGCAGTTTTTACGTAATGATGAGCACCTAATCAGGTGAAAACATGACCTGAATGGGTCACCTGCTGGGTGGCTAAGTCAATGGACCGCTACTGCTGCTTACCGCCGCCACGACCAGGACGGAAACCGGAAGTTGTGACGTTTCAGTTATTGCAAAATCCGACGCGTGTTTGAGAGGAAGTAAAAAAAAATATGGGTTAATGTTCATATAATATTATTTGGATTGGATCCGGAAACAATGATAGAGCAATAGGCTATAATAAGAGGGAGGGCGTCTATTTATCCTATAATATAATAATAAATCGTTTATTATGACTTAACTATGTGAAAGAGCACTTATGACGATATACCGTTTAATTAAAATGTATGACGGGTGGTATAATTAATATGCAAATATTACAAGTATATTGAACTTCTTTTAGATTCTGAACAGAGTGATGGAATCTATTGATTTTACAATGATGTGTGTGTTTTTTTTTTGTCTGACATATTTTGACTTATTTATAGACAATTTAAATTTTCGATTTTTGTAAAAATTTTTTTTTAAACATCTATAAAATTTAATTGGCTGTGCGAAAACTCTCGAAAATTGAATACAATATTTATAATAAGCTTAACTTATCCTCAATAGAAAATATTGGTGATCGTTTCACTCAAATATTTTTTATAAGCCAATAAAGCTCAAATTTGTATAAAATGTGTCAAAATCACGATAATTTGCAAGTTATTTTGTAGATAAAAATTTATAAAATTTTTTCTATTTATACTTAAGGTTCAAAATTTTGAAACTAGTTTATCCATAAGCTAATCTTCAAAAATATATAAAAAAATTTCTACCGGACCAAAAGGAAAAAATTTTATGACCGTTTGAAATTTAAATTTTTACGAAATTGCATAAAATAGTGATTTATTGTCAAATGATTTTAAATATTTGTTATAATTCAAAAAGTATAAGTCGCAGAAACTTGAAATTTTTACCAGTTATTAAGATAAGCATTTCCTCTATGTCATATTTTTTTCAAAATATGATATTGATTTTTAAGCCACTTATAGGCATTTAAAATATTCGAATTTTTTAAATTTTTTTTTTATAATCGGTAATAAAAAAAAATTGACTAATACAAAATACTTGAAAATTTAATAGGAGATTCTACACAAGTAGTTTTTATTGTCATTATTTTGAATCATCATAATCCATAGGCACAATTTTTTTTTATAAGCGTTTGAACAGCGAATATTGACATGAAATTACGTGTAAAATATAATATAATATATAAAATTCTAGACTGACAAATCATATCGGTTTTTGAAATTTGCTCTAACTCAAAAACGAAAAACCGTAACAACTTGAAATTTTCACCAAATCTTTATATTAGCATTCTCTATACATAGTTAAGTTTTCAAAGTATTTTGACATATTTTGACTTATTTATATATAATTTAAATTTTCGATTTTTGTAAGTTTATTTTTTTTAAATATCTATAAAATTTTTTTGGCTGTCCGAAAACTCTTGAAAATGTATTAAAGGATTAAATATAATTTATATTAATTGTAACTAAAAAATATCGGAGATGGTTTTACTCAAATTTTTTTTATAAGCCCATAAAGTTCAAATTTGTATAAAATATGTTAAAATCGCGATAATTTGCAAGTTATTTTGTAGTTGAAAATTCATAAAATTTTTCTTTTATACTTAAGGTTCAAAACTTTAACACTAGGTTGTTCATAAGCTTACCTTCAAAAATATATAAAAAAATTTCTACCAGACTTAAAAGAAAAAATTTTATGACTGTTTTAAATTTTAATTTTTACGAAATTGCATTATAATTCAATTTAAATATAAAATTCTATATTTTTATTTACACATTTTAGACAAACATATTAACTCCGTTCAGAATCGTTATTCGTATACAATAATATCTATCATTGCATTCAAATTTAACAAATCCATTGTAATAATGACCTATCCTATAAACGAGGTACACTC
>JAIPRK010000039.1:327693-552581 GCA_025469195.1 Chaitophorus viminalis | reverse complement strand
ATATATATATATATATATAATATATTTATATATAATATATTTATATATAATATATTTATGTATACATACGTGTATATATATATAGAGTGGTAGTGCATACATGGCTCCCACGAACATTTTGACATCGTTGCGTGTAGTTCCGTTTGAAGAAACGAGTTCAACATAACGCATTATAAGGTTTTATATACATATTAGTATAGAAAAAAAAACCACAAAATTAACATACCGATATCGCTATTCATTATTACACAGTTTCTGATTTTAATAATTTATTATAATTATGACCGAATAATGATTTAAGAAACTTGTTTTCATGAACCTAGATAATCATTAATTTATTATTATATGTATTCTGGTACTCCTAACCAACTCGACCAATTATTTTACAAATACGTAAGTACGTTTAGTTTTTAATTATTATTCCATTGCCGAAACGTAAATACCTTTAGTAGCAGTCGATATGTCTTTTTACTTTTGATTTTAACTTATACGTTTATGATTTATGAGCCGTATTGGATATGTATACCTAATTTAAACGATTTGTGCATCATGACTATAATTATTTTTCGTACATTCTAGTAGTTAAATCCTAAATTTCGAGTTTTAATAATAATGTAAAAATTATCTTTACAATTTTAATTGCTGAACATTTAGGTTTGCATAAGGTCTCATTTCACATGTATGAATTATTAATTTTTTTTTTTTTAATCGATTTTACGTAATTGACGGTAGGTGGTTGTAATATTATGCAGAATATTGTGAGCGTAATAATTGCACAATACATACCTAGTGTTTAAAGTGGGGGGGGGGAAATAGTATTTTAGAGGTAAAAGTAAGATAAAAATTATCATTTGTTTTTGGCTCTGGATGTCATTCTGGTAAAGACGGTATTTTTCAAATTAATCGGGCTCACAGGAGGGTAGAAAACCTTAAAGACCGTGGTTTTTATCAGATCCGTTCCGACAAAATTTTTGTTTGTTAATAAATTCATCCCTCTATATCAGTATCCTCATGATCAAACTGACAATTACAGTTGAAAATTTATTAATGAGCCTGTGTAATCATGAGATGGATAATTGGCAATAATGATAGATGGATATATTATAAACTTGGAAGTCGATGTTGACCGACAGTCTGCGAATTCCGTCTAGCAATAGTATAAAAGCACAGGACAACAACCCAACATTCCAATAACGACCTTATTGATACGAATTACACATATCACAGAAAAGCATTTAGAAATGTCAACATTAAATAATTAAAAGTATACTTTCATTGGCAACAAAAGAGTTGGTATTTGAGACACGTATCGCCATATGATAATGAATATCCATGTACCTATAAGTATACTTTGTACCCGTCATTAATTTTAATTCGTCAAAACTTTTCTCCGACAATAAGAGAGTTTGTTTCAATTCGAAATGATATATTGTTAGTTGTCTTAACGAGTGTATATTTACACACACACGCACACACACATATATATATACATGTACATATATAAAAATGATGTTTGCACATTAGTGAACATTTATATTTTACGTAATTATGTTATGTTCAGTTAAGTTTAGTATAGTATGTATTTATTAAATGTTAAATTTATGTCTTATGTATAATGTAGTACATAAACATCTATAGTATCATAAAAGATCAAGGTAATTATTATCTATAATATTATAATATAATATATCAGTACAAAAGTCAATAAAGTATCACGACTTATATACACCTGTAAATATCTATATATACAGTATACTCCTATGAATTAAAATCCGAGTTATGGATTCCGATTTTGTATTGTAATATTTATTATAAATTTAAATGCATTGGAAACTATTTTTTTTTTTATAAATGAATTTCATCGAGTCATCATAAAAACACGTAAAATGGTAAACAAAAGATTCAACATGTCTTAATGAGACAAAGTCACGGAAGGATTATTCAACATGATACTTATATTTTCATATATGTACGTGGGGTCGTATAGTTACGACGAAAGTTTGTACCGTTTGTGGTATGAAGTATGTAAACCGCGAGTGCAGGGCGGTTAATTGAAACCGGGAAAATGCAGAAAACGTATACGTACATGGTTAAGAAAACAACCGCAAAACCATTTATGAGTTTGTAAAATAACGTTAAGTAGTAGTCCGTCACTATAATGTAATAGCAGTATGCTTTTAAGCTCAACTCCCGCAGGAGAAACTACGGGAGATATTTAGATCAATTTTTTTTCCGCAGCATTAAGTACGTACATTTTACTAGGGTTCAACAAATAAAATATATTATACACAAAAATATGTAATGTACCTACTTTAAAGCTTCCCACGAGGATAAACGATGTATCTCCTGAAATAATAAAAATAATCAAATTCATAATTTAATTACTGTTTTGTGTACTTACCTATTTTATTAAGTTTTGAAATATTCAAATTATTATTTTCTAAAAATTTGAAGATTTTATATTGAGTTTATTCTTTTAAAAATATTGACATTTCAGCTTTTTATTTTTATTAATCTCGCAGTTTATAGAAAAATAGTGTACCTACTAATATTAAACATATACAATATGATAGTGTTTTGAATTTTAGGTTCTGAACGGAATGATGGAATCTATTGATTTTACAATGACCTGAATTTTTTTAAATTCTGAACGGAGTGAAGGAATCAATTGATTTTACAATGATGTGTATTTTTATTAGATTTTGAAGAGAGTGATGGAATCTATTAGTTTTACAATGATTTGTGTTTTTTTTTATTATTATTATATTTTTTTTTTTTGTATTTATCATCACGTTTTGAGATAGTAAAAATGTTTTAATTTTATTCATACATCAATTTTTCTGAAAAAAAGTGAATGTAGATGGTACTTGGGCAAGTCAAAAATAAAACTTACTCAATACTTTTCAAATGCGTCAAAAAGAACCATAAAAAAATTACGAAAAAAGACACGTTTTGACAATATACATTTTTTTTAAATGCTTTAACTCAAAACTAAAAACCGTAACCACTTGAAATTTTCACCAAATGTTTGATGTTTTCTATACATATTGTAGCTCAAATTTTTTTTAAAAGCCCTTAAGGTTCAAATTTGTATAAAATATGTTAAAATCACATAATTTGCAAGTTGTTTTGTAGTTATTATATCATACCTATTATCTATACGTATACGTTAAATCGGATAATGCGACAGGGTTATTTGCTATCTACAAAAACCTACCTTTGAGCGGTAATTATGAATATTACTTTTACATATTATGTAACACGCATTTACCAAGTTCCACATTATTTTTATTTTCGTAATGCTGAAGCTACATAATTAAAATTAATCATCAGTTACCTAATTGATTTAGAGTTTTTACTCACAATTTTAAATTTTAACAATTTCGAAAGCACTTGTCCGAAATTTGATTATGTTTTATCAAATGTTCCATGAAAATTAACTAGATACTCGTATTATTTTGCGCAGAAAAAATGGGATTGCCACTTGAAAAATAAATTTTGTATATATAAAGGACAGACTTAGGTTAGTGTAAAAAAAAAAACAGTGGAAAATATCTTTTTTAGGTTAACTTGAAGATTAACAAAAAATTAAGCATTTTTACGGTAAAAAAAAGCTTGCTTGACAAATCATTCTGTACATAAAATTAAAATTATTATTATTATTTATTTTTTGAAAATAGTGCATCTAGATAAATCACCCATCAGGTACAAATATTTGCTACATCGTGACGTACGTTGTTTAACAAAATATTCATGTAAATCGATCATATTATAATGAAATATAAACCTACTTATTTGATAAATAACGGCTCAAAGAAGGGACTAATAATCGTAGGTTTCGAAAATATGATTGGGCAATATTTTTTTTTCATTTTTTTTTTCTTTCATTCAATCCTGCGTTTGCCTGGGAGCGCGTGTTATGGTGCCATTATAGAGAATAAGAGGATTAAGATGTTGGACGAACGATTTCGAATCACAGAGTACGTTCGTATAAAATCGTGTAAGTACAATAAGTGTTGCTTCACCGACCGCCACGGTCACCACGAGTATGCATGCACAGAGGTATAGGAATATAATATACCCAGGAATTAAAATATGTGCGTCACGAATATTATTATTAAGCACGTTGTTGCGGTGACGAATTCGGCAGATGTAAAGACGAGCGACACCCGCTAAGTCTATACTAAATCTATACCGGACGTACAATGGAGTATATTTATGTATATATAGAAAAAAAAAAAAAATAATAATAAATCTTTTCCAACGGAATCGAAAACTATTAGAATTGGTCGCCATATCATCATAGTATACCGGATATTTCATAAGAACACCTATAAATTGTTGGAGCCTCGTGGACGTTGGTTTTGGTGTACGATACAGTCGGCTATTGTACATGGTCGGAAAAAGTTGTTCTTATCGTCCACGCGTATCGGGTACACGCGGGATATTATATTATACCTACGTTCCTTTAAACTTACCTACTTTTACCGACGATAAAAATAGTAATATTTTTTCATTTTCTAAATTTGTTTCCCCGTATAATATTTTGTCGGTACAATGTTTAATAATCATTGTAATAATGTATTATAACACGTATAATTATTAATTATGAATCATGGTTTAGCTTGCACGTTAATTCAATACGCAATTCATTAATATGCGTAGAATACCGTGTAGGTACATACCTATAGTAAGGTGCGGACATTTTTGAAAAGTATTGGATCTGTCGGTCTTATTCCGTTTGCGGATGGATAAGTGAAATATTTTGCATTTAATGTCGATCCAACCTATAATTATTATTAAATTTAATTTTTGTACAATAATTATAATATTTCGCACATCAAAAATAATTTTGCAACTCGATATACTACACGCAGTGAGATTGTACCACCCGTACCGACTGATTATACGGTAAGTGCACATAAATATTCATTATATTATGTAGTTATATGCTTCAGCCCTCGGAGAAATATGTTCACAGGCGCTTGAAAACTTATAAATACATAGTATATTTGTATACATGTGTATGATAATACACAAACAGTAATGTACGATACAATATTATAGAATTAAGAATATAAATATATTATAAAGTTGTTCTTATCGTCCACGCGTATCGGGTACACGCGGGATATTATATTATACCTACGTTCCTTTAGACTTACCTACTTTTACTAACGATAAAAAAAGTAATATTTTTTCATTTTCTAAATTTGTTTCCCCATATAATATTTTGTCGGTACAATATTTAATAATCATAGATAGTATATTTGTATACATGTGTGATGTGTATGATAATACACAAACAGTAATGTACGATAAAATATTATAGAATCATTGATTATAATATTTTTTAATATCTTTTTTTTTTTTTTTTTTTTAGCTATTCTGATATTTCCAAGTGAAATCCAACTCTATGCGGCTTGAAACAATAATATATAATGGTCATCGTAGTTTTTCGACGGAATCACGATCAATTGATCGTATTATATTGTTATGATATTATATTACACTTTCTATACGCGCAAATAGCGTAAGTATATACGTCTATATTATTATATACATGTATAATATCGTCGGAATCGAATTTAAAAGATATACAATTAGGTACACGAAACGCGTCCAACAACAACAACAACGACGACGACGACAATAATAATAAAAATTATAACGATAGGTAGTAATAATGTGCAGAACAAACGATTTCCAACTGGAAATTAGCAATATATAATATATAATAATTATATATAGGTATATACGCGACTTTTGAGTGTCACCGCGACGAAAATCGGCAAACAAATTGGCAACGCGCCGCCTCCGCTGTAGGCGGTTCTTAATAAATAACCTAAATGACGTAATAGAAGCATAATAATATGCAGTGAGTATGATTCGTATATTATATACGGTTTGCAGTGTTCTGGTAGTCTTTGGTCAAGAAAAACGTACACACGGGCGGCAAGCGCCACACACACACTCACACAACACAGATACACACTCACACAGAACAAACACACACACACACACACACACACACACACACACACACTTATACAGCACAGACACACACACACACACATACACACACATACTCACACAAAACACAAAACACACGCGTATACATTGCTTTACCACGGCTGTTTCTTTCGTCAGTGGCTGCGGGACATTTTGCACACTCGCTTTTGTCAACGCTATAAGTCTTGTGCGCGTGTGTGTCTCTGCTGCAGCGGCCGTACAACAATCGCGGCGCCAAATCTATACCGTGTATAGTTTGGCGCCAAAACCGAATTAAAAAAAACCCGCATGCAGACGCGCCGGGCGAAATGCGCGCGAAATGATTTGTAATTTTTGTGCCCAACCGCGAAATATCGCGTGAAAAGCAGTCCCACGCCGACGACTGCGACGCGTATATAATATAATGTCACTCGACATAACATAAAGGTATATAAATATATTATAGGTACGCGTTGTAATAGTATACGTTGTGTGTACTGCAGATTGGCCGACACCGCACGCGTGTTTTATATCTGGGTCAAATCGTACAGCAAATCGACGTCATCGCGATAAATACAATGTATGGTCATTGTTATAAATGTACGTATAATGTACGCGCACATATTATATAGTGTGTTTTGGCGAACCCCTCTTCTGCAGACCCAGACATGCGTGGGAATACATCATGGTCAATCTCAATAATAGTAGTATATTATATGTATACAGGGGTGGTCACCATGAATATTATATGCTCCCGAGCCATATGGATGAATACAATAATTCGTGTATCGAAAAGCTAAGATGTTTGTGACTTATCATTAGTACAATTCGATCCAAGTAATAAACAGAGAGCTCGTTACGTTCATGCATTTGCATAACATGTTTTATTTACTTTATTGGGAAAATGGGAAACGTGATAAATGATTTCCAAATCCGTTTGATTCAAATATGAAGTTTAATAGTGCATGGTTTGGCATATTTTGGGTGCATGTATGGGAATATTATTTATAGCGTATAGTTAGTTGAATTTTTGAAATGATTAGTGGATATTATTTATTTATTTATTTATTATATTATATATTCAACGGAAATAATCCTTGATAAGAAAAGATAAAAATATGCAATAATACAACAGACTAAAGAGCAATTTCATAAAAACATATAACAGAATAGAACAAATTAAAAATAATTAGGGTAGTTTTCCAAAACATAAATAATAATTAAAACAACAATAAAAGTAATAGGTAAATAAATGGTAAATAAAAATATTAATACAGTATAAAAATCAATAAAAATTGATAGTTGGTAAATCCAGACAAGCGTCAGTCCGCTGTCGTCAATCCTTATCTGCTCGGTGCTCACCACTACGGCACTACTACCAATACACCCTTTACACAAGACATATCAAATACGCGGCCCCTGATTTGGCCCATATTTGGCCCCTTGATACTTTGAGTTTGACCTGCCTGCTTTACACAAACACTTAAACAATAAACACATTTATAATATTTATATACCGGCTATCGCCCATCACTTATTAAAATATCGTAGTCTGCGTCTTTTGGTTACTCAACTACTGATGTACTACGACAATATTACAGAAAATGCATAAAAAAATCCAATATCCATTTGGTAAGTACGTTCGTATCTAGTTGAATTAAACGTTTATTTTGTTATGTACTTGGTAACTGGTTAATAAAATTGTACTCTAATATTGTCACAATAATACTTATTTACGAAATTATGAACACATTTAGAACACAGATAAAACTGATGATATTTCCTAAAATTACATGCAACATTGAACATGGATATTGGATAGTCCCGATAAATTTTATGCAATTTCTTAAAATTTTAAATTTCAGACGGTCATAAAATTTTTTCTTGAAGGTCCGGTAGAAATTTTTTCATGGTTATTTGAAGAAAAACCTATGAACAATCTTGTGCTAACATTTTGAACACGAAATATTTTATGAATTTTCCACTACCTACAAAATAACTTACAAATTATAGCGATTTTGACTTATTTCATGAAAATTTGAGCTTTAGAAACTTATTAAAAAAAAACGCTTTTCAATTTTTTTTACTTGTTATAAGTATAACTTATAATAAACCATGTATTAAATTTACAAGATTTTTTGCACAGCCAAATTATTTTTATCAATGTTTTTAAAAAAAATACTTAGGAAAATCGAAAATTTAAATTGCCTAGGTATAAATAGATCAAACAAAGTCAAAGTATTTCGAAAACTTAACCACGTCAACAAAACGCTTATACAAATATGCGGTAAAAATTTCAAGTATTTGCGGTTTTTTGTTATTAAGTTACAGCATTTAAAGAAAATGTATTTTGTCAAAACGTGATATTGATATTTTGCGTAAAAATTTCCGTTTTCCGTAATTATTTTATGGTTTTTCATAACGCTTTTGAAAAGTATTGAAAATGTTTAATTTTTTACTTGCTCAAGTACCATTGAAATTCATTTTCCTTTCTCATTAAGTGCTATTTAAGCATTGTTCCTGCTCCAAAACGTTATGACAGATACAAAAATCAAAAAAAATCAAATGAAATCAAGAAAAGTCCAATTATGAAATTTTTTTGTGTCAAAGAAAATTAATTTTAAAATACTTTAAATAAAATAAACAAATAAACAATAGCTTGAAATTTTTACAATTATAAGACTTTTTTACCTAAGGGCTAGGGGGGGGATGGGGGCGCATACACTCCAACTTGCCTCAGGCGTTAGATGAGCTTCTTACGGCTCTGACAAGGGCAACCCCTGATATATAATTCACGTGCAAGACGCACGCTATAATTTCAGATACTATTGTAATACTACTGGGATGTCGGTAATGTTTGGCGGTGACTTGTGTTATATACGAACCATTTCCATATTTGTTAGTCCCGTGTAGTGATTTCTGCAAGTATAATATCAGTTATCAGTCGATTTGTTTAGGATAATTCGTATTATATAAAATATAAAATTTATTGTTGCACATCATTTCCTAGCTTAAACGCTATAATATTTATTATCCTATAAGTATAATATTATATTTTTGCGTTATTTTACGCATAATCAAAGTAGAAAAATTGTTAATATATATATATATATATATATGTATAAAATGCGAATATTTTTACTCACTCACTGACCGATTCGCGCACAGTCTTCAAAACAATACCACATATGTAACCGGTTTATTTAAAATTTCGAGGGAATGTACTTATTACAATATTATTGTGTAGAAGGTGTACACCGAGAAAGATTTTAAAAATCGTATATTTAAGGGTCGAAATAGTTCTGAAGTTTTGCATTTCGTTCACTATGTTGGTTTTAAATGTTCATAACTGTAAAATAGATATAATGTAGTATAATAATTTATAAAATTGAAAATAAACTCATTTTAGATAATATGTTACTCGGTTTATACCACGGATTAATATTTAATTTATCTTAAATTTATTTTTTGTCGAGTCGAAAGTATAACGTTTTAAAAGACCTGGATTCGAGAGATGGGGGTTTTCTTTTAAAACTGGGGATACGCTACTATACGATAGTACGATACCCTTATAGCACTATTCTCGTTACAGAGTTTGAACTATTAAGTTTGTATCCATTTTTCGACAAAAGTATATATAAACTATTTGTAAAAAATAAAATAAAACGTTTATAAATCTTGATAACTTGACTTAAATGACTACGCAATACTGTAGGTGCAATAGAATCTAGTTAGTGCACCTTCAAAGGACCAAAGTGTTAACACGTTTTAAATGAGATCGTGAAAAAATCTCAAAACTGAAAAGTAAATAATAAATGAGTATAAAATAAAGAAGACCATAAGATATTACAGCACGTACTGAGTGCAAATCTGTTTTAGTGTTAGTCGAAGTACGATTAACGACCAGCGAATAAGTTATACAAATTGAAAATCTTCTTGATCGTAAATGTTTGTACGAATTATCGCAGTTTTGGTAAATTTCAAACATTAAAACCCTGTAAGAAAAAAAATAATAATAAATAATCAGTATTTTCATCACTGGTTTTGAGACTTGACGGAATCGTGCGATAAAGGAATTGTAGAATATATTATTCAATTTTTACTGCAAAATTCACCGTAATGGGTTGGCGTCGTCTGGGAATCGTATTGTTGTTGTTCTTCTTCTTCGAGTTGAAAAGTTTCTACAACTTCGGAAAGTTAAGCGAGTCATCTATACACTACACCATATAGTTGTGTATATATATATTATATACTTATTTATAGTTTATCATATGTATAATGATAATATACGAAAAATGCCGTTTTTACAAACGACAATAATATCCTACAAACCGTTCGAAAAAGTTTCATTTATCTGCCGTCTGTCCATCAATATAAGGACACTCCGTTCCATTATACTACACATGAACCATAAATACCGGTATTGGGTATAATTTTCCACACCAAATTTCCGAAATCAAAAAATTTCGTAAACACGAGTGAGTAATATTCAATGGTATATATACAATGGTCGTGAAGGAGTGGAGGTTATAACCCCTTTCAAACATTGTAACTAAATGCTCATTCAAATAACATAATGAATAAATATCAATCATGTGTAAATAAAATACAATAATTATAAAAATTTACAATTTCACCATCCCTGCCAAAATAAAAATGAAATTAATAATGCTGGATACTAAGATCCTATGAACATCGGAAATATCCTAGGATATTTATACCGCCCAAGGGCGGTAAAAATAAAAATATTTTCCTAATCTTGTGTCGGGGGTCCCGGTTGTTGCCACTGCCATGGGTGCATGACGTAGCGAACTGGGCCCGATATCGGCTAACGATGGTCTGTTGCCATCTTTGTGTTCGTTTCGTTAATCTATGATGTAGATTGATCTATGATTTTTTTTTTCTACAAATAATTGCTGCAGTCTCTTATTCCACGTTCATAAAATCAAACAGAGAAAATGTTTATGATTATAATATTAAAATAAAAGTTTGATTTTGTTTGATCAATGTTTTCATAATGTATGTAAGTTGTACTGTTAAGGTTAAATGTAGATTTTATCAGACCACCACTTTTATGATATCAACTTTTAATGGAATGAAAAATCATTAACATCAGATCACAATATTATTTATATTATCAAACGATGTTATGAAACACAAAGAAGAATATAATATTATTATAATAATGACTTTCGTACAATGGCGCGGTGATGTGGTGATAACATTATACAATAATAATAATAATATTTTATCATTTCGAAGATTTCAACAATTTTCGAGAGAAAAACGAATCTGTACGACCGCTGACTTAATACTGTTAAATACTGTTATTATGACGAATGAGCTACCAGGTACCGATGATTACGTATGTTTGGAATAATATATACGAATAACGTTGTAAATTATTATATTCGACATTTAACTGAATATGGGCACAGCTCAAAATACATTTAAGTTAAGTTTAATGTAAAGAGTATTTTGTGCAATAGTCGAAATGTATTTACCAAACCGTCGGTGATGAATTATAATATAACAACTGTAATAATTCACATCTGACGTCCATATAATTTGAGCACCTGATTTATAAAGAATTGTTTGTTGAAAAATAATAAGTTACGAAAAAGTCATACCTAGAAAAATAACAATTTTGTACGAAAATAATTTAACTTTTTACGGATATAGTATTATAATATAAGAATAACAAACATGTGGATTTCACTAAGAAATATTTATTTCTGAAAAAACGAATTAAGTATACACTATTTTGTTGTCCTTCCAATTTGCCATAATGAATAGGTATTTCGATATTTTCATAGTATAACTGTTTAATGTAGGTTTGACCTAAATAATATTATGCTAACATTGTTCAAATTTACGATAAAAATACAATATGTATATTATTATAGGTGTAGGTACGAGCAGATTGAACGATGATTATGTTGCGCGTGATTTATCGAATTCGTCCGCGGTATCCCGCAAGGGGTGAAAAAAAAACAACACTAAACCGAAATCACTGAACGTAGCCTATACGTCATATGACATATATATACATAGGTTGTGAACTCGTTACGGAAAAAAGGTCATGTTGCCTTAAAAAAAAGAAATAAACGAAACGCCATTATTTTTTCGGTAAAATCAGGTGGGTTACAATACAACATCCGAACAAACATAAATTCGAATTGGCGGCGAGAAAAACAATATAATAATTTAATAACGAAAAACAAATAATTCGGCTGGTATCCAATTATTTTCGCAGTGCAAATTCACGGAAATATCATCCGCTGGAATGGATGAAACGGTTCTGTGCACATTTGAAATAATCCACTATAGCCAGATTATTTGTCAACAACTAATTTTTTCCCCCACTTAAATTTTATTTTAATTTCTTTACAACGTAAAACTGTACGAGATTTTTTTTTACCAGGAACATGTCGGAAATATTATTAATCATTTTATAAACTATGAGTATTTCTTTAGAGTTCTATCATTTTTTCAGGCAAATCCGTCATACTGACATGGTTGACACGAATTCAATTTACTCGTAAAACTATAAAAGCGAAAACAATCTTTCAAATAGATAAATCAACAACGTTACTGCTATGGTATATGAATGTACACATTTCTGCAATTAGAATATCTGCAAACCCTTCAGATGCGAGTATATATAGGTACCTACGATGAAATTCAACTTTTTTTTAGTGTTTTATTTTTGTACTTTTTACAATGACCAAAGACTTATTCTTTCCTCAATACCATTATTGAAATGTATAGTCTGGTTCATTGATTTATGCAATGTCATGTGTTATAAAACTGATAAATTTAATTTACCATCGCACAAATTATAAATATATTTTGTAACCAAGTAATATTATTACTACATGTGAACGTTGGAATATATATGTATTTGAATAAATAGAAAAACGAAAAACTATAATATTGCATAATGTTCTATCGAAGTGCATTCGATTAGTATTCTATATGATGGTTGATATAATAGGAGATACATATCCCAAACATCAATATTTTTTCATAACAATTGTTTCCGAAAAAAATATAGTATAAAACATGATATTATCTTCTTGAAATATAAATTTTTTATCACCATTATTATATTTCAGAGTTACTAAAAACTACGTAATAGAATATAATATTATAGACTATTTTTTTATAAGTTTTCGTAAAAAAAAAAAAAATATTGAAAGCTATTAATTATGATGAATACGCAGACGATGTTATCAATACTAGTTTCATTTATTATTTTTTTTTATGATTGAAACATAATTACTACAAAATTAGAATCATATTATTACTTTCAAAATGAGACTCGAAATATTGTATAGTTAGCTTAAGGCCAAACGCAAGATATTGATCTGTACATATAATATAATATTATATTTTAGTATTGTAGTCCAAGTATTAATTGACGGTAAAAATTCGAAATAAAAAGTATTAGGTGCGTATTCTATTATCGTATGGATGTAATATTTATACCAATACAATATATTTTTATAACTGTACTTACGTATACAGTGCATACATACAAACATTTCAAATGTTTACGAGTAATATAATGGAAAAAAAAAACCCCTTTGCCATTTCAGTAGTTTGTTTATAGTGTGTATGCGCGTAGTGTAGGTAAACAAAATAGGTACACCTATATTACTATACTATGAAGTTTACGATTTATTTATTCGATTTTTGACTTAATGTTAAAAAGTTTTTTAAAAAAAAATCAAGCATTAAAGTATTTACACTGCACGATTATTATTTGGTCCAAATGATTTGGATCGCATGAGAGTTCACCAAGCCCTACTTAATCCCTGGGGATTGACGAAAACTAAAAAATAAACACCGTGACGAAAAAAACCGAAAAGAAACATCTATCTTTTTTAAGTGAAAGAAAAAAAGAAAAAGAAATCTGCGCGTTCCAAATATACATAAGGGTAGGACGGTTTCCCACGAATACCCCAAAGGGTTAAATGCACAAACAAGCATATACAGGCGACATGTGTTTTACGCATATACACCGTATACATATTATATATTATAAGGCGCATACGATTACGGGTACATATATATATATTTCATATTCGCATCAACAGCGGATTACTTTAACCATCATGTACAGATAATATAATATAATAATATAAGGGTGCGTTTATTTGCTTTATTTATGGCTCGACACATAAATATCAAATCTATACGTAAAAACGACGATTTCTCATTGTAATTATATACCGTGGCTATACACTGTCGGATAAAAGTCGTTATGGTTTATAAGAAAAAAAAAAAAATTAACACGGCTCTCCAAGAACACAAGTGTATGTAGGTATTTACTGTAGAGAACGTATAAATCATATATTCGAGTGTTTGAGAATAACTAATTCGTGTGTCCAAAATGCGAAGACGTGATAAATATTGTATACGCTGAATAGGTCAACAGTAGTTGTCCTCGCGGTGTGGATGAGTTAATATTATATAGGTTTGGGATTTATTATTCGTATATATATATTTTTTTCCTAAGTTTTTTCAAAAAATATTACGGTACACATTGTTACAGACGCTAATAATGATGAATATTCGTAATATTCGTAAATGTAGCTATTATATTTAAATATATTATTTGAATAGTGTTTTATACGAACATTAATTTTACATGTAAAAGTAATGAAATACGTTAGGAGGTAATAAATTTTCAAGAAATTTATTTTTACGATTCTATAAAAGAATATTATTCATCCTCTTATGTATATATATATATATTATACGCTATACATATTATTAAAATATAGTTGCGAGCAAAGGTGTATTGTATTCACGGGTTTCTTTTTATTCATACACAAATATTGTGTGTTAATATTATCGTGTCACAAGCTCAAATTTTCGTAAGACTTAAATCATGTTTCACGTTATTAATCAAAATGCAAATGTAAAAGAGTATTCATTTGAAAAATGACGCATAAACTGCAGCGGTATACCGTTTAAAACATTGGGATTCGTGTTCAAATCATTTTTCCGTTGAGATATTTTTGTTGTTTTATATAAATACGCATATCTCATGATTAATTGAGTATATTATAATGATACGATGCATATGTACAAATATAAAAAATACGAATTTAAGTTTATGTGTTTTTACGAAATTTAAATTCTCTATGAAACGTAAACATTTTCTAAGTACCTAAATACCTACAGATAAATCACGCTGGTTAATTATTTAATATTTATATAAATACATGATTTAATAGAATTTTAAAATTTCAGATTTTTCAAAATAGTCATAACTCATAATACATAGTTGTCATCGCATTTCAAATCATAACATTAAGTATGAAAAATATTGTAGTTACTTTATTTATTTTTTCATGGAAGATGTTTGTCTACAAAGTTGCAAATACTTACAAGTACAGCTAAAACGTTTACATTGACATCGATGAACGATTTAGACATTTAGTAAAATTATATAAAATATTATATATATATATATATATATATATATATGTAGTTAGGTATATATAGATAAACAATTATATTTTAAATTAATTATTAGCGTTTTTAAATCAAATGTATTTAAACGATTACCTTATTTTTCTGTAAATATAGGTTAGGTTAGAACTTTTATAATACATTTATGTATTTAAACGGAATTAAATCATTTAAAGTATGTACAGCTAAAATGTTTGAAAGTCACGAACGTTGTTGGTAAAAATGATGTTTTACATACTATTATTATAGCACATACGTATATGACGGTATATAAGCATTGTTATTATACTACATTTATGTATTTCAACGGAATTAAATCATTTATGAAGTGCACCTATAACATTTTTTATAAGTCACGAAACCGCACTTGGTAAAAATGATGTTTTACATATGACACATATATACGTATTATACGACGGTATATTGTGAGGACGAATTACCACATATACACACATTAAACGTATAATGAAATACATATATACATGTACTACATAATATAACGCACATATTATAGTTGTTAAAAATCTGTTTAATTATAAAAATTGTCATTAGAAACGCCGGGTAAACACCACATCTGTTTTCCCAGACTTGTCAGGGTTCATTCACATCACGTCCGACACAAAAGTAACTTAGTAACAAGCGGACACAACTGCAGCTATACGCCATATATAATAATATACAAGTCTCCAAAGACAATTAATTATCGGCATTATACGCTCATGTATATATTGACCGTATAATATTGTTTTATTATGGTCCACAGGCTAATAACAATATAAAATCTCGCCGTCTCACCCCGCCGCCGCCGCCGAATCGTCGCGGGAAAAGACAGACAATAAAAAATCCGCATCTGAATAATTTACTAGACAAAAATTTCTCTTCGGATATAATATAATATTTCCGTCAGGCTTGGCCATTATTGGATGCCCCGTGGCAATATAATATGCGCGCCTTGTACGCGAGCACACACACACACAAATGTATTGCATATTATAGCGTGATACACTTATAATAGTATATTATACATATATAGCTGTTTATTGTAATATTATCGCATATATTATATTCTTTATTATTGCGCAGACATTGTCCGGGACGCAAAGTTTGCAGTTCGCAAAGTCCATTACGCCAGTGTTATAATAATAATGTGGTTTGTGTTATTTTGTACATTTTCGACACATATTATTGAGCACGTTATTGAAAAAAAAGGCGCTGAAAGATAGGTTTGCCATACGTGAATTATTTTTTTAAATTTATTTATGCATAATTTTTTTTCACTTTTTAATTGCCTTAGCACACATTGGAATTTTATCGATTTCGGATTAATTAAAGTACGAGTGCATGTGCATGTTGCTTCATAAGAACAGTGCAATAAACCGCACTGTCGACAAGATCCGTATGCGCCAGACTATATTTTAGCGAAATACCTACCGCTAATACCATTGTAGAATAAATAATAATAAGTATATAATAATGTACATAATAACAATGCTAATACCATTAACCATATTTGCATATTATGTAGCTTATATGAAAATTACCGGTGGCGTTTTACACACACACACACACACACACACACACACACACACACACACACGCACGCACACACACACACGCACGCACACACACACATACGCACACACACACACATAACCACAAAAACGATGTAGTACAATTATTATATTATTATTGTGAACGAAGCATCATTATATTATAAAATCGATATCTGATGATTATTAAATGCCCACTTTTACATGCGTATATATAGTATTATACAATATGTACAGTATAGTCAGTATACCTAACTGGCTGAACTTTGCGCAAAACAATCCTTCGTTCGGTTTATTTTAACAAGTTTTTTTTTCGTCTATACTATATTTAGTTCACTATCGGCTCAATATCAAAATATCGTACACATATTTGTAAAAGAGTACGATTTTTTTCCATCTACGTTAATTAATTTCAAAAACATTTATTAAATCTTCCATTACATTTTATTTATTTGCGCATAGGCAATAATTATTACTGTTAGCGAGCGACGCGCATTTTTTTTTTTGCGCGGTAGGTATTACAATATATAGTTGTACTATAGGTATTAAACCATGGTCTTAAAACCATATAGTTGACAATTATTTACCATAAATCTTTGAGTTATTTTTTCAAAAAAAGTAAAATCTCGTATTATAAACTTTTAATATTGTGGTTTTTCGCCATGTTATTTTATTAAACCATAATAGGCGAAATACGTTAAATTATGATATCGAAATAGGCGTAGTGATCTATATGAAACGCACTGAGATAGAGTGTAGGTACATGGGTATAATATGTAAATATATACACATTTGTATAGTATGTGTGATGTATGATTGAATCTTGTGTCTTGTGATCGAAGACTAAACTGTATCTATCATTCGTGTACATGATACGCGTTGTGTATTCCCCGTCGATTTGATACCACCCAAATGTCGTCATTATATTATTCAACGTTTATAATAATAATAATATGGTGGAGGACTAAACACGTGGATTATACACAACGCGCGACGGGTGCCAAAAAAATATGTAAATCCTTCGTCGGTTCGGCCGCACGTACGAGCATCCGTTGTGTGTAGCTGGTGGACGAGGTGTTTGTCAAATAATATATCACTCAAGAATTATTATTGTATATCGTCGAAGGAAAAAAAAAAATTACCAGGGAAGTGCTAAATATGGTATAAAAGATGTATGCATGTGTGTGTGTGTGTAGAAATCAAACAATATATAATTCGTTTTAGAAATGTGCTGTATAGCCAGGCAGGATGTGAAAACGTGCCAGTGAATTTTTATAGTAAAACGTACATTATTAACCGGTAACCTTACTGCTACTGCGGTTCGTGTGTATAGATGCGTATAAAGAGGTTCGTTTACCTTTGGAATCGTTTTCAGGTTACAAATTGCAACACGCAACAGTACATTATAATACATGTTAACGTGTAATGTATGTGTTGGGTGGGTGGGTTTGTATCCTTATCCGTGTGTTGAAGCTCGTGCATATGTAAGACGAATATAGAGTTTTTGCGTTCGAAAGACACCTGTAGAGTATATGCGTGTGTATGTGTATATGTATGTGTATGTGTGTGTGTGTGTGTGTATGTATGTTTGTTTGTGTGTGTGTATGTGTGTGTGTGTGTGTGTGTGTGTGTGTGTGTGTGTGTGGGTGTGTGTGTGTGTGTGTGGTGTATATGCGTGTACTTTGTGTATACCGTGTACGTACACTAATTTATTGGGGTGTAGAGTATACTCGCACTAGCGTGGGGGGTGGACTAGACTGTATATTTTAGTGAGAAAACCTTAAACAGCGTGTGTAGTGTTAAGACGCGTTGTCGTCAACACGTGTACGCACAGTATAATACGGCATGTGTATAATGGACATGTATATACGATAAAATGTAACGATATGCGTCGTATGTTTGAAACACACTTGTTGTGTTCGTCACTTCGGTTAAAAAAAGAAAAAGCAATGTAAACGTCGGTCCGTCGGTTATTTCATTTTTTGACAGTGTTCGAAAATCAAAAAATAAAATACACACAAAATGGAAAATTTGTAATGTTTTTTTCTGTACTGCAACAATTAAAAACAAAAATGTACCTATACTATACTTACAACTTATAACTTACAAGTGCTATTTTTATAATAAACTATTAGTTTCACAGTTTTCAAATGATCACGTATGCTTTTAGTTTTCTGTACTTACTTAATATTATTAGATATAAGTCCGTTCATAATCATAAAAACCCTCTCACAGAACATCCTAAAGTTTGTTCCTAAATATTATAAGATAAATCACCATGGAATAGTTATGCAACTATATAAGAATAATCCGATTTAACATAAGATTTCATTCCTCGTCATAATATTATTTTTTAAATTCACTCTCTGGCTACTGGTTGTTTCGATCATAATGCTGCAATCAGTTTATTGTTGATTTTAGTATTTCTATACTTAATTGATGAATACAAAAAAACTGACAATAGTGATGTATATTTGTTTCGATGAATTATATTACATGTATTGATTATTATTACAACTGAACAATCTGATTATTAATAATGCTTTCTATTAATTTATCGCTGCCCTGCGCTGACGGTCTTGTATAATATTATATAGTACTTAAGTATGTCCAATCCCTAATGCCACGCAGAATATTTTGAACCCAACGCGATTCAAATTATTATATGCACACATTACCGTAGACATTATAATATTATTATAGACAAGACTTCGAGTGTACGTAATCTCTGCATGTAAATAATTATTATTACGTTCGGACAATTTATACGGCTGTTATACTTTAAAACGGAGGGGGTGGGGCCGTGGGGGAGGTAAATATATATATATATATAATCGTACGCGAGTTGGCATGCATAGGAACAGTCTATACCGCAACGAAACGACTTTAGTAAGCCACAAAGGCTATCGGAAAGTGCATTAAGGAAAAGGGTCGGTGTAATAGTTCAACTTAACAAAGAACATTTATTTTATTTTTCTTCAATTTATATTTTATGGTTAATGTAAATGTACTCTATATAATATTCTAATCATCGACATATTTTAGATACGTTACGTAATGTGAACGATTTCTCGTTAATCAGTCAACCTTCTTGTGGAGAGTGCAAAGGAAACAAATGATAGTGCGTTGTGAAGAACGGTTCGAATTTAATGACTTGCCTGTACAACACTGCAGCGGTGTGTTCGTTGTTCGGCTGATGTTGAAGGCTACATAATGGTAATCTTAAGATTCCCGCGTGAGGGTTAAGATTATAATATTATATTGTGTACCGGCTTAGAACATTTCTCGTAAATTATTTAAGAAGTTTCCATTTTATATACATTATGAGACATATATGTGTGTGTGTGTGTGTGTGTGTGTGTATGTACGTACAATATGTATTAATAATAATAGCAATATAATAATAAGTTCAGTCTTATGTAACCGTAGCCGTGGTATAAATATGCTTTTAATTTCCTTGAATATACAATTAATCACAATTTTACCGCAATACGAAAAATAAAAATTTCAGTAAAACCGTAGTATTACACGTTTTTTGTAGTATATATATATATGTATGGTATTATTAGCCTAGTTGATACAAAAAATGTATATTTACATCAGAGCTGTGGCTGCATGCTGATGCTCGCAACAATAATTATTTAGTTTTCGATTAATTGTGGTACATCTTAATAGTAAACGTCCAATAAATATTGCATAGTGCGTAAATGTAATATATTCTGTTGTACAGTAATAATTATTATGCTTTATAGTCCGTGCACACGCACGTACACACGCACCAAAGTCGCAGTCATTGAAAAATCGTCGACAATGATTTTTTAATAAGAAACGTAGTTGATTTTCTTTCAATTATTTATTCCATCATCGTTAAATAATTAATGGCACTATTAAGTTTTGTTTATTATTATTGTTACTTTTACTATTACTACTACTGGGTACTACTACTGTCACTACTACTACTACTACCTACTACTACCTACTACTACCTACTACTACCTACTACTACTAATGCTACTACACCAAACGTTGGAATTTGGAATTTTTAAATAATCATTCTACTTGCACATTGTAACGAATGAACCCATTAACGGGTTGAGAGGTCATTGCGGGAATTCGGTCAGGGCGAAAAAAATTGATATGCGGACGCACGCGAGGAGTGGTTTCTTGTTGTTTGACTCGAAATCGAGTGGTAATTTATTCATATGGTATGGTAAACAAATTTCAGAATTGTCTTTCAAACCACCGTAGGTACGGCTGTTTTACAATGCGGTTTTGTATAGTTCACTCTACCCGGGACCGTGTTAAAAAACTTAATTTATCATTTCAATATTATGTATATTTTTTTACTAAATAAAATGGGACTCGCAAGATGTAGACTAAATACAATAATTATAATAATAAAATAACAGTACATAACGGTGACGACGCATGTATTCATTATTATAATAATAAAAAAAATGTAAGTATATGAGATGACATCAAAAAGATGACGTCCGAGGTGCCAAAAACGGTATTTGACTTGTCTCCGTGGTGAACTCATATTATACCGATGCTTATGGTAAATATATGATACAAGCCCTTGTAAAATATATTATAATAATAATACGGTACGCACGATATGAAATGCGAGGTACGCCTATAAACATTGCTGCGAGCGATACCTTCATATAATTACGACTTTTTTTGAACAAAACGTACATGTATAAGCACAAAATCGACTTCAAGGATTAAGGAATTAACGTAGCGTTGTGTCGCGTGTAAAAGGACCCACAATAATCGCATTATAATTCGGAGCACATCCTTTTTTCATAGACGACGCCCGTATGACGTGCGGTTCCACACGATCTTAAACGTTTATGTTCATCTATATAACATCGCGGTTTATAAACTTTTGTAGAACACAGACCCCTCTCCACCGATGAAAGATATGATTAGAAATCGCGAACACTCATACCAATTTCTTTCGAATACCTTTTTTATGACCGATCTATAACATATTGTACTATATAACATACAGGACATGGGCACTACGTCTTATTTATCCTTTGCGTACTATTGTATCAACAACCACTATTGGCTTTTACAATAAATATATTTTGATAATGACATAGAACGAAGTTTAATCTTGTCATGTTGCATACGTGCTCACTTGCCGTAATATTATTATTATTATTATTATTACTGCGTATTATTCTATTCTAACGACGATACGTTGCACACAACTATAATACTCGATGGTGGTGTTAATATCTGACAAGGACGAAATCACGACAACATTCGCAGTTGCGGATTTGAGCGAAAAAGGCCGTCCACTCCGCGAACATTGTACGAGTATATTATGTATGCAAAAGGGCCCGATAAAATAATTATTACTCAGAGGTCGGGCAAAATGTTTCTGTTTTTTTTTTTTTTTTTTTTTTTTTTAATAAATGTCATTAGTTGAATAATAAACACTGCATTACCTAATGTTGAATAACCTTCGTTTTAATTAAATCGTACAACAATAATATTAACAATGCATTATTACGAGTACGTAGGTATATACCTCCTATAACTCTGTGAACATTTGCAGTTCATAATAATCAACATTTTTGTTTAACAAATTTAAATTAAAAAATACATGCACGCGGTTAATGTGCCCACACATTCACGGGCCGCCCGCCCGTTCCGCGAGTGTCCATTTTCGCTCCGTTAAATATCCGCCACTGACGATTATATATTATATTATACACGCTGCGCAATTTATTGTATATTATATACATATATATTAATATTATCTACATAGCTTACAACGGAACGGTCACATTTATCAACGTGGGTTCTTTCTGTTTCAACAAAAATACATCACTCATATTGCACTCGGCCACCTAATTAAGCATCTATGAGTTTAAATATGTTAATTACGTTCCAAAAGAATTAGAACGTACATTATTCGTACTATGCTATACGCTGCAGTCGGTGTGTGTTCGAAATAATACTTTCTACGCGCGCCGTCGTATCGTCGTTCGGTTATCATATAAATACGTATGCTATAAATTATTACATGTATTTGAATATCAGAGCTTTCGCGGGACAACTTATAACAGCAAAGAGATAATTTGAAACACTAAAGTACAACTATATATATATATATATATATATATATATATATATATATATAGTTGTACATAGTTTTGTTCAATTGATAAAAATTCGTAGTGTTCCATGTTTTTAAATATGTATTTTGTTGTTTTTTAAAGTTTTTAGAAGTGCTTGTCAAATGAAATTCAATTTCAATTATATCTTTTTATAAATATATATAATATAATCTTATGTTTTTAAGCGTAGTGTACGTATATTATATTATACACGACTCTGGCATAGTTTTGACGTTAAAGCACGATTTTTATGAATAAAACTAAACTTTTACGAACAACAAAAGACCAAAAATATACCCAACAAAAAATGTATTTGTTTTAAGAATTTTTTTTAGAAACATCTCTGGTGATAACCGTTTTCGGTTTCATGACCACTCGTGAAGATGAACTGAGTACAATTTAAACACTTTATATATATATAAATCGTTAAGCTTCCACGGCCGGTGGCGTCGTGGTTTTAATTTTAAGTTCCTTATATTTTTTCCGTTTTATAATAAAATTGTTTAAATTATTTTCCTATGTGTTATCCATCATCAATCATTACAACACTGCTTAGCGAAATACGTTAAGTATGAAAACAATAAGTAAAATCATGCAAAGTTTACTATTCTATACTAACCTTAAAATTTAAATTACTACTAAAAGCGCAATAATACGTATAATTTTCGAATAATGTATTAATATTTTATATAAAATAAATTATATTTCTTCGGACATAATAAAAAACTAATCATGGTTTTATAATGTTATAATGAAAGGTTGTATTATTCTATATTTACAATCTGTATATACAATTTGTGTGTGTTTAATTATTGCCTATTATACTGTGGAAATAAATGGCCTCCACGCATTAACCCTTTTGTGCTCGTAATGTATACAAATATTACAACGTATATTATTATAATCGTTTTTTAACTACAATGTAAGATTCAAGTATAAATATTTGTATTATTAATATTCTTGTTTGGAACACACACGCATTACACATATTACGTACAAATATATTATGCGGACTGCTGCAGAATATTGTTGCAGCTATAATAATAATTTCAGCGACTGTGCAGGAAACCGCACATAACGTAATTGATTGAGTATGCCCGTTTTGTGTGTCCGATAGACGTTAAAATATGGTTTTTACTAATTTGGATAAAACCTCTAATTTATGATTATTAACTGAAAAATAGCAATATTCCTTAGACGGATACTACTGCACACACGCACGCACGTAATATTCGTATTCATTAATTATGATCATAAAAATATATACATTATATACATCGTTTACATACCACCGTATTTCATTTCAATAAACTATAACCATCAAATAGTATACACCTACTTCCAATTATAAAAAATATTAAATAGTTTCCAATAACGCGTTTATTTTTCCTTTTTTTTTTTTATTGGTTATTGAATGTTGAAGAACATATTATATTATTATTATTTTTATTATATATATATGGTTAATAAAATACGAATTGAATTTTTATTGTTATTACTATTATCACCATCATCGTCTATAATAGTATATGTATATAACATCATGCGTGCATGTTTCCAACAACACACTTTATGAACCAACTAACATACTAAAACGAAAAATAATGATTCATATACCGACCTCGACTGTGATGTGTACGGATTGCAGAACATTTCACGTTACACTTATTCTATTTCATTTTATTTTTATCAAAACACGGTGTATTTATGCTATTATGACCGGCCGAACGTTAATGTATTCGGGAAAAATCGAAGAATCATAAGCATAATTAGATGGATTAAAAATATTATTATAATATAATATTATACTGTATATGAGTATATTATTATTATTATTATTATTATTATTATAATTATTATTATTATTATTATTATTATTATTATTATTATTATTATTATTATTATTATTATTATTATTATTATTATTATTATTATTATTATTATTATTATTATTATTATTATAAACAGTATAATTTTATTATCGAACGACACCGTAATAACGACCATGGATGATTTTCACGTAAAAACAACACCATTGGCCACCACCACCGCCGAAGCCGTAGAAACGGTTTCTAGATATACGAGGTTTTAGTAAAATTATGTTTATTCTAGTAGAACAGTGAGAGATGTATACTTGAATTGCAGTTGTTATACGAATACATTCCGGCGGTTACATTTTATGTAGGTATTATTATTATCGGCTATTCGTATACGTCCGGGGAAGAACATTTTTTCCTTGTTTTTAGCCATAATTCATATTTAATTACTATCGAATATCGTGCGACATTGATGGTAATAAAATAATTAATTATCCGTGGGCCTCTATGAAACATAATAGTATATATAATGTAACGTGTGTATTGTTTCGGTATATTTTGAAAATATTTCAACACATAAAATCCAGGTAGGTTACAAAATAATATAGTAAAATCCTATAACCACGCATTTTCAATAATAATTATGAAATCTATTACGTGTCATCTCCGTCTATTTTAATTCTGTACAAAGTTGCTTTTTAATCGCATACACGATACACGAACAAACGGCGACGTAAAGGACTTTTGGCCCAAATTCGAGTACGTGCTATTATAATATGTGATAATACATTATATGGATGTATCATATTACATAATATGCAGCCATATGTTATTAAAATGTTATCAAAATATCATACACAACGTACATAGGTACATAATATAATATTCAATGTTTTGTATAGTATTGTTTTGCGCATTGTACACACGTTATAAAGCTGCTCTCTAAAACGGTATGAACATCGAATTTTATAATATTCTGCACATTCATCCCGTACTACTAGGATCAACACGCATATGCATTGGTGATTATTATTAATTATTGTTTCAACATGATACCAATATTAAACGCATGATGGTAATTATAATACTGTTGAATTTATCTGTACTAGACATGATGATGTACTCCATATTATAATAACCATCATCTGAACACATCACGCGGTTTATAATTTGTTTTTCCTATATGTGTACAAACAACACGTATTCTACATGTTTACAGTTATTAATGATCATCATTATTACATTCACATAATATAGGTGCGCGTAGATTCCAATTGAAGTGTGAATTATTAAATGTATTATCTATAGTTTCACCGTTGTACTTTACTGGTTGTAATAATACGTTACTTTCTCTCTTATTTTTATCTTTTTTTTTTTTTCAGAACAAAAGTTTGTTTTAAAAGTCCCATACAGCTCTATTATATCAATCGATTGAACACGTACTGGACTCAGGTGGTACTTAAAAATGATCATTTTTATAATGTTTTTGTAGTTTTTGTAGTTTTCAATACAATTGCTAGAAGTTTTTTTAGGAAGAAAAAAGACAATATAAGACTCGCACCATACATCTTGATAAAGTCAATTTTGTATGTTTCGAAAGTTTTACAAAAAACGTAAAGTTGTGTTTAGAGAAACGATGTTGACGATCGAGAAAAGTAACAAAAATATTCCACGAAAAATGATTACCGTATAACCTCTTTGTTTTTAGTTTGGATCTGCAGCAAGTATTTATATGACATGTAACATTGCCATCATTTTCTATAACCTAAAATGAAACAGAATGATTTTAAATATTTATAGTTTTTAGATTTTGAATGGCTTGTAGTTTTATTTTATAAATAACTTTCAATTCTCAATTTTGAAATGTTCTACAAATAAAGTTAAAAATTAAAAGTAATATAATAATTAATTATTTTATGATAAAATATATTCTATTCCATTTAAATAATAAACGTATTGAATTATTTTATCATATTGTTTCTAAAATAAATAATAATTCATATAATCTTTGGGTCCTAGCATCTTTTTTTTTACATATATATAATATAAGCTCATGCATATTTTATAAATATCACTATAATTATTCGATTCAGGATAGAATCGTTTTCCAAACATGATCGCATAAAATAATTATTTTTAATTTAAATTGGCCTGAATATCATAAACTATATAATATTCTATCAAATGATGATGTATCATATTTATTTTTCTTTTACATTCAAATTTGGATATTTAATATCAAGTTAGTTTCTGTATTATTTAATTATAATTTGCGCTAGGTTCTAATACCTATTAAAATGACACGTCGGAATTAATAAAGTGTACTCGTATATTATTAAATTACGAAGGATTACTACTATACGTTTCATATAAACGTGAACTGGCGCTCTCTAATGGCTAAACTTTGAAAAGCTTTCGGCGAACTATAAACTTCAAATGACCTCTTGAGTTCGCTCAAACTTCATAAATTGGCATTTAAATGTATACACTTATTATTATTATTAAAAATCATAAATCGTATTAAATGTATTATATTTTGTGCAACAGAATATCATATTATAGTGAGTTGTAGCATTGAAATATAGATACCTAACATAATAATATTAACCCATATTATTATTCATTGTACGACTTACATTTTTAAAGACTATTATATTACGCGGCGTAAACTTTTATTAGTGAAATGTTGGTCTAAAAATTACAACTCATCGTTACACTATGAGTTTACGACATAAGGCAGTATTAAAAAAATTATGTTTACTTAAAATTTGATTCTACGTAATAAACAACGTGATGTAAATTTTTATGTACCTACCTACAGTTTTTTATAATGAGTTTATATTTACAAAAATAAAATATTTTATTTAAACATTAAAGTATTAAACGTTCTATCCGTGTTCTTGACGTTCAATAATAATAATAAAAAAGAAAAATTATAATCCAAGGTAATTACTACACCTATACGAGGTCTTATTGTAAGGTGTAGATACACAATATATTGATTTATTTATTATTACATATTAGTAGTAAGTCAATCTGCAAACTATACACCGATTTAAATGTTATTTTCGTCGTATTTCATCTTTCAATCTTAATACTCGTTAATCATATGTTTCTTTTTTTTTTTTTTAAAAAAAAAGCTTTTTAATGAAACAAGTTTTATGTATAGGTAATAGTATGAAATGTTATGTTATAAAATAGATATCTATTTATTATTAATGAAGTACGGTCACCGCAATCCCTTTAGTAATCATGTTAAACCTGTCTAAAATGGTGGGTACACATTTGTCGTTGACTTTCTAATGACATCACTAATTAATGGTAGAACAGAGGGTATAAAGATGACTTTTATAAAATAATCCTTAAAATTGTATTATGTATGTGACATGTAGTAAGAGAACTACGTGGTTTGAAATATTACAAAAATAGGCACTAAAAAACACGTGATACGCGTTGTCGAGACGTTATCTGAAATATTTTTACTTTCCGGTCGGCTGAAAGTGTATAGCTAGTATTAAAGCGTCTGTCTACGGAAATATGTTACTATAGCAATGAAATTTATTAAAAACAACATACATGTATATTATGCATGTGTATACGTTAAAAGTATTGTAAAAAATATCCGTATAATAATATGTGACGCGTATGCATGCGAGTGTGTGTGTGCTGCAGGTGTAGTATATGTACCATGGTATATAGGTATAGGAGTAGTTTATGCAATTATATTACATAGTATGTTAACAGTGTTGAGGAAGATATTTAAAAATGTGGTCGTTTCATCATTACTAAAGTTTTGGTTTGTTGTATAAAATAAGAGAAAAAAATATATTAGCTAGGTTTAAGTGCGATGATATCGCGAATGTCGATCGACCGATATGGTGTTCGCACTGCGGCGTGCATGCAGCGAGTATATACTGTTTTATATAGTAGTTACCTTGCAAGTGTAATTGAAAAATCTTCTTTTTTTTCGTACACGTGTTATATACAAAATGTTCCACGAAGGTACAAACGTTATTTAAGGTTAAATCGACAACGATCATAAAATTGTCCAGGCACATACGAGTGTACCCAGTGGCGTATTTGAGAGTTCATCTTGAGGGGGAGGGGAGGAATTTTAGAAAGAATTTACCCAACCACTCCCACAAACTTACCTAGATATAATGAATTTTATATTGTGCCTATTTACTTATATAAAGTAAAAAGTGAAATGAAAAAGAACAATATATTTACAGAACAAAATCTACATTTCTCTTTTTTATAGTAGAAAATCTATTTATAATATTATACTGATATATCAATACAGTATGGTGTATGTTTGGCAAACCAAATCAGTTAAGCATTTTAGTCCCATTTTAGACCTTTCAATCTAACAAAAAAGCAACAAAAGTAAGCAAAGAGAAGAAATACAAGTTTTTCTAAATGCAATTTAATATCAAGAATATATTATTCTTAATTTTAAGCAGCGTAAATGTATAAATATACAAACAAATATATATATACTTAATTTTATTAATTTAAAGTGTCTTAATACAAAGTTTTTTTGTCACTGGCTTTTCTTTGCATCAATTTAACATAATATAAATATAATATTTTTTTATATAAATATTTGTATTTTCATTTATTTATATAAATAATTGTGTTTAAGTTTTTTTTTAATAAAACAATTATATATTTAGAATTAAGAATACATTTAGTCAAAACATTTTATAGAAGCTTGCTATTTTTTTATTCTAATACTAAATAGGTACATGTACCAAACCTTCTAAACGTTGAAAAGCTGCGTTCAGCGGATGCTACACTAATAGGCAAACAAGCAATTATACTAACTAATTTATACACAGTTGGATAAATGATACTATTACAATTTTTCATTAATCTAATTGGCCAATGATTTATATGATGTAAGGAGGTTAGTTTCACACAAGTCAAAGATATTATTTTTGATGTTTTTGAATCGTTTATATGACGACATATGTACCCCAAAGAAAAATGTATGTACATTTTTACCTATTTGTTATCAGTTTATCACTGATGCAATTTTTTTTTAGAATCTTCATTTTCTAATGAAATGCCTATTAATACGCCACTGAGTGCACCAAAGATCTAAGTCTACTAGCTGAATGTGCATTATGCTCTATGCTTTGGTACACATATAGCATCATACAAAGGGTATATAAAATACAATCAAAAATTACAGAATTCACAATCAAAAATTCTAAAATTTCCAACTCAACACGATTCCACACGTTGTCACGAATCAAATATAACCACGGTCGCTCCATCATACGGCAGCATAAAAGCCACCCAACCAACATCTAATACTTCTTGTTCAAGTTCAAGAATATTAGATGAATTCAAGACCTTATTAAACCCTTTAATCTCTCTACTTATCGTCCTTTTAAACAAAATTACAATAAGCTTAAATATCCATTCCTTTTATATAAAATTTCTTAACCACAAGCTCCTTTAAAATAATAATTATCTGTATTTTCAATTCTTCTGATATATTGTATCATATATCATTATTATATCTACTAATCGAAAACAATAAAATATAGTATAGCATTATATTCTTATACCAGCAATAAATCAACATTGTAAAAATACTTGGTATATCGAAACAATTATATTAATATATATATATATATATGTAAGAAAAAATCTTGGGACACCCTGTATGCATAATATTTTATCTGTTAAGAGTATTTTAAGCCACAATTTTCTGTCCCAGTCTATCACACGTGCAATAAAGTAGTTTAGACGTTTTCTATTTTCAATCGTACCGACCGATCAATCAATGCGATAAGAAGTAAACTGATTTGAAATTGTTTTGAAATATTTTTTAGATCGACTATATTCTATGTTTTTTTAAATTTTTTACTTAATATTTTATGAAATCTTTTCGCTACAAAATCAAAAATGTGGAAAAGTCGAACTACAGTAGTCTCAACGACAAATTTAAATCAGTTTTCAAAATTCATATCGCCATGATCGATGGGTACATTGGAAATAGAAAACGTCTAAATTCCTACACTATGCAGCGCGTGCAGTGACAGACAGAGACATGAACTCATGGTTTGCATTCCTCTTTACGCGTGTTGTCGCAGTCAAAATACTATAAAATACTATGTCTACACAGTGTCACAATACGTATATATCCACTCTAATAATATAATATAGTATATACGTAATGTGCCACGCGATACTCGATTTCCCGTGCGGAAAACTTACCGGCCGGTTCCCTCGTTGGTACCATATATACATATATATATCATAATGCATATTATAAGAATAATATCGCATTTACGATACGCACGCGTGATGTGAGCGGTGTAAAAATAAACCTGTGGGAAAAAGGACACGACCGTCGAGCGCGTATAATGTACTCCGATGCGGTGTTCGCGGGGCGCTTAACTACGTATATTATACCCTGTCAAACGTGCGCGGAACTACGCAGGATGCGACGGCGAAACGCGCGCAAGACGGTCATGTTTCGTCCTGTACTCGTATAGGATATTATATACCCTGTAGACACGTGCGAATCGATAGAAATAATATTAATATTAATAATATACAATAATAATAAGTATATAAAATATAATGATAATTAGATTCCTTGACGAATGTGGCTTATGCATGGGAACTGTCAACATCATCCATACAATATGATGGTAGCCCACATCTACCTATTTACACGCGATTCATTTGGTTAGGTGTTCGTAAGGGGCTCGGCATATGTAATTCCACGTGATACATAGCAGGGAAATGGATACACACATGTATTATGCGGGTTCCAAATAAAAACACAGTGGTATCGTACGTAAGTTCAGACACAAAAAATTAAACCACAATATCGGATTATAGTACTCAAAAAATAATAAAATAAATACATAACATTGTAAGATAATGTGAATTATTTGAGAATTTGTACACGTCATAATATTATCATTTTATTATTATTTTATGTACACATCCTATTTATTCAATATTCGTATTTTATATTTTCTCATGAAATACATAAAAAACTAAAACAAATTTTAACCGTACCAACTACACTTGAGCTGTAAGTCTGAAGTCTGAAAATAAAGTGGAAAGGAAATTTGTATTTGTAATAATTTTTATTCGAGTAGGAATTTACATATTATATATATTAGATGCGTTTTTTTTTTTTTTTTTTTGGTGGCGTAACTTACGAATGCATACCAATGAGTAAATTTTACCTGCTTTATCTCATGGGGAAACTTACATTTTCCCTTTTCTAACGCCATCGTGGGTATTTGAAAAATGTCCACTGTGTGAAAAGAGGTGCTAAAATGTTTTCTACAATGCGGTTATTCGTTACAATGACTGTGTATGTTGCTGGTCTAATACCGAAACTACATTGGTCCACCAACACAACCTCCAAAGGCACAATACTCTGCGCTCACTGACGTCGAACAGTAACAATTGATCGAAATCCATCCGTGTTTTATGCTGCACCCTGTGTAATGATATATAGTATACTACCTATGTTGTGTAACCATACCGTTTGCGAGGAAATGTCATAATGAGCGTGCGCGTGCGTGTGAACGTAAAAATAATAATGTAAAAACAACGAGTCATGTCCCCTTCTATCCTGAAAATATAATTTGATATATATTTAAGTGAAATAAAAATAAACATAAATAACAGCGTTTCCCCGGTATGTGTACCAAATGCCGATCCAGAGGGGGGTTCTAGTGGGCTCAGGTCCATCCAAAATTAATGTTTCAACAACGGTTTAGATTTTAAATATTGTTGTAATGTCACCCAAGTTGTATGGTTTTTAAATGTTTACCATGACAAAGAACTTATAATATACATTTTTAAAACATTATATTATCAATATTTATCATGTTTGGTGAACAACAAAACTACATTATTTTGAACGAATTCGCATGTGATTAGTCTACAGAAAATTATATTTTTAATTTAATTTAACTTAATTGTAATATTAATAAAAATATTGTCTTTAATTTATAATAACTGTGTTACTTGGTATGTCGTTGATATATTTATCATATATGTGGGCCCACCCAAAATGAATGTCTTGTCTGATCCGCACCTGGTGTGTACGCGTATAGTAGAACTATATTATTAAAAACATCGTCGTCATCGTTGTTGAGCGCACGTGAAATGTGCGGCGACGGTGGCGGTGAAAGAAACCCTTTCATAGGCGTTTTCATGAGCGGAGGATAATACGATAAATACGTATATTATTATTAAAAAACCTAGCTGAGACCAAAAGCTGCGCGGTGCGGACGGGTGGGACCCGGTTAGAAGAAGACTGCGCGCATGTTCACGGGGTAACAGTTATATAATGTACATTATGAATATTATACATAAATAAATATAGTTGTGAACTATGCAATAATAAGATATGGTCGTAATGAGGCTGTATGCAACGTGCTGCAGTAGTCGAACATACACGAGCTCACCCGGCGCATCTGTTTGTATTGGCGTCGGTGGCGCTGCGCGACTATGTCAAACCCTTTCACTATTAATTCTCCCGACTTCCGGCCGATGAGAGTAACTATACGACTACAACAAAAAGTACTACTACTACTATTGCCTACTACTGAGATTATACCATATATTACTGTACTGCTATACGCGATCAGGCCCCGTTTCCGGTCTCTCACACGCACACACGTTTTCCATTCAGGTCGGATTGCCGGTCGCGTGATCATCCGATACCTTTCCGCCGCCACCGCAGTCCTTTACGCGAGGACACTTTATTAATACAATATTATGCGATACGCTATACGAATTCCAGTATGCGTGCTGCATGATACATATTATGTTCCTGCGTATATGTACATTGTGCTGCATTGCCCGCGGTCGATTTACGATGCACACGTATATGCATACAGGCACTGTGTTACAACCACGGCTATAGATACTATGGTTGCGAAACGGTACAAGAAAAGAACGGAATGAAATGTTCTCATCAAATTAGACGAATATCCTTCATATATTCTGTGAACTACCTGCTTAATAACAGCGCTCCCATCGGTACAGCCGATTATTAATAATGATATTAATAGTACGTATTATAGTAATAGTCACGGCTATAGATATATCTAAATATATGTAATATAGTGGCAAAAATGAGTACAAAAATAATCCACAAGGATCTCTAGCAGCAAACAGATATTTTGATATGAACATTTTTGGACTGCAGCCCAATATAAGCCGTTGCGCCACCATAGTATCTATAGCCGTGGTTACAACTCAAATGGTAACGCGAAATGTCATTTCTTCCAGTGACCTTGGATTGAAACAGGCTCTTATCGAGAGGCTGGAAACATTAAATTACGAACATTTTTTTATCGTTTTCAAATTTATAATCTTTTGGGCATGCGCGATAAAACTTACATTTTTTTTTTTTTAATGAAAACACTAGTACTTAATTATTTTCAACACCAAATAGAACTATTTTTTTTTTTAAGCAACTTTGATACAAAACCTTTTTTTCCATCTCAAAAGTTTACTGAATTACAACAATCTTAATCACCCGATTTGAGAATTTAATGAATACATAATACGTCACATCGATATAAACATCGCTTTTCATCTCTTGCCATATAAGATTATAACATGTTTATACTTAAAATGCAGTATTCTCTTTTTTTTTACTATTAAAGTTGGGGCCATGCCATTGGTATGTATCAATTGGTGATTAAAATATAGAAATGTCAAACTAATATTAGTGTTCTCTTGAATATAATATAATATGTGGACGATGTTCAATTACAGAATAACGTTTAAAGTTATTACAAGTCTAAAGCGTCGAGGCTTATGTTTCCCGAGGGTGCTCACTCAACGTGAAAGATTCTCTGTCTAGAATATTAACAATATTAATAATATTTTATTTAGCAAACAAACTAACAACAAAAAATAATAGTTTAAACAAGACATTTAATAAGTTTGCGAGCTCATCCTATAAGCATAGATATGCTTAAAGATATACATTCCTTTTTTGTATAGTTTGTCGAATTTGTGACTCATAGCCAACGTTACAACATTGGAGGAGTTAGGGCCGTCAGAGTGCAATATATATAAAACGTGATACGCCAGAGTTTTCAGTGGTCTTCTACCGTTGTTTCGAATACAACTTGATGGTAATGTTTACTTTTTCAAATTATTTGCATTCAGTTGCAACGTTTTCTATTTTCTGTTTGATTCAAAGTTATAAAACTAATACGCGTAGTTTACCACAAATAGCTGAGTTTTGAGAAATTTCTAAAACGTTTGTTTTGTACAGTGGCGTATATAGGGAGGAAGAGGAAGCCATCTGGATCCATGGCCCAGAGTGAAAACATTTTAGGTATTTCAAATAAGGTTTTTAATTTTTATACATAAAAATAATCCCGATTTATAGCAAATTTGTATTCAATAGTTCAAGTGTATTGTTGTTAAATTTAATATTAGAGTAAACTTATATCTATTACCGAACTCAAAGGAAAGAACATTATCTGTGTTTTCTCGGATTTTACGATATTTTAATTTGTATGCCAGTTATGATAATGTAAAATATTACAATTTTAAAAAGCTTCTAGCTCAAATATAAATTAAAATATTGTAAAAAACTGACGAGAAAACACAGATAATGTTATTCCCTTTGAGTTCGGTAATAGGTTTTCTCTAATATTAAAGCTAATAACAATACACTTGACTTACTGAACGAATATTCGCTATGTTTTACGTTTGACGTAAGACGGAGACAACACATGTAGGTGTAGCGTTCTCTTAAAAAATTAAAGTTATACTTTTTAAATTTGTAATATACAAATCTAGACTCTTAACTTGTTAGTTTTTAAAATATAGTATACACATTTCTGTTGACTTAAGGACTTACAGAATTAAAAATGTACAACCATATCTGAAATCTGAGGTTTATTTTGGACCATATTTGTAGTAATATAAAATTAGATATTATTCGTTCATTGTATGGATACAACATAATTGTTAATGTGACCGTAAGGAAATTAGCCCACAGTGAAAATAATTTCTAATTTCTATACACAACACTGGTTTTTTACTGCTTATATGTATTATATATTATTAATTAATTCATAATTATATAATATTACTGCGTATATTACAGAAAGGTAATAACTTATAAGCTTTCCAAACACCCTGTATGAATAGTACTTTCGTGCAATGTGCCTGTGTGTGTTAAACATTATTATTTACAGACAATATTACGAGTATTATAAGCAGACACTTTTGTCTTTCAAAGAAAGAAAATTTTTAACAATAAGTAACTGTTTCTTTATGATAATCTCAAAATGTTAAGTAGTAAACACAGAAAATCGTAGCATCCTCATAAAAGGTTTAGTGTTCGATTTGCACGGAATCGCCGTGTGAACGCGAATAGATAAAAATAATGATAATAATAATAATAATAATAAAAATTATAATAATAATGCCGCGTAATTTTGTAAATATATTCATGTATATAGAAACACATGACAAAGAACACAATTATTATGAATAACAATTAATAATTATAATAATTTACATTTCTTGGTTTCCCATGATTAACTAATGGTATTGGTGTGTTTAATAAATATTAACAGCGAATAAAAATTGTATAACATGAGAATTAAAATTATAAATAAAAACAGTTTACAGGTGATGGTCGTGAGTATCAGCTGCTCACTAATATGAATATGGCACATCGTTTATTTTCGGTTTTTTTCGTTGCAGTTTTCAAATATTTTAATTAGGTAGAATATTTTTATTTTTTTGTTTTACAAAGTACACCTGTAAATATTTCACACAATTAATGTAATGGAGTTTCTATGTTTAACCGCTAAGCGACTGTAAGTTATTATTCATTAGATACTTAAACGCTACGTTCTAATATAATAATTGTTTAATTACTTAAGTAGCATTATTCAAATTTGTATACACTTAATAAGCAGACTACGGTATTTTGTCCTTCAGTGTAATATATAAATATATAATTTGATAATTAGATACAGTTTAAGGATTAAAACTTTTTTGTGATGATGTACCAATTATATGCGCATTAATAAGTGACGGATTGCAACGCTGTCCATTAAAATATGATACCGCTATTAATATAATAATCATTCGTGGTTTATTCAATCAATATTGTAATATGTTGAATAATAATATATTAATGGCCTGGTAAAATGTACTATTATTTTGAACATGGCGGTTGAAATCATAGAACAAGGACAAATTCAATATACTGCCACTGCACATACCAGCTATATGTATATTGTATATTGTTTGTATAGGACATAGGTGATAGGTATATGCAGTTTTTGTTTTTGCTGTCATTGGTTGCATAAAATATGTATTAAAATAAAAACTTGATACATTCTGTACATTTTTAACGCATTATATCTTTATAATATTATACAGTTTTATACAATTTTATACTAAAAGAGAAAAAAGTATAAAACGTTGTACAGATGTTGTAGTCGAATTAAAAGGCAATAATAAACATTTTACGTTGTTCAAGTTTAAAATAAGCCACACGTGAAGCGATCGTGTAATGCACGTGATTCCTAATTATGCATATTGGAGTTGATGAAATGTATACGAAAACGGGTAAAATACATTACTCCGTAAACGTGAAGAACAAAAAAACAATATTATCTAGCTTTGAATTCTTATACGTGCTCGCGATGGAACTCCTTCGTAATAGCACTGATTATAGAATATTATATATTTTTTAGAATCTATAATATTCTAAAATCAATGGTAATAGATTAAACACGAGTTGTAGCAATTATTATTCTATACATATATATATATACACGAATAAAAACACTATCGTCCTGCAATATTCAAGTTGACTTGATATATACATCCACAGCACAGTGGTATACAGTGTGATCATTTTTAACGGGGCCAACGCGTCGTGGGATTAAAATCAATAAACACAACAACCGGTCTCATATATAAGATTTTCAGCGGAAAAAGGAATTTACTATGTACGTATATATTATATTTTAAAATAATATTAAATTGCAGGTTTTACAGTACTTAATGTTTTTTTCATTTAGTTTTCTGTTATCAACCTTTGAAGTAGTAAATCAATACAGCGAGAGTCTCGCAAAATATATTTGATTAGAGTACAACAAATGGACACAGATGGTCTCCGTTTTGGAGTTCTTCGATAGTTTATCCAATTTCAAGGAAAACCGAAAACTTTGAAATATTGTCCGACGTTATTGTATTTAGTTTTTATAACACACAAAATTAAGTAACCTCATGTCACATGGATCAAAAAATGAATATAATCTAGACTAACATCAAAATATGGTATATTTCAAACTATTATTACAGTTTGTTATAACAATGTCATTGCGTAATATTTGTAAACTTAGAAAAACCGATCGTGTCACAGCGAATATAAACAATAAGTCGTACAAATTATTATCGTTCAAATTCGCATCGCACGTGTTATTCGATATTTAGCAAAAGCACCTCTTATATTGAAATAGAGCAGGACGTAGTGGGTCGTCAATATTCACAAATTATAACATCTTGGTTCATTGATGTACGTTATGATTTCCCATACTGTAGGTGCTCTCATGATTATAATATTACGTATCATAAACCTAACCTAACCGTTACTTTTATCGGGTATTTGTTCGTATTTCAATATTTTGTCTTCGAGACCGTTGCCGACTTATCGTAGTAAAACTCTGCGCAACGAAACCAATCATACACACTTTGGAGAGGTGTCCATTGCAGTGCCGGTGTAACAGTCAAATCTTACCTCCTAACTTCCCGGTAAGAATATCCTAGAACATGGGTCTCCAACCTTTTTTTACGGTGAGCCAAATCTGAAATTTACTTCGGAATCGCGGGCGAAAATTGCTTAGAAATCGATAAAAAATTTAATCGAGGATGGATAAGAATCATTTTCTGACCATTTTACTATTTTATATTGTATTTTAATATAGTTGTAAAAAAACAATTGAAGAAACAAAATTTGTTACATTTAATGTCATTTATTGTTTATAGGTGACTAGATAAATTATTTTTTTTAATAGGAAATTATAATGTTATCTTCAAGACATAAGTTAACTTGGCAAGCCAGTTTAAAAAGCTTGACGTGCCGCATTCGGCTCAAGGACCGTAGGTTGGAGACCCCTTTCCTAGAATATTTATACCCCCCCCCCCCCGATATGATAAATTCTAGGAAAATCATAACCCCCCTACCTCGGTAAAAGTATCTTAGAATAATCTTACCGTCCCCCGGAATAAATAATATCCTAGAACAATGTTGTACCCCACTGTACATTATACGAAGATAATATTTATTAATACATCGAAAACATTTTATCAACAAAATTTGATCGTCAATATAATATTAAACTAAATAATGAAGAAAAATTAAATTCAAGATAATAAATGCATTTTACAACTTCAGAGTTGATTTGTAATCCGCACTCGTTTATTCTTGATCATTGGGATGCCTGGCCAAACGTAAGCTTCTATATTATACGAATAGGTATGAATTATGACGATAAATTGTGTGTACTGAACCAGTTGCCCCAACCTGGCCTCTCAAGACCCAATAAGCCGTCACCGGTCAAAAGGAAACGCACGTATGTTTAATATAAAATATTATATATATATATATATATATATATATATATATATACACTTATATATATATGTATATATATATAAATACATAATAATATTATTATGCAACACGTCGACGACGTTTATAGTTTATGACAGAAAGAAAAAACATAACAGTGGCCGGATATAAAACATACGAGTTCAGTATATTATTGGTGATATCTATATATGTACACTGTATACAACAGGGGTGGCCAACATGAAAATATTCATAAGCCACATGGATAAATCCAATTATACGGAGTGCCAAAATGTTTATATTTATCATATATTCAGTTTGATCTAAGTAATAAAGATAGCCTATAGCTGATAAACATAATATGAAATTACATATTATTATTAGCTTGGTATATTATTTTAGATTCTAAACGGAGTGATGGAATCTATTGATTTTCCAATGATGTGTGTTTTTTATTTTTTTTATTTTTGTGCCTGTAAACATCTTTTTTGGCAGTAAAAATGCTTCGATTTGCTTAAACAGCAACTTTACTGAAAGCAAAGTGAATTTAGATGGTACTTGACCAAGTCAAAAATACAACTTTTTCAATACTTTTTAAAAAAATCGAAAAAAACGATAAAAAATTACAAAGAAACGGGAAATTTTACGCAAAATCACGTTTTTACAAAATATATTTTTTTTAAATGTTCCAACTCAAAAACGAAAAACTGCAACAACTTGATATTTACTAAATCTTTATAATGGCATTATCTATACATGATTAAGTTTTCTAAGTATTTTCACATATTTTGACTTATTTAAAGACAATTTAAATTTTCGATTTTTGTAAGTTTTTTTTTAAATATCTATAAAATTTTTTTGGCTGTCCAAAAACTCTTGAAAATAAATTAAAGGAGTAAATATAAGTAATACTAATTGTAACCAGAAAATATCGGAGATGGTTTCACTCAAATTTTTTTTATAAGCCCATAAAGTTCAAATTTGTATAAAACATGTTAAAATCGCGATAATTTGCAAGTTATTTTGTAATTGAAAATTCATAAAATTTTTTCTGTTTATACTTAAGATTCAAAATTTTAACACTAGGTTTTCTATAAGCTTACCTTCAAAAATATATAAAAAGAATTCTACCAGACTTAAGGGAAAAAATTTTATGACTATTTTAAATTTAATTTTTTACGAAATTGCATTATAATTCAATTGAAATATAAAATACTATATTATTATATACACATTTTAGACAAACATATTAACTCCGTTTAGAATCGTTATTCGTATACAATATCTACCATTACATTCAAATTTAACAAATCCATTGTAATAATGACCTATCCTATAAACGATGTACACTCCACCCCCAACTGTACAGCAAAGCGAGACCCATCCGTTCTTTTTTTTTTGTTACTTTTGTGTGTTAAAAATTCATAAAATGTTTTCTATTTATACTTAAGATATTAAATATTGATTTAATATTTCAATTTAAATATAACATAATATATTATATAATATACCTATTCTAGACACCAACATATTAACTCCGTTCAGAATCATTATTTGTATACAAATTTAACAAATCCATTGTAATGACCTATCCTATGAACGAGGTGCACTCCACCCCCTACTGTTCAGTAGAGCGAGGCCCATCTGGTTCCTTTTTTTAACTGTACATTAGAAAATTTTTAATTTATTATAATTATAAGTACATTTTTGTGTTTGTTGATAAGACGCAAACCACAAGTTGACCACCCTTGGTATATAATATTGGTAATATACCAAATACTACACTTTCTCATTTTTAAGCCAGTTAAACACACACGCGCAAATCATTTTAATAATTACGAGTATTATTATACTGATTTTGATAATATACCTTCGGTATAGTATATTCATTTTACTCCGACTGGTATTCGTGTCGCGTACACATCGTATAGTGTTTTGGACGACTGGCTGCGGCATTATTGAATTAACAAGTCGAATGCAAAAAATAAAACAATAGCACAAAATGTATAAATATACGCCTATTATTATTGTAATAATTATCATACACGCGTCATTACAACATGTATGTATATTTATATATATATATTTATATGGGTAAGACGTCGTATTTTGCGCTGCGATATTTAGAATATAACGCGTACACGTGTACCATTATAATATCCACGTGTATGCGTGCGTGGTATATAATTTTTTATAATAACACGTTAAGACGCAATGAAAAACGATAATAATTTTCTTGTATACAACCCGTATCGATGGTACCTATATCGAATTTGTAAAAAAAAATGCACTTAAAATTTAACAATTCATCGTCCCACATCCTGCACCTTTCACGACTTTCAAAGTTCTTATAATTTTATCTTAGTCCCATATTTTTTTTTTCTAATTGTTTTCTTTTTTCTTTTTCTTTTCTTTATTTTGACCGACGTATCAATCAGATTTTTCAACAATATTATACTACATCGATCGGTGACAATGTCGCCTTGTCGGCACAATTTGTTTTCTACGAATTCGACGTGTATAATAATAACCGCATAAAATGCAAAAATGTTTACTGCATAACAGCTCCAAAGGTCTTACGAATTTTGTATTCAGGTGAAGTGTACTCCACGCTGTCACTCTCGTCGTATTCAAAGTTCGAGTTGTGCAACCCATATGCCCGAACGTGTTCGTCTTGTAATAAACGATTGTACAATTACAGTTTAATTGTAATAATATGATCATTAAGTGCAGCAGTACTGTATCGAGGGAGTCTATTTCCATGGCCTCCACAAATTCAAATTTCGGATAAATTTGGTCGATATATTCCAAGTGATCGGCGATGGCCAGATCCCTTATGACCGAGAGCACCTATCCGGTCGATATCCTCCAAGTGATCATCGGTAATGGATGGATCACTTATAGCGATCGCCACGGCCACGTTTTCGCCGTCGTTTTGCAAATGATCGGCAGTGGCCGTATCACTTTCGGCGGTGGACGCGGTGGCCGAGTCGAACTCGACGATGGTTTGCATATAATATTATTTCGTTCATTCTATTTCGTCGTCATCCTTCAAATGATCAGTTGTGGCAGTGGCCAGATAACCTGAGGTGATGACCACGGGCAATTCCTGGTCGTTGTTCTCCAAGAAAATGGTGGTGGGCACCTCCTCGTCATTGCATTCCAAGTGATCGGCAATGGCCGGATCACTTACGGCGATTGACGCGGTGGCCGAGTCAAAATCGATGATGGTTTGCATTTCATTTTTGAAGTTTACAAACGCTTCGTCGATGTCCGTAGTCGCTTGACATGCAGACGACCGGGTCACTTCAGCGATTGTGGCCACCTGCCCGTCCGCTGAGGAGCACGATCCGGCCACGTCCATCGCTCCTTCTTGGCTCGTGATCACGCAGTCCACCGATGCCCATGGGCTGTCCACGTCCGCTGCCGTGCACGTTGAGGCCAAAGAATCGGTGGACGATACATCCGTGTCCAGTTTTGCCATAATCATGCAACTATGGTGCACGAACACTTTACATTCTGTTCGGACGAGAAAACGAAAACCAGTTGAATATATAATATACTGTCCGTACAGAGGCCAAATGTAGTGGAAAAAGTTATGTTTCGAGGACGACTTTCCGGCATACAGCAAAAGGATTATACAAAATATACAAGTTTTACTTACCTAGGCATCGTATCGTCGACGCGTACATTTTTCGCTTGTGACACACGCAACACTTACGGAACCAACGTTTTTCGATGTGGAAAACCATGATTTCCGGTCTATATAGCCATCCGAAAACGTGTTTGATACAGGTTTTTTGGTCTTTCATCTTAAACGTATAGGTAATTATTTTTTTTTTTTTATATATATAAATATTATGAACCGAAAGAAATTTATCGAAACTGTGTGGATCAATGTTAACGATCAATGCAAGAAAATCAGAAAACGTACATAAAATATAAAAGGTAGTAGAAACTCAATAATATCACGTTGCAATATTAATATGTAATATTCACAAGACTGGATATAACAATTATTTGAACGTGAGATATGAAATGGTGAAACTGAAAAGATATATATACAAGATTAATCATTGCAATATTTAAAAATGTACTTATTATTTTTTATCCCATAACAACCGGTGTTTTCAAGCCTATAGCAGGTATATTATTAATATTATAGTTATATTATTATAATACTGTAAATGTACCACTATTGTAAATGGATTTATTCCGTTAAAATAAAATAGAATTATAAGATTACTAAATAACATGATAATAGGTTGTTGATTTATAATTAACGTATTTATTAAAATAATCCGTTCAGTTTATTCGGTCGTAAAATGAGAAAAAATGGATATTGTTAATGGTATACATTTCGTTAAAAGAGATAAGAATATTTTTTACTTGCGTCTTATTTTCTAGTTGCTAAAAGCGAGTAAAATTAAATAGCGTCTTTAAAATGCCAATCTAAACAACTGGTAAAAGTTTCAAGTCTCTGCGACTTATACTTTTTCAGTAATAACAAATATTTAAAATTGTTCGATGGATAAATTATTATTTTATGCAATTTTGTAAAAATTTAAATTTTAGACGATCATAAAGAAGAGATTTTTTTATAGATATTTGAAGAAAACCTTGTCTTTTCTTTTAACACAAGACAGGATAACATTTGTGTTAAAATTTTGAACTATAAGTTAGTATAAATTAAAATTTTGTATGAATTTTTAACTACAAAATTATTTGCAAATTATCGCATTTTGACATATTTCATAAATAATTTTTTGAATTTTTTGGATTTTTATCGATATTTCAACAAAAAAAGTGCTTAGAAAAATTGAAAATGGAAATTATCTATAAATAGGTGAAAAAAATCAAAATATTTCGAAAACTTAACCATGTATATAAAACACAAATATAAACATTTGGTGAAAATTTAAAGTATTTGCTGTTTTCGTTTTTGAGTTAGAGTATTATCAAAAAATGTATTTTGTCAAAATATGGTTTTTCGTAAAAATTTCCGTTTTTCTATCATTTTTTTATAGTTTTTTCTGATATTTTTAAAAAGTATTGAAAATATTTCATTTTTAACTTGCCTAAGTACCATTTAAATTCTTATTTCATTCAGATAAAAAAGCTGCATAAGAAAATCAAAGCATTTTTACTGTTCCAAAACGTGATGACAGACATAAAAAAAAAAAAATTAAGAATAGATAAAAAAAAGCACACATCATTGTAAAATCAATATATTCATCACTCCTTTCAGGATGGATAATATTTTTGCTCCTCCTCAATCACTTGTACACAAAACATGTAGTAATACAATTGTGTCGCCGGGCAGTGTCGAATCGAGAATTAATTCCTCAATATTTATACATATGGATCCAGCAACTCTACTGCACAACTATTATAGGATGTCGGGTAGGGGAATATACATATGCTGTACTAGTAGGGCTAGACCCTACACCTCAAGTCACACCTTATTGTCGCCTACGGACAAGTTGTCCTTATTTATTTTATTATAATATTATACTATTATTTTATTGTGTATCGCACCTACACGTCTTGCGATCGATATGTAATAATATATATATATTGTTCTCATGTGCCTCCGCGAACAGATGAACATTTTTTGACGTGATAGTATGGATTTACAAGAGAAAATGGTATAGCTGATATCATTAAGATGTATATTGAATACATGTAGGTGCACTGAGTCGGGCCACCGTTTTGGTGTTTTGATAATACATAGGCCAATGTGCTTGACGTAAACACATGTGAAATATAATAATAATTCGTTTGAATTATTCCAAGTCCGTATAAATTCTTTGTTTACAACGTGTTAAGGTGTATTTTTGGTGTATTATAATATTACATTACTATCAAAGTTTTTCGGTTTTTTATTAATCGCACGTTGTTTTATTGCTGCACGTTACCATGAATTATCAGAGAACATTGGGGAATGTTTAACAAATATTAAGAAATAATAAAAAATATTATGTATAGTGACGATTGTTTAGTTCGGTTCACGTGTAAACAGTATGTTATCAATTGTTACATTTCCCAACTCTGTTATATGGTCCAATCGACCTGCGATTACAGTTTTTTTTTTCCGTTTTTCTTAAACTCTTTTTGCAAAAAAAAAATATCTAATCCGTAATTATTGCTTTGTTATTATTATTATTATTATTGTTATTATTATTATTATTATTGTTATTATTATTATTATTATTGTTATTATTATTATTACGCATTGCAGTGATTATCATGAATTATTGTTCACTCGTTTTCACGCAACGATTGAGGAATATTGCAAATGGCATCATGACATTATTATAGCGTCAAGAGTTGATAAATCACGTGTATATTATACGATACGAACATAAATATAATAGTTTCCGTTTTTGTCTTGTAAGATTTTGCTTTTCCAATTTTTAACACGTTTATGTGCGTCTGCGGAAACGAATATTTGTGTATATATTATAATAAACTTACGTGTTCGTGGTGAAAATTATTTTATCCTAATATATTCGCTGTTGTATATAATAATAATGCAACGTAAATGCGGTGTATTACGACGTAGTCGTGTTTTGAAAAGTTTTTGTGTAATGTCGAAAGTATAGTGAACAAAATCCACGTGGTTTCGATTTCATAGTTCAACTTGACAAAACGGAACGTAATTTAATATAACATTTATGCAATATTGACCGTACGTATTATAATATATATATATACACATAAAAGTGTTGCATGAAAGATAATTACAATAAATGCATTGCGTATTTGCGTGTACCAATAGAATACATAGATATTGTATACGACGACGTTATAATACCAAATTATATTTATTGTCAAGCGGAAAACGCCGGAGCCGATGATACTATTACAATAATATATTATTTTATAGTACGAAAGAAATACGTGCCACGTGAACGATGGACGAATTAACCATTGTGCCGTTGGATATAATATGTTGAACGTGTCTTGGACGGTTTTTTTTTCACTTCTTCAACGGTGAAATACAATGCGAATAAAAACGTTTTATAATAATAAAACTCGATGTGAATACTATTTATTTGAAATAAAATTATAACCGTTTGAACGAAACGCGTAAAACGTATTTTACCGAGATAAATAACGTAACTACGTTTATAGTGTTGTGTATTGATGTATAATATTATATTGTATATATATATATATAGGTATTATATTATATTGTTTAGAACATAGAAAAAACGTTTTAAAAAAATAAAAATAAACGCTTATTCATTTTAAGTGTTTGATTGGTTTTTTTATTATGACATATTTTATTATTGAGCGCATAACGTTAGAGTAAAACGTACCTAGGCATATAGCTGATGAATACGAAGTTCCGAGTGTTGTAAAACTAATCGTTATATATATATATATACAACAATAAAATTTTATAAATATTTATAATTTTATTAGTTATTACGATCTAACGATTCTAACGAAACTATATTCGACAAATCGGCTATTAGGTGTTTAAAGTGTTGTTTTTCTACTTCAATGAATATTACGCTAAGCCGGATTTCAATAATCATATTTAAATATTTTATTATCTAATACATACGTAAACGGGGGGAGGGAAGTTTAAAACGTTGTCGGTGTACGAAAATAGTTCATCGTATTTGTACTCGTGTAACTCATGACAATAATATGGTTTACAAAAAATATTGCACGATACATATAATTGATATTTTGTTAGATTGATGCAATCCTACGCCTATTATAAGACTCAGATTGGGACGTGCAAAACGAGAGTCCTATAACTAGGAATAGGATAGAAAATTGTAAAATATGCATTTTATTTACCAAAATATGCAAAAGTATTATTTATAAAAATATGTATTATTATATTTTCTATAACCTATTGCCTACTTACTAGTAAAACATATTAACCTGAAGACTATAATAAGTGCATCGCCTCATTAAATATTTTACCGATAATTTGGAAATTACATTTTTCAAGTTCTTCACACATTAATAGTTGTGGGGCTTTGTATAATTATCTTAGTAGGGAAGAGTGGAAGACCAACTATGGCATTACAATTTACAAGTACATCGACCGTCAACGTCCGTGATCTCATCTATTCGAACCAAAATTAGTCCATCATCGCCAATTTCCAAACGAATATATTAGCATTTTCATAAATTGTATAGAAACATAATTTTTACGTTATGCAGACTAGTGAGGAAGTATATTTTTCTAAAAAATTATTAAATGATGGATGATTTAACCTTCCATCAAGGTATATCAGATTTTATCATTGCTTGACAAAAATCTGGAGAAAAATTTGCTGGTTTATGAAAATGGTACTGATTTTAAAATTGTTTAAACGATTATAAATGTCCGTACATTTACGCAACACAGGACGATGTAATGTAACAGAACGTGTGGCCAACGATAAACGCTGTCGGTGCGATAGCGTCGTCAGTCGTTAGGACTACTACCGCCCGCCGTCCACCGTATACGGGGAGATTAGGGCAGTATTAAGAAAAAAAAAGACGCTCGAGACAGTCTGCGTGAGAAGCTCGTCCGAGATATAAGTCACGAAACTTTTAGTATTATTATTATTATAATTATTCTTATTATTAAACTTAACATGTCTCCCGAACCGGCCATGGAGTAGAAAATACTTCATCATCCCCGCGACGTGAATCGTCGCCGGGGCACAATGGACTGGAGAACGTGTGCGGATATCGCACACGTGGTAACGTATCTCTCATATTATAATTATTCGTGGCCGGTAGTTGGATGATAACACTCTATTTATTTATTAAAATTAATACACAATTTCAATAAAACCAAATCTTTTTATTATTCAAATAGCTTATTTTGTGTTTATTATTATAATTCCTTATAATAAATCTCTAGTCTTAAGGAAAATCCCATGTGCTCCGGTCTCGTACCTCGGCCATGGGTTGGCGACCTTTTACCATGCCATTGGGTTCGTCATGCGACGTTTTGTCTCGGCTAAACAGGGACGTTGCAATGTCGTACTTATGAAATAAAATACTTTTCTACTGTCTCGCAATATACATCGTTAATCAATGTACAGGTAATTCTATCGGTCGTCCGATCAAAAAATGATTAGATAGTATATATATTATTTACGACAATTCGACAAATAAACCAAAAACTATCAACGCTTTTTATATAAATACCATTTAAAATTGACTATTGTAAAGATTCAAAAATTTTAGTTTAAAAATTAACAAAATCAACAGTTTTCAAAAATTTATAAATATGCGAAAATATGAAAAAAAGAAATGGTGTTATTTAAACGATAATAAGTCAAATTGTAGACAAATCTGACAACTATTCAATTTGGACTTAAGGAAAAAAACATGCAAATGCATATAAATAGCTCTGACCAAATGAATTTTATAGGCAAAGTTCATAAAACACAAGCAACATTTTATTAATTACATATATTACATTAAATTTATTTTGCTTCTTATACGATTACATATTATATATTATTACATATTGATTAACTTACATAGATTTTTAACTTTTATTTTATTACTTGTACTACAGAAGAAATCAGTTGGTATTTAAATTTTATAATTTTACATTTGTACGATTAATATTACTAATGATTTATGTTTTAACAAGTATTGTGATAGCATGATAAGAAACCTGCAATAAGTAATTTCCAACACAAAAGTTTATTTTATACGATTTTTCTTACGAAAATTGAGTCATTTAAACAATATTTTTTATATGTATTTAGGTACGTCCAAACCGTTTTAGGCAATATTGAGTCTATAAGCGGCGTCTACTGTATAATATATGTATATTATATTATACACCACACATTATCGCAATCTATCGATATCGAATCGTCTTGGCCGTAATAATATAATTATTGCTTTGGTGAAAATGTTTAAACACCCGGAAAAAACGCGTGATAAATATAATTATTGTAAGTAATGGAAAACTTCTGGTCGGACCGCTGCAAGTTCTGGAAATTAATACAACGAGTGGAAATGAATAAATTTGCAGATATTTGCGAGTTCAATGAATTGTGACTTATATTGTTGTAATATAATGCAACCAATAATCTTTGTACGGAACGTGTACGTATATATTACATTATTGTTGTCTTTCGCAAACGACGTCGCATTGTTCGCGATTTTAACTGTAACACGCCGCACCTCCAGCACATCCGCTCTAATACGACACGTCCACGTGTGGTCTGCCCGGAATTACCGCGGCATGACCGCTTTTTAAAATTTATTTTTAGGTTCTAGTCAATTTCGGTTGCACCTAAAACGTCACGTGTACTATACTTATACGATGATTATCTTTTATTTTTATTTTCGTTCAGCAGCTTAATCGCCTGTTTTTTTCATTAATACAACTTTAATTTGTTTTCCAGTAGGTATATATACAAATATAGTGCACAATCAATTGAAATGTATATAGTGTTTTATTTTTATGACTGCATTAAATCTTAACACAACTACTAAGACACTAACCACATGGTAACGTTATATGTTTCAAAAAAAATACCAAACAGTAAACTAGGGAACTTTAAAAATGTTTTTAAACGTATATATATATATATAAAAAAAAAAATTCAAATAATGCTTACGTTTTATCTACACACATTTATCACATTTATTTATATTATATATATATATATATATGTGTGTGTGTGTGTGTGTGTGTGTGTGTGTGTGTGTGTGTGTGTGTGTGTGTATATGTGTGTATGTTTGTGTAAAAAAGTAATAATAATATATACTAATATATAATTATCTACCTACGTATGTCTCTATAGATTTTTTTTTTTACTGATGAATGAAAATACGCTTATTTAAAATAATTGAACATATTAAGCAATGTTATGATAACCATATAATATAAATTATAATACACAAATAATACTACAATATAGATATATAGTTGAATTTAATATTGTTTTTAGAAATACAATATCATTCGTGTTACATCATACGTCTTGTATGTACTTTTGAAAAGATCATATATTAATAATATTATATTTACGTTTGTTTTGGCCTTCCACGGATCATTATTATTATTATTATTATTATTATTATTATTATTATTTTTTTTTTTTTGAAAACGTACTTTTTCCGTTCTAGTTAATTCTGAAAACTATTGAAATATACACGAATAACTGTACACCGGTTATTTTGAATGTCTATTGAATGTCGGACATCGAAAAATGGATAACTATAATATATATTACCTACATACATATAATGGCCGGTTCACCCTTTGTATAACGCTAGTCGCCAATCAACATTATATACGCTACTTCTTCTCATAGCAATAAATGACCCTATTAAACATGTTTTATTCAATATTATAATATATAATTGTATACCAAACCCGGTATAATAATGACGATCTAGCCTCTTTACAGATGACAGTTACACTGCGACTGCGTAGGATATGCATAAAAATGTTAAATAGCTATTAAAAAACACAATACACTATGCTGTATATGTATAGCATGAGCGTGCGAACGGGGTATTATGATCTGAGCAGGCAGCTGACTCTGTAGGTATATACCCTGCGAGTTATTATTATTTTTTTTTTTTGAAAGAACCCCGGAAATAAAAAGGAATTGAAATATTTTAGTCGAAACAGGATTTAAGTAGAAATGTAAATGCCAACCGTTCTACCTAGAATGTCTGCGTACGCCTATTAATTCCCCAGATGATAATGAAAACGGATGAATGAGTATTGATGGTAGCAGGTTTATGTGAGTTAACCGCATTTGGAGTTAGATATTTTAGAACAATTTTCGGTATGTTTTTAGTTTTTATGTAGTCAACTCTATGGAATATTTACTAGGAATAAATACGAATAAGTTTCAATAATTTGGTTTTTTGACGAACACTCAATCTGGAAAAATAATTCGGTTGGGCAGAAGATTCATGATGCGTAATGATTATTCGCGGCTATTAACCATCGAAATCATAACACGGTTCAAACGATTTGATAAGTTCAAAATTTGGATGTTGATAGCTTTCGCTATGATTCGATCGATTTGATGTGGAAAATATGTTAATATTATATACTTTGATTTGCATGTGATGTAACGAGCGGTAGCTGGTGCGCAGTATCAAATACGTACATAATGTCTCTTCATCTGCACTTATATAATCTAATAATAATAATAATCATAATAATGCGTCTAATTTATTGAACGAATAGTTACCACAGTTAAATTATGCATATGCGTAAACGAATTTAATCGATATTGCATCTAATTATCACGGTTCAATGGACAATGAGTATAGGTAATATCACTGATTATGAACATTTATATATATATATAATTAATAATTATAAATTATTTATATTAATATTGATAATCAATATTGGATTATATAATGCATATTATGCACATTGAAATTTTTCAGGACATTGTGCTGTTGTAAGTGTCATTATAGGTACATCATGTTTGAAGATTGCAGTAGGTACTGGTGGAATACATAAACAAAGATTTTATTTCGGAAATTTGTTATCAACGAATTAATAAACCTGTCTTATACCACGTAAATGATATCAACTACGGACCTCAGTAGAACATAGCCTATAATATATTGCAGTATGTCAGTACATAATGTAATATTTGCTTATAAACAATTTGTCACTCCACAATGTAAAATCTCAAATCAAAAAAAAAACGGGTGGGCCTCGCTTTGCTGTACAGTTGGAGGTGGAGTGTACCTCGTTTATAGGATAGGTCATTATTACAATGGATTTGTTAAATTTGAATGCAATGATAGATATCATTGTATACGAATAACGATTCTGAACGGAGTTAATATGTTCGTCTAAAATGTGTATATAATAATATAGTATTTTATATTTCAATTGAATTATAATGCAATTTCGTAAAAATTTAAATTTAAAACAGTCATAAAATTTTTCCCCTTAAGTCTGGTAGAATTCTTTTTATATATTTTTGAAGGTAAGCTTATAGACAACCTAGTGTTAAAATTTTGAATCTTAAGTATAAACAGAAAAATTTTTATGAATTTTCAATTACAAAATAACTTGCGAATTATCGCGATTTTAACATGTTTTATACAAATTTGAACTTTATGGGCTTATAAAAAAAATTTGAATGAAATGATCACAGATATTTTCTAGTGAAGATAAGTTAAGCTTATTATAAACCTTGTATTAAATTTTCGAGAGTTTTCGGCCAGCCAATTAAATTTTATAGGTGTTTAAAAAAAAAAAAATTACAAAAATCGAAAATTTAAATTGTCTATAAATAAGTCAAAATATTTCAACTTAACCACGTAAAGAGACCACCAGTATAAAAATTTGGTGAAAATTTCAAGTTGTTGCGGTTTTCGTTTTTGAGTTAGAGCATTTTAAAAAAATGTAGTTTGTAAAAACGTGATTTTGCGTAAAATTTCCCGTTTTTTCGTAATTTTTTTATCATTTTTTTCGAATTTTTAAAAAAGTATTGAAAAAGTTGGATTTTTGACTAGCCCAAGTACCATCCACATTCACTTTCCTATCAGAAAAGTTGCCGTTTGAGAAAATCGAAGTATTTTTACAAAAAATCGTGTCCTCAGATAGAAAAAAAAAATAAAAAAATAAAAAAAAAACACACATCATTGTAAAACCAATAGATTCCATCACTCCGTTCAGAATCTAAAATATCCAACAATACATGGCAGCAGACACAATATGGATCTACAAGGAACCACACAACTATTAACATACGATTAAACTAAACGTAATGTACACGACGTCGCACAGGACATCTCTATCGGGTGAACTGTACGAAATTGTTAAGGTTATACACGTACAGTAAATATACGTATTAAATTTACAGTCGACAAAGCAGAGTGTATATGTGTGTGCTTGTTATTATCGATTCTCGTGGCGAGTTCAATGCGAATGCATTATGCATTTGTTCTCGATTATTGTACAGGTATTGTTATTTCGCATAAATTATAAAAAAAAAAAAAAACGCACCCGACCAGGTTCAATATACATGCAGTACACATAATATTATCTACGATACGCATGCAATATATATATATTGTACCTAGACGTAGTATAATACGCGCGTGTTCGAGATGGCCTGTCTCAGATAAGACAAATAGAAAATAATAAATTAATAATAAATTAAAAGAATGATAAAAATAAAAACCGCGAGAAATAATATTAAAAAAGAGCCACTATATATATATATATATATATGTGTAATATTTTCATACATATATTAATACACCTACCTGCACTACCACAACCAGTGCGCAAACAATGGCTGCGATCATGTCTCGAAATACCTTTCATATTTTTTATTATTTTCGTACGCGTCTCACGACAGCGCGCGCGGTATTACATATAGGTGTATATTATATATAAATACGCGTACGAATATAATAATATAAATATAAAAAAATATACGTTTACTCGGATGACTACCGAGATTTTAATACCCAATAGTACACACACACACACACACACACACACACACACACGCACGCACGCACACTCACACACGTATGGATGGATGAGAGAGGTGTAGACAGAGAGTGTGCGTATGTGCGTAACGATAATGCACCAGCGATTTTTATTGCAAAACCTATATAAAACGTTTTATGGTCGTATTATACCGGGTTATGAAAAACCTAACGTGCCGCATCCACCGGTCCCCTCGTTGAACTCAGTCGTCCGTGCGCACCCGTGTTAAGGACCACAGAGACTTCATCAATCGCCGCCACCGCCGTAGTCGCAGTGTCTACGCTGTCTTTAATAGGACATCAACACATGAGCAGCTGCATCAACCGTCTACAAACGTATGAAAAACGCATAATTGAAAATCAGTGGTTTTCGTAGTTCAATATCAACGTTGTGTTGTTAGTTTTAATGTTAGATCAAATTGCGATCTATTAAATTAAACATAAAGGCAAAATCACATATTATTGCAAAATGTGTATAATATTATTGCGATCGGTATTTTTATGACGTTTTAATTTTTAAACGAGTTCTGAGTTATTTTAAATTATTGATAGTTTGTCTTTACTCATAATTGACATTCAAAAGTTTACAACATAACATTGATAACGTATACAATACAAAAAAGTTATAATACACTTATTAAACCTACATGATATAGTAGAACTTTACGATAAAATTCGATCAAAGTTTGGATTTTAAAACGGGATTCTATACCTATGTCTAAAAATGCGATAAATATATTTTTTGTTTTAGAATCATACACATCAAAAACAATTAAATGTTCCTATGACAAAGTTATTGCAGTGCATTTCCCAACGAAGTTAAAATAATCTAGAAACCATGTAAAGTATTATTTGCAAAATGTATCGTTTTTAAACCTTAAACGTGCATAGACCAAATCACTCGTCGTATATACATGATTATTCGCTTATATTTTTCTACTTTATTCTGTTGGTGCGACGCAAAACCGCAAATAAACTTTATGTTAATTTCATCAATTGATAGAATTCGATTAAAAATACCGAAGAATGAACTATAAAAAAGGAAAATACGACCTAAAAATGCAAAAGTAAAATGTCATAAATGGATTCATTGTTACACAATTCAAATTATGTACTTACAAAGCTACGTTTTAAAATCACCAAGAAATAAAACAAAAAATGCACTTTCTTACAAATTTACAGCCCAAATTGTAATATAGTATAACGAGACCGATGTCGCGTCATGATGGCGACCGTATGTCGGCAAAACTCATTCTCGTCGGGTCCCGCGCGAAGAGAACGGCACACGAAGAAAAAAATACGTTTCGAAGTCGTTGCCGTCACCTCGATAACAGTAATATGATGAAAATAATATAATGCCCATACGAGTACACAATTATTATACAGGTGAGTGTGGCGACAACGGTGTCTAGCTGCTGCACTAGCCATACGGCGGCTATATACCTATAAAAACGTCACGACTATGTACAATTATAATAATATTATTATTATTGTTATTATATACGAGCTGGTTACCGTTCAATGACTGTGTGTATTTTTTTCCGGTTTTCCGCTTTACAAAATAGCCTATAGTCTATATTATACCGCCTATTCTATATGTATCTGTAATAGCAGTATACACATATAAATTTAATATGTACCTGCGAGGCTCTGCAATTTATAGCTCTTTAGGATAATACGCTACAAAACATCGATTTTGTTTTCTTTAAATGTAAAATTACAATATGAATTCATTTCTAGTCGAGTTTCTTCTAATTCGCATATTATAATACATTCAATACCCCGCGCCGGCATAGAACCACTCGCGTCGCTGAAGCTACTTTTCGTCTCAATATACGCACTCACAGCTATAGCATAATATCTCTGATACGTTTTAACATTTAATTTAAATTATATATTATATATATATATATATATGTTTATATGTATATATTTATTTATTTTTTATTCATTAAAATATGAGTATTTACAATCTGAGCAAAACATGTATAACAAGCCAAATGTAATGTTAAAAAATTGTTATACACATCATATAACGTCGAATATCTTGAGGAGGAAAGCTGCCCAGTGGTGAAAAGACTCTTGATTTCAAATCTAACGATTTTATAGATTTAAAATCATTAATCGGTCTATTTTTCTTCTTTTCTGCAGTGTTGCTTCATGTATCGGACAAACCGATGCGAAGACTAAAACAAAAGCGGTGCAGAAATCTCTTCTGTACAAATTTTTTTTTAATCAAAATTGTACCTATTGGCTCCGTGGGGGCACTTCTGAATCGTGTTATTTGTTCAAGTTATGTTTTAATCACTTATTATTCATTATTATTTGATGTCCACAATTTTTGTAATTCGTTGTAAGCTCATATATATTGAAGAATAGAATTTTTTAAATGAAAAATAAAAATAAATCCAGTGTTCAATGCTTTGCTGTAGATACAATATTATATCTTGTTGCATATATACAAGTACTATGTGATATATTGTTCAGAAGAGTGCTAGTGACTATGTATACTTATTATAATACTATTATGGTCATATCGATGTTTGAATGCTAAAGCCATATCTATGAAATAAAGTATATATTGTATTCGTTAATTTATTTATCAAGTATTGAGTAATAATAATATATTGTACTATTATCATTGTATTTTTTTTCTTTTTTCTTCAGTGCAGTTTTTGAAGTGTTTTCCAAAAGTAAGTACCAGCCTATACCTATATGCATCCCGCCGTCGCTGTGCATATACTAATATTTCACTCCACTATAATACGTAGGTATACTTCGGTCTGCAGCCTTATCTTGACACACTATCACACACGGTGTTCACGTATTACGGTTACTCGGCGTTGCAGGTCGCGTTGAACGTCTCCCGTTCAAATACCGTGTGGTCGAACACACCACTATAATATATCATAATGCGTAATCACGCATACGTATATTGTATATTATTATATTATAATATACACCGCCGCCACCTGGGTCGATATCAGATAAAAAGTCGAACAGCTAAATTATTATTTCGTAAACAGACTGACAAGATTATTTATACATCAAATGTAACATTTAACCGCACGAACGTAATAATTAAAAATCATAATTAATGGTCAATATAAAATGTACGACCTTAATTTAATATATCGTTCCATTATTATAATATATTATTAAATTATTACGTATATGCTGCACGTAAAGGCGCATTGTCGTTTGACGAGAATCGAGAATCGAAATAATTTTTACGCTCTCTGTATAGAACTATAGAATAGTTATTAATTTATTATACATACATTATTGCACTACCATTTACATAATTTATCGGTTTAAATAATTAGCATGGTGTATCGTGTAGTATACGTTTATAATACAGCCATACAGGTATGGTCCGCGGCCGAGAAAGATTAATAAAAAAAAATATTCGGCAAGTATACGTGTAACTCTAACACAGAAATCCATGAAACACCACACAGTTGAATTATATATGTACACCTATTTTCAAACTTGAATCCGCAGTTTGAACATTAACTTCGTTATAATATTGAAATATATTATTTTTATTTATCTCAAATGTTGTTCGGACAACCCGAAAATATATAAAAGTGTTTTGGTTTAATATTATGTAATAATTATCGAAAAATATATTATTATTATGTGAAAAACAAACTATAATAACTGGATTAATATTTCAGAATGCTGTATTACTTTAATTTGTATGCTGAATATCGTATTATAATTCAACGGTATGTACGTAGGCCTTACATTATACCTATTACACTACTATAAGCAACAATTCGAAATAATTATTTTATAATAATAAAATTAGTATTCGACGGTGAACTTCATTGTCATTCAATCTTGCCTTGGGCTTGTAAATCATTCTCATTTGGTTATACGAATAAATGAATTTATTCAATGTATTTAGTAACGAATGAATGAAGGAAAAATATTGTTCCGCACTTATTATGTTTTGTAGTGCACGTTCTAATTTTCATAATCCAAGCCATTTCGTAACGTTTATATTAAACTAGGTTTTGCTTCTGAATAATAATTATTAATTATTCTAACCTATTTTTAAATGAACTATTTACTGTTTACTTATATTTTTTATAATTAATAAATAACTTAAACCAACTTAAATGGTTATTCGGTGAAATGATATGTTCACTACAAAATAATTGTACAAAAGGGCCAAGCCCGTTTATTCATAGCAAAATAAAATATAATCATCTTCGAACACACCTGACCGCATAACTCCAATGAATAACTGTACCTAAATCAAAAAAATATTAAATGTCTATTGTTATAATATTGTTTTTTTCTTTAAAGTATAATTCGTTATTAAGAAGCATTTATAATATATTTATAATGTACACAGTGAATTTCGATTGTTTCCTTATAAGTGAGTGGTGGCCTTCTATTTTTGGGTCGCTGGTGTCCAAATTTGGTTGATGGTATCCTCAAATAAATGTACGTGTCATCAAAATATAAGCATCGATTTGTTTGAAAAAATAATAATGTTCTTATTTTTATCTACTCTCACCACGCTATAATATATACTGCACAATACCTACTCACATATTTTACGGATGAAGTAATAATTATGATTATATTTTTCGTTAATTTCCTTTATTGTTTTTACGTTTCCAATCAAAAAAAATTCGAATTTCATCAATTTGTTTAACTTAGTGCAACGGAAGCTGGAAAGCACTTTGAATGTACGTATAGATCGTTATATTTCAAACAATTTCTTACCGATAGGGTTACACCAGACGAATACGGACGTGGATTTTATGGTGTGCCGAATAAAATATAACGCGCGTGCGTATAACAATATTATATAGGTCAGGGGTGGCAAACCTTTTTCAATTCTAGTGCCAACATTTGTAATAAACTTAAAAAAAAAAATATTTTCTTCTAGGTAAGATTAAAGAAAAATTATTCAATAATTACACACATTTTATCATAATTTGTACATGCGAGTTGGTTCATCCGTATTCGGTTCTGTCAAACGTCATGAATATACATAATATTATACAATGTACGTATATTTTATGTAAAATGTAAATGCAAAATAAACATTCAGGCATCGTAGTAGCGACACGCACCCGCACAACAATAATAATAATAATATTATGATATACGCGTCGGGGAGAATCGGACGAGTAATACTGCAGGTAAATACGCGATCATAATCAAATAATAATATCGAAGGAGAGCTGTGTGTACAGCACGCAATTATTGCCAGTCTAGAAAAGGAGACAAAACGGTAAAACATAGTAACATAATGTATAGAACAAAATGTGACATGACGTATGTGATATTTGTGCACATCAGTGGCGACAGTGACGGCGGGTCGTCGTCGTCGTCGAAAACTACAGCTAAACTGCAGTGATACAGTTAATATCATATAGTACATATTGTAATCGATTCGTAACGGTGTGCGTACAGATGTCCTGGTTTCCTGCTCTGAAGTCAATATATTATTATTATCCGACGCCTCCGTTCTGTGTCGCACTCGTATAATATATGTATATTAATAATATATATATAATATATAGTTCGGTTCTCCTTTGCGCGAAACTTCCGTTGCAATGGTTCGCGGTGAGAAACGACGAAATGTTCGAAACCCCGTACACGGTGATCATCGTCCTTTGGTGTACTGCACACTCCGTGAAACGTTTTTAAATCGACCTTTAGGACCGATTCGTCCCGTCACCATCGGCTGATGCGTTCTACAGCCCGTTCACCGTGACAACATACGCGACTTCATATATCCTCAATATAGTCTCCCGTACGGTCGCACGTTCGATTATTACTTAGATTTTATTATACAATTGCACGTCACAATAATTACACAATAATCGCGTAAAATGAAACACTTGATATCAATAACTTCTTGTTGACTAATTACGACAAAGTTTAAGTGAATAACAGTTCTTTTTTTATTACGATCCAAGTTTTCAGTTTTATATAACGGTGTTTTCATCACTTGCTGCGATACGACAATGGTTTTAAATTTTAATGACCGTTTGAAAATATTAAATAATATATGAAACGCGCGCGCGCGTATGGCTCGTGTAGTGTGTAATGAATAATAATATTATAGTATTATACTACTTGGACGTAGATTTTTACAGCGATAATTCAAAATATACATACATGTATTATATTTATAAATGTACATTTACAACACAATGCTGCAGAACTAAACAACAACGGCAAAATATTACTGGCATATAATTATTTCGCACAGCCCACATAATTTATATTTTTACTTACGCTGGTATAAAATCATTGGTGTCCCGATTGGTTATCGTAATTTCTTCGCACATGATATTATTATAATTTATAATAATACTCGCAGTACACTCGTTTTCGAAAAAAATTTGAAATTAATTTTAGTTATTATACCACGATGAATAATGGGTCACAAATGGATTTTCTGTTGTAAGAAGTAGTTTTATGCAAAAACCCAAAATTCCAAACGGTTCCGTCGATTATACGTTACGAAAATAATACAGTTCGTGTATTTATAAATGTTTACACACACGCACACACACACAAACACATACACGCACAATCGCTGAAAGGGATGAGAATGTATTATATTATATATTATTATGTTCTAACATGAGATATGTCGGGTAAATATCACCATTGGTATGTAAACGTGAGTTCCTACACGAATAAAAATTATTACAAATACAATTTTTTTCCACTTCATTCAGACTTTGAAATTATAAGTTGAATGCAGAGTGGTTACATTTCGTTTCTTTGATGTTTCATAAAAATTATACAATTTGCATAACAACTATATTATGTTCATATATTTATAATGTTGGTGTACAACATCAGTTCTCAAACTACGTAGTACGTAAATGACTACATGGTGGTACGCGGAAGGCCGCATTATGGTGGAACGAAAAATGAAAAATAAGTATTTTTTTTGTGTTTGATATAGTTATTACAATATTATTTATAGAACAATTACAATTTTTACTACGTATAATCACGGGAAATACGTCAGTAAATAAAATATACAATAATTGCTATTAAAATTGATATTTTACCATTTTCACCCTCAGAGACCAGAGTTTGCATATACCTACTGTGTGTATACATTCATAATGTATACTGTCGTACATTGAGCCACAACCCGTTCTGTAATAAAAAATAGAAAAAATTAAAAAATTTAAAAAAACGCATTACTATACGTTACGACATTCTGCCGCGGTAGTATTACATAATGGCATTATTATACGCAGTGAATATCTCTTAGCGAGGATGAAGGATGGGCTAAGGACTACGGCAGGATAATACTATATATACATATATACATATATTTATTATAATTTCAGATACATAAATACGCGAGCGGATCCGGTGGCGGGGCGGTCTGTTGTATTGTTTCTTCATCGTCGGCAGTTTGTCTCGGTCCTCACCAGACGACTTGATATAAACGACCTTATCGCCACCCCTTTTATCTGTCGCCAATTACTGTTTCGGATACAGTGAATTAATTCGCACTCAATCGTGTTTAACTCCTCTCCGTCGCGCGCTTACCAGTGCGTTATATAATATTAGGTATACGCGTGCACCATATTATAACCACGCGGTTATCTCGGTGGCGGTGTGTGTATACATATACACATATATAATATATACGCGGGATAATATTATACTGTTTTGTATGCATCCGAAACGCGCGCTTCCTCTTTTTCACGAATTTTAATTCCGCCCACCCGCGTCCCTCGCACTGCACCATAACATTATAACTTAAATACAATATGTGTATACAATATATATTATAAGTTTTGCTTTTTTTTTTCACACGATCGTCCTATCATCTGCTACTCGCTCTGCCCGACACCCTACCCCCCCTGCCCCCGAGCCTGAACTATTTATACGGCCATGTTTGTATATGATATTTAACTACCCAAGGGCAATTAAAACCATATACACCCCTTTACCGACTTTTTCTCTCTTTCCCGGAGCGACATCGCGTTTTGGCAGCACACGCGTATAATATATATATAAATACGAGCAAAAGTTTATGCAAATTCACCAGTTCATAATGAAGTGCGCACACTATAACACCGCTGCAGTTGTTATTATATTCCGCACGAAATACACGAGTGTAGGTATATTATATTGTAGTGTGAACTTGACGGGGTCCATGCAGCAGCAGCGTATCGTTTCTTTAGCTCGGACGACGGCGTTTGACAATACATAATAACAATAATAATAATAATAATAATAATACAGCGGTGTAGCTACGACGATGATGATAATACTCGTAATAATAACGCTATAACGCAGTCGAGCCGGTCTCGGGAGTTTTTGCTACGGAATGCCGGATAGTATACACTCGTAAATCCGCGCGCGGAAAACTTATCCGCCTATGTCTGCGGAAGAATTATTGTCACGGCCAATTTCCCAACGAGTCATTCGTTCGCCGAATGCGTTTTATATTCCCCCGAGCTTGTTGCATTGTTTTTGCGCGGCAGAACAGCCGATTTTTTCCATCTCATAATATTATACGTCCTTTGCCCCGCGTATTATATTGCTAAGTATAATATAATATAGTGTATAATTTACAACCAAACTTTTGGCCTGCGCTGCCCGTCCGAATCATATTATATATTTTATCGACATATGCAGTACGACTCGCGCAAATTTAGAGCTGCCCTTTGGCTGCGTAATAATAATAATAATAATAATAATAATAATAATAATAATAATAAAAATAATAATGTGTAGCGTAGGTACATAACAGTATCTAATAAAACATTGCAACGGTGCGGTCCCGACGCAAACGATAATGTTTTATTGAGAGGTATATATTATTATTGTGCGCGTAGAGTTCGACACGTGACTGCTGTGTTTTACGTTTTGTCGTACGGAATTTATCTCCGTCCGGTACGCGAATAACAATCCAACACTCAATATTATCGTAATGGACGAAGCGGTGTCGATATTGTATACACTACACTATACTTACACGACTCTACCATTTCACTAATGCAAAATAAAATTTAGCAGTTACACGATTTGGCGCTCTGTATGTTATATTATAATAATATAATAATGGTGTTTGTAGCACTTTGGTTTCCGCATTCTCTCCACACACCTCATTTCTGCAAACGATCGGTTATCACTATATCAGGTAGGTCTACGTATACACACGCCTCACGTGTGGTTCCTCGTTTTGATATTGATTTTGAAATATTCCGAAACTTAATTGTAAATGAAAATAATATGATAAAATGATGACAAATTTCGCCCGTAAGATATATATATAATATATATATGCCGCTAATAATAATCCGCCTGTAATGGTTTACGTTTTTTGATCGATACTTCAACAATACTTTTGAAGAAGAATAAAGTACAAACTCGACTAGCTTATAAGATTTTGGTTTTTATTATGTATAATATAATTAATTTAACGATTTTAACACCACCAGAAATCCTTCAGAATCAGTTTATAAGACCAACAGGAAATCTGGTAACCTCGATTACGATTAATTAAAATGTTATATTAATATTATTCATCAATGGGACGGTGGGAGGCAGAAAACAATTGATAATCATATTTTCTTCTGCGGTGAGTACATTTATTGATTGCTTATAAATTAATATATGAACTTAATCATGTTTCACTCAACGCAACGTGACCATTTTAATCGTATATTTAAGTGATAGTATGTCTTATATTTATATGTACTTATACTTATTTATACTTATATACGAAGCTTTGTCTGTGCTAATTTATACTTAACCCTTAAAAATTAAATATTACGCTCGTACACATTTTTAGAATATTTGTTCAGTAGAATAAAAATTGATTTTAAGCTCGGTAAACTTCCATTTAACTTTCAGCAAATGGGTAAAACTTGAACTACATTATTTAGACGTATATATTATTATTTATTACCTTTGCTGTTCTGGTAAAAGTATATTGGGAAATAACACTATAACTTATTCTTCTATATAGAAATAAATAATAATCGTTACATAATAGATTAAATTTAAAAACACATTGCTCGTTTCACACATAATTTGAACAATACTAGGTAAATATTGGTCTATTGTAAAAATTATACAATTATTACTTTTCGTTTGTATTTAAATCACCTGTTTTCCATACAATATTATTAATAACAATATATCATAATACGGGTTGTTGATACATATTAATTTTGTAGTTTAATGTTTCATTTAATATTTTTGAACATTTACCACATGTATACCTACTTATCGATAAATATTTCATGATACTACATGTGGGTACATGATGATCTTTACAGCTATATATATATATATACATATCATACATAATTCATTACGGTAATTTCATTTGCAGAATTTGTCAAAAAATAATATCTCGTTTTTTAACAGTTCGAGTTATGCTTTCACCGTGCATTAAGATTAAAAAATATATTACACACTGCAGACGAATGTTCAGTACCTATATCGCGTATATTACAACGACGTCATAATTTAAACGGTAAACGAGACGAAAAACGTATAGTGCGTAAAATGTCACATAACGGACGGCCGTCGCCGCCCGCCCGTTCGTCGACAAGAATATAATATAATATACAATTTAAATAATAAATATGTTCACAAACCACGGCCGCCTAAAATGGATCCGAAGAAAGGTACAATTAACTGCAACTATATCGTGTTACAACGCGTGTTTTATCGATCTTTTTGCAATCGTGTACATTCACACACACACACACACACGGTGCAGAGTTACATTAGAATCCAGTTCATAAACTGTCTACCGGTCTACATGTGCAACAATACGGTATAATAATATAATAATGTATAGAGATGCGTATCTCGAGTCAGAATTTCAGAAGAAAAAAAAAAAAAAAAGAAAAACTTAATGATAATTTACGTTTAGGTAATGAGATTTTTTTCGGTTTTTATTATTGTTATAATTTTTTCTTCCCCCCCCCCCCGGTAATTCCGTCCGTACCGGTGCAACAGCAAAGCAGCATCTGCAATTGCGCGCATCGGAATTTGGCCCGTGAAATCCAAGTGACCGCCGTCGCCGTTTTACATGCGGACGTGGCGAATTCGGAGAAAACAACACGAACGTATGTTATTACATATAATATTATGTATGCACCTCATTGTGCCACCGAAAAAGTCCTATGCTCCGTGAACATGTATGTACCTGTAAAGTCGTATATTAAGTGCGTATTACAATAAACCGTTATAATATAAGGGTCTCGTAAAAACGAAACGGGGTAATATTGTTGTCAATGCCAAAAACGGATTTTCTAATGCGTCTGCTATTCGATTTACGACAGTGACCGGGCCAACGTATGTGCGCGTATACGTTTACGAGAAAAACATGTTATTATTATTATTATTATTATTATTATAAGAATATAAGAAGAGAAAAAAAGTCAAATAATAACAGATGCATGTGTATATCGTATGATGTATACCTAAACGAGTGCGCAACAATAGTCGGTACGCGGACACATGCAGCCTGGCTCGTAAACATCGGACTAATGAAGGGCAAATATCTGAGGAAAATGTGTAATTTAAAATCGGGCACTGTATAATGCGCACCCGATATACCTATATATCTATATAAGACATGCGCGTCCAACGTTGGCATATTATTGCGACATTGCAGTAGTTGGGTGAAAAAAAAAAATAAACAAATAAACCTTTTCGATATTGTTTATTTGTTTCTTTTTTCTCCCGCGTACTTTTTACCGGTTTATAAATGTTGTTCGAATCACACACACACACGCACGCGTGTGTACGTATTTGTATTTAATTATGTAGCGCACACAGACGCGAATGTTTGTAAAATGTATACGCACAAGGGGAAAATAATCGAATAAAAAAAAAAAAAAACAATAAAATTGGAACCGGAATCCGTTGATCGAAAGGAAATTGCGTTTCGCAAATTGGCCAGTTTGCGTATACACGCGTATAGAGTACTACGCGTTTTCTACGTACCACAAAGATGTATATATGTACATAATATAATATATTGACGCGTGTACTTATTTATACAATATGTATATACGTTATATACACGCGAATCAGGCTGTATATGTATTGTGTACCTACTGCACGTGTATTATCATCTAGAGCGGACCACCACGGCATATTAATGTATACCGACCGCGGGGACAAGCAGCGACGATATAGGTAGGTATACCGCGAATAGTACTAAACTAGCAGACTATATATAATAATAATAATAATAATATGTATATGTGCACCGAGATGAAATCACTTGCAAAAGTATATCTGAATACCACAGGGTATCATTAATCACGTCCGAGAGAGCACTGTTATTATTGTTATTGCGCGCGTATAGATATATGTGCACATATTATGTACTACGATAACCACCGCATAAGTCGTATAGGTTTTAGGTTTAACATTTTATGCCCGGTGTGTGTCTGTGTGTGCGCGCGCGCGCGTTCTATTACCTATAACGTTATAATGTTCCATAAATATAGTGCGTAATAGAGTTGAAATGTTCGCGAAACTCAGTCGTATCATAAGTATCTAAGTTATAGTATATAAACTATATGCAGTACGTGCAGTTGTTGAGCTACAGTTACAATTATATTATATAATATTATGTGCGTGCCTGATTATAATGTATAGTATACTATACTTGCACGTCGCGATGGTAATGTCATATTATGGTATTTATGTTACAGTTAAAGTGTTGAATCAATCAGTCGATGAAATCTACTTTAATGTAAGCTGGTATACGCTGCTAAAGTAACAGCTTAAGACAAATAAAATATTATCATACATTTTTAATTTCAATGTATTCTATACTTTAACGGAAATCAAACTGAAATTGAATAGAATAATTTATTATATAGATCAGGGGTCGGCAAGTAATTTCTATTGGAGTCCTAAAGATTAAAATAATAAATCAATGAGGTCCAGTAAAAAAATTAAACAAACTGGAATGGCTCCACCCTTTCAGTCCACTCGTTCATAAACTTACTATTTTCGATGTCAATTTTGTGTTTTTTATTCAATCTATTGAACGAATAATAAAAATAAATAATTTAAATTAAATAAATATTCTCTATTAATAAGAATAATATTACAGTAAATAACATTATGAAGTACAAAGTTGACAAGGTCCGGATCCGGACCGCGGTCCGTCAGTTGCCGACCCCTGATATAGATAATGTATTACAAAACAATTATAGCATAAAGTATATAAATAAGCATAAAAAGTATAGTATAAAGTATATAATTTTCATGCATTATTTCATACTGTCATATACTGCTATGTAATGTCGTTTTCGTTTTTTTTCTTCGATATAACTATTATATGATATTGCTAACCGTTATTTAAAATTGATAAACATAACAAAACATTGGTTTAAAACAATAATAACTTTTTTTTGTGCATGGGATATCGGAAAAATAAAAACGACAATAGATAGTCAATGTTCTCTTCTTTTTTATGGAGAAAATCTTGTTCTATAACTATTATCGGTCTCAAAAATAAAACAGAAGTAATTCAAAGACGTTTCCTTCGTATGTTAGCCCATAAATTTGGTTTAGTTGATAAATCAGTAAAAGATGTCGCTATTATATACCAAATACCAACTTTAGAATCAAGACGGCTAAACACAGATGTATTATTTATCCATAAATTACTTAACAATAAAATAGATGGTCCAGATTTACTAAAACAAATTTATTTTAAAATACCAGTTTTTAACGCCCACCATTCACATTTATTCTACACAAATTTTGGTAAAAATAATCTCGTTAAACACAGCTCACTAAACCGAATTTTAACATCATGTAACAATATTTATAGTTTTGATTTTTTCTATGACAACAGTAACAAATTGAAGCCATATACTTATTAGTTACTAATCCTACTTATTATTCATAAATAACAAATATTATATTCCTCCTATCTAAATTTAATCTATTACAGTATTATTATTATCTATAACAACATTATATTATATTGTATACATTTTTGTTTCTTTTTGATATTTGTACTTGAGCATTGTTATTATTTTGTACGTATGCAGTATTTAAGATTTTGTTTTCCTGTACCATATTACCCTTCGAGGGTATTACTTTATAATAAATAAATAATAAATAAATTATACAAACGTAACCCGGGTGGATCTATCACGTGTGAATCAGTTTTTATACATACGATATATACAATCGATGCGACGTCAACTAACATTTGCGGGTAGTTTATGAACTATCAATCAAGTTATTTCATAAAATAACGGAATTCAACATATAAATTACAACATATTGTATATTACATACCACTCGTACCAGCATAAAGAGCTGGATTTTTAACATTTCTGTTTAGGCATTATCAATACAGTTATCAGCCGTTATCCGTTGTTCAAATCTAATTGAAAAATATACGACAATATTGTCTTGGCCATGTTCGTAGTTACATAACATTAGTAGTTATTGTAATGATACTTATTATGCTACTCGTAAGCACATTTTCCTGCTTTAATATTTTGTGTACGTTTATTTCAAGATATGTGATAATATAATACTATATATATATATTGTATAGTCGACGAATAATATTAAAACATTATTTTAATCACAATAATAATAAGTAAATCATTTTTTTCTTAAACAATTACACGTGTTGAATTTATACACTGTTTGCGTATAAAGCATTTTACTCGCGAATACGTAAAGAACTTTGCGAGTTTTGCTTGGTGCTAAATAATATAATATATAGAAAGATAAAAATATTAAATTAGTTGTACGTCTTATAAATCATAATATACAATATCAATAAAAATTGAGTTTATATTATTTTATAATAATATTTTAAGTACTTGTAGCGTAGACCTACAATAGTTTAGCACTTAAGTGTAGTAAGTTTGACTGAAATTATGCATTATTATTTTACGTCCTTTAAACAGTAGCCATATAATACTTTTATTATGACATTTTAACGTTTTCCATGGGCATCCGGTCTTTATACGTTCTATTGAAACTTGGACTTTAAGCTAAACATTATATTATATTCTTCACGTTAAATAAATCAAATTTGAACAAATTGATGGCGACTTATATGACGCATTATAATAAATGCATGCACAAAATTGGTTTCATTGCATCAAACGTTTTTACATTTGAATTTCTTTACAACTTTCTGCAATATTATCAGTTTCGAGAAAACACATTTTAAATCCCTTGGGAAAACAGTCATCGCGGACGAATGATTATTCCGTTTCGATTACGCAGAAATAAATGTAATAAATCATAAATGATAATGAATATAACCGAAATTAGTACATAATATCGATGCGATTGAACCAGGCCACTTTACGTATATATAAAAGCTAAAATATAACCATTATTACATACTATAGGTATCTATATAAAAATAGAAAATACCTATAATAAAAATCGTACTGTTTATTTTTCAATGTGGGTCGACTAATACGGTCTACGGTTGTAAGTGAGCGTTCGCGTGAGTCACAAAACCCAGGGTATTCACTGTTCATTTTTCAACGCTTATACATATATAATAGTTTTGTTAACGTGCACCACCGTATACATCCGTATAGTATTATAATGCGAGACCGTATTGAACGATTTAGTATTGTATATGCATTTAAAATGATTAAAAAAGCAATCCAGTGTAATATACTTTAATACTTGTGGATATTATATTGTATATAATTAAAATTGATTTTTTTTTCAAATAAAATACAGTTAAGATGCCTTGTAAAATAATAATAAATAATTTACAACCAATCCATAAATATCTAAGAGCTATAACCTCTGTTCATGTGGTATAATATAAGTATTAAAATATACCTGTTGGATTTAAAAAATATAGTAAAACCAATATAATTATATTATAGATTTGCGGTTTTGTCGAGTAAACTTAACACGATGTGTAAGCGCGTTCGATTCCATTTTGGATTTATTTCTTTTTAAAAAAAAAAACTTAACCTGTCAATATAGCGTTCTTGCGGTCTTCCGACGTCACTACATATGTGTACGATACGCGAACATTCCATTAAATTTGTACTATCCCCGAGGCGCTGGATTCGTAACGGTTGTGCCAAATCTTGAACATGATAATATATAATTGCGATATTCATGACGCGCGCGCGCTGGTCAATCAACTAACTCGATGGGTTCCTAAAAACTTTCAAAAATTCATCTGCACGTATAACACTGCAGACTCGTGTGCTTTTGATTTAATCGCGTCGTCAGTCGCGGCATGAAAACCTCATGTAGTACCTATACTCATAGATTAAATATTTAATACATTAATACTATGTCCGTAATGGATGAAATATTATAATCTATTTATAAGTATTGGAAATTATTCGGAAAACCGATCGAAACTCGTGCGAAATTTATAATATTCGTACGTAGAGTAACATGCACTTAGTTTTTGCCAAAGTATTTGTTAATGGATTTAATCGAATTTAATTAAAAGCTATAGCTTAAATAGAAAGAAAACATGTTGTGAATAAAATTGTATTATATGTATCATGTAATTTATGATGACGATTAATTTTAGATAAAAATAAAAAACAATATTAATTACTTATGTATTATATTATATACGCTACGATCAGTAGAAACAGTTGACACTTAATTAAAATTCGCGTATTTAATTTGCGTGTTATTTAAATAATAACATATTCTCCCGATTGAAATTTATTATTGAAAATACGATCCGAATCATTTCGATAACCACAGTGTCGAAAAAAAAAAATTTTTTATTTGAGTTTTGGAAACCAATCGGATTTTAAAAAATTCGTCCATTGAAAAATCCCTGCAGCATAAAGTCGCTGAGATAATAACGTGTGTTATTATGAATAACAATAATATATTATATCTATATCCATTCTACAACCATCAAGGCTCTGCTAGCCCGCGAAATCATAACATTACAACGTTGGCCTTCAATTTTTTTTCACAGAAAATCATTAACCTGAAGTTCGTCATCATTATAGGAAATGGATTTGAATGCAAATTGCATTTTTTCTGAATGTCCAAAAACATTACTATCCTAGCATAATGCTCATTTCATACATCCAAGAATTAAAAAATGTTTTGTTTTCCATTTTCCCGCATTTTGAAGACTTTTTTTTACTTTTTATGGTGTTTTTTAACACATTTTAGTGTAATTGCAGGTTTCTAAGTAATTTTCATATAAGAATGGTTAAAACTTGATAACATTTAGTTAAAATAAATTTTAAAAGAATAAAATAAAATATTATTTATTTTACCTCATTATACTTTTATATATATATTATGTTTTTACCGATCAAATAAATAGGACTTCAGCTATAATAGCCATTTAAGTATATACATACAACATATAACAAACAACTAGCTAAAGATAAGCTATTTATCTAAATCATAATTTCTTATTAAAGAAAATAAGAATTTAGATACTAAAAAATAATTTTTAAGTGTTTTTTTAAAAAAGTTCTGTTATGAGTGCATTAAATCATTTTAAATCATATTTTTAAGGCATTTTTCTTGTTTCTTAAAGTATTTAAATCCGTTCATTTATTGTCACCTAAAATTTGCTGGAATATTCTGTGATCAAAGACATATATTTAACCCTAAAAACAGTATGTTTTGGAGTTAGGGGCGATTGTAGGTTGACGACTGCGCGATTATCGAATTGTGAGCGTGTTCACTATTATATCTTCATCGTATGTTTGTACCGCGCGATAACTAGGGGCGACGGGCTCGTCTTGATCCAATGCCAGATTAGCGTGCGCGTATACAGCGATTTATGTCGTCGAAAAGTTCTAAAAAACCGAACGATTTAATTTAAATATTTTTCCCTTCTGCGCAACGAGCGTATAAGATATATAAGTATATATATATATATATATATATATAGTAATACCTATATAGTATAATAAATTATAATATATATTTTTGCCGCAACGCGGCTGCGGATGAATCGAAAAGATGCTCTTCGCGACGACGATTATTATCGTTTTTTATTTTCCACCGCAAATTTCTGTATTGCCATCAATCGCGTCGACGAACGACCCCGGAATATAATAATATTATACCAATCATCCAATCGCGCGCAGTTGTATACAGTATATAGCTGGTATACATTATGTTATTTTGCATCCTTTATATATTAAACCCCCAGTCCTTACAACTCTATATATATAATATAACTGCATTAATTTTACAAAACCGCCCTTGTCTGCGACATCCCCACGCACCACCTTTTTTGCCACCAATAAGTAGATATTTGACTTGCTCTGGTGGCTGCGTGCTCTTGTCGTTTATACATTATACAATAATATAATAATATCAAATTTTAATAAAATCGGATTTGCATAGCCGGCTGCAAAGGAAACAAAAAAAAAAAAATAATAAATAAATAAAAATCCACCCTTTACAATAAATCCCCGTCGTTAGCCAAAAAATATCGTGGATATTCAAATCAGGAGAGGATGTATTTTTTGCTCCCGATCCTTTTCTCTTTATAACACACGCACATGCACACGCTCACAAATAAACACACACACACACACACACACACACATACATTCGCAAACAATCGTAAAAAAATAAAGCCTACAGGGTCACTCGGACGAATAATAATAATAATAATAATAATAATAATAATAATATAATATATACGAGTTTCGTGACCGAAAAATAATGCTCCGTGACAATGATAATGATAGAAGAATCCATCCCTCTGGGGGGACCGCGGAAGAGGAGACAAGAACGAGTTTTTGGGGGAAAGGGTTGCCGTCGGTTTTATGCAAATTTTGCACACACATACATATACGTTTTATTCGCTTCATCTTTTCCACGTCATGCGGGACCGACACACACACACACACACACACACACACACACCACACATAAGCGCATGCACGCAAATCACACATTATATTATCCTCCTTTTTTAAAAAACAACCGTCCCGCAATACTTATATACATATATTATAAATAAAATGAACATACAGCGTATATTATAATATATTATTACGTACACGCGGTGCGCGCGGGAAACTAATGTGACGTCGACGATCACTATAAAATTGGTTATCACCGGGGCGGAGGGGGGAATAAATTGTTAAAACATGAAATACACATTTCGTAAAGAGCAGATGATGCGCATTTTAATTCAAATCACTCGGGATGTTGAGTATTCCTATTGATACAATGGAAAAGAAAACAGAAAAAGGGAAGTATATAATATAATATATATTATTCCGTATTCGTTATCGCATGAATGGTTAAACGTTTTCAGCAAACACCGGATGAATAAATTAAAACTTCGATGTATCGGGTTACGATTATAGTTTATGTAATATATTATATTTGCATGACGTACGTATACGTGTATATAAATATATGTTTTACACGCTGTTGATTTTACCAATATTGTCTTGGGGGTGACGTGAGTATATACCTAAACCTATATGCGATCGTAAATGAAATAATACTAATAATAATCATAAAGAATAATCGCAAATTATATTTTTAAAAAACGTGTAGACTGTAGTGTTTCATTGCATGTTTCGTAGTCTACGCGACGAGTGTGCTACAGAGTTTATACTTTCTACGTGCAACACTTAATATTATCATGACGTCGAGATACATGTATATGCTTAATGATACTAAGTCGGGAAAAGATTTTTGTGTCCGTTGCAGCTGCTGCAGTGGTGACAGTGGTGTACTGCAATAAAGACAGGGCACGCGTGTATAGTGTACCTAATATATATATAGTGAGCGAGGAGGATATTTATTATATGCGCAGATTTAACGTGGTGAAAAAAATTAGCACACACAATTTTTTTTTAAATTGTTTTATATTATTACCATTATTTGTACGTTATATGTGTGATGCACGGTTTTACATACTTAACTACGGGCATGTATATACTATCAAATTTACCTATTCACCACGGTCCGATATCGTGATAATGTTTTTTTGTGATTAATACTACACCGCGACACCGCGTTATCGTGAGTGGTTCTCAAATGTATAGATGTAACAAACCGCAACAATGGGCACAAAAAGTTTTACTTATACGAAAAAAAAAAACAGGAAAACACAAGGTCGATTTGTAGCGAAAATTTGTCGATGTATATATACATATATATATATATGTATCATAATATATTATTATGCAGGTAACTATACGTAGTGTGTGTGACTAGGAGCTGACAAATTTCAACCGTGATCCTCACCGTAAGACTTATTATAATAAATATGTATATATTATTATTATTATATTATATACGTGATGGAAATACGTTTTTCGTGTACTCATTACTCGTCATGACCTCAGAAAAATAATATTGTTCCATTGAATTACGATGATAGATATATTGTTCTATTTCAGTATGTGATATTCTTAGACAAAGAATATAAATTATAGGTACGTATAAACATACGACGGTTAGACAATATTATATCATTATTTCAATACGCATACGTTCCTGTTACTTTATATACTGTAGTATAATTGACGTTTTAAATTTGTTTGAAATAAGAGGTGAAAAAAATGAGAAAAAAAAGAACGTTCACCGACCACCTACAGCAGTATGGGTGCAGTAAAAGTACTCGACGTCATTGGTATTGGTTGGGTTAAAAGTATGTACATATCCACGACCACGAGGAATATTTTATACAAATATTGTTATTGATTTTACAAACCAAATTCGTACTACACGTAGGATATTTTTATAACGAAAATATTCTGTTCAAAACATATTACCCAATGGCTCAACAAAGAAAATAATATCATACACCGTTTTAATGGTCGAAATAATATTGTGATCGTGCGTATATTATAGAATATAGTGATTATTATAATATTTCGTTAGAAAAAAAAAATCATACGAATTGTGGCTTGTATTATTTTAACGTGGTCGGTCGGATAAATGATTATAATAATATATAATGTATATACTAATTGAATGTATAGTTGGTATATATTATCTATAACGATCAACGGTTATGTACAACATATAGAAAACATGTTTTTACGACTTTCTTCCTTTTTCGTTGGATTAGGTTTATTTGAAACGGTTAAATTTATTGGGAACATTAAAAGTCATCTCGAGAGTAACGTGCAGCCCGTATATATAAATATACTCACTGGCTCCGAAAATATAATATTAATAATGATGATAATAATAATAATAATAATACAAAACTATATATTATTATGTAGGTACACGCCGCCGCGCGTACCTGTGCAGTGTTATATACGTATATGCGTGCGCCGTATAATATATCGAGCCCTAAATAAAATTAATTTAAATAAAAAATGATACCTCCCGGCGCAATTTCTTCAACAAAACTCTATTATACATGTGTGTATAACAACTCCACGTCTTACGGTCGGGCATATTATACGTGTGTGTGTGTGTGTGTGTGTGTGTGGTGCGCATTGCTCGTATACACACACAAATATATATATAAATACGTTGAATCACCGGCGTATTATAATATTATTATGTACAGTTCCATCGGGAGCATGCAATGATAAACGTTATAATATTTATTTTTAATAATATACACAATATAATATTAACGTATTATTTTCATTGTGCGCGCGAGTAGACTGTAGTAGGTATAATACGTATAAACATATAATATATTGTATTCCGGGCGCGCTGCGTTTTCGATATCGCGCCCCCGAGCGCATTTGCATCCGATTATAATACTATATTATATTATTATTATTATTATCCGCTCGTATACGCGATAAACGGGCGCATCATCATCATCATCATCGTCGTCGTCTTCGAACCCCCTTCGCGTACAAAAACATAAATACCGTCGGGTATAACAGTAATTATCATCGTTTTCTACGTTCGCATATTAATTTTTCCTCGAGTTGTCCGTTTCACACTACTTAGCCACAACAATAATAACATACAACATACGTACAATACGATCTCAACCGTATAATGGCGATAAATTATCTCGCGGATGTTATGCGATTTCTCGTCACTTTTACGATACAAAGCACTACGTGTTAATAACAATTAATAATAAAACATATTATTATATGTTATCATAATCTTGAAATTCCTATTTTATATGAAACATAAACGTGTTTTTGCGGGAAGGGTTAACGATAAATTAAAAGTTATTAATTATAATACGTTGCAAGGGAACCGAAAATCGCGCGATTACGTGTTCGGTGTTGATAATAAATATTGGCCTCGGAAGAAACAAAAAAGTTATATATGTTAAAATAATTTGATCCATATTATGGTATAGTGATTGTATAGTGATTGTATAGTGATTAATGATCATATAATAATAAAATAAGCTACATTATTATTAATTTTATTATTACTCTTATCTACTCATATGGGTATAGATACAGTTAAAAATGAACAAATAGTAACTTAATTGTGTTTCTACAAATATTTTACTTACAATAACGTTATGAAAATATAAGACGATTTTTAATTATTCTTGCATTATTATTACTAGAAAAACTAATAGGGATCAAAAAATATACTATCAAAAATAAATAGGGACACAAACGTCAAAAATGTTAGACTTAAAACTGACTGTGAAGAAAATCTCTAAAATCACTAAAAATAAGTTAGAGGATTTCAAAATGTAAAGCAATGTAAATACCTACTGTTTTTATTTTTTTATTTTTTGCTCTTTTGAAAACTTGGATAAATTTTGCTAGAACCTTTATAGCTTTGGAGCCATCGATATAATATTATTTCATTAACGGTCATCGCATCAAATCTAGTATCATAGAAATAATTCCAATTTTCGTACTTGTACTATCGTCCATCATCTACTGTAGACGTGTTAAATATGCTCCGTGCGTGTAATATCATGATTATCGTAGCAAACCGTTTCAGAAATTGTATTATAATATTATATTATATACGTATGTTTCTTATAATGATTATTTGATTTTTTGATGAGATTGGAAATTAATTGGTAGTACTGACCTTAGAACGCGATCAAACAGCGTATTTATTAAGTTTTTATTAGAAAAAATCCACCGACGCGGCATAATGCATAATATACCTATAATAGTATAATACTTATCCGTCGTTGATCTATCACGAATATGATGTACCTACGCCCAAAAATTCTGAACTCTGAATGAGTTTCGATAAACACATTCGTCACAATAGAATAATAACTATTATACATATATATATATATATATATCTTATATAATATTATCTTCGTCATAAGTTGTTCCGATTTAGCGGTGGTACTTACATGTACCTATTGTGTGACTAATTAAAAATTATTTCCAATTACTATTATAATATATTATACGGTTTAAAACTTTACTAATAGGAATATATTAGTATTATTGATTATAAGTATATTTTATGAAAAATAATATTTGTATTTTTCATCGTTATCGTATACGAATTATTTTTTATCAATATGATTATCACATTGAACTATGTAAAAATAAAATGTGAATAATTTGAAAAATTCCATCCCAAATGTATAGTTATATGTTGTTGCCTCAATGAGAAATGCATCATGAATGATTTTATGATGTTAATACTATATATAATTGAATTGAAATTTTTTATCGAAGTTCCCATATAATATGTGAAAAAACGTTTAAATTAAAAATATTTGTATAATTTATTAAATATAATATAGAATATTATTTATGGAATCGAAAACATATTTTAAATCTGTTTAATATTCATATAAAAAGTAATAAACACTGGGGTTTTTATTTTATTTTTACTATATATTATAATACCATACATTTAAATGTTGAATAATCGGATCGACGCTTGGTAAACACCATAATACACGTACACCATATTTTGATGAATACCTAAGATATATGTATATACATATTATACGCATGCATAGATTAATATAATATATACGACATAGTTCAATTTTTATACGTGTTTTTATATTATTCCACTATAATAATAATATGTTCGCTGTTTTTATCTGTGAACTATATAAAATTATTACATGTCTTACTAAAATATATGCAAATTTATAACCCTTCACTACATAATAATAATATACTCAAATCGGAGAGGAGTGTTTTTTTTTCCCGCAAAATGTTTATCGATCAAACGATATAGCGTGTTATTATAACTTCTTTTTTTCACATAATATTTTCATTAGTGTTACAAATTATTGGCCATTTATGGAAATAATAGAATCCATGTGTATATACATAGTTTACTCCGACTCCCTGCTCTTGTATATATACCACCAACCTATGTGTAAAATAATCAGCTGCGTCATAAGATTTGGTCACTTGCACACACACACACACACATATTTTTGTGTTTAGTGTTGTCATATTATGTACATATACGCAGTCGAAACCTAGAAAGTAAATTGTGTATGTATGTATATATGTATGTTCATATTATTATATGTACGAAGGCGTATGCGGACAGCGGTCAGTTGGCAGTGTTTTTATTTTATTTTTATTTTTTCGGACAAAGATGTGCTGACATTACAACCATGACTGTGGTTAATGTGGCGCCACTAAAAACGCCACTGGCTACGTTGGATCAATTTCATATCGAAGACAAAAAAAAAAAAGAATGAAAAAAAAATAATAATAATAAATACAATATTATTATACAATGAATACGTAACGCCGACACATGTGAAATTGCGGCGACTTGAAACACCGGGGAAAACATAAAGACTGTGGGCCATTGATATCATATATTATATGTGGGTTACTTTTGTGTGTAAATTGGATCTCCAGAATTTTGTATTCAACCGGTGCAAGTTCATTTGATCATTCCCAAAGGCGTACAGCTATATGTATAGAGGTACTAACGCAGCGACACAATCAAAGACGTAACAAATCCGTGAGAACATAATTCGACACTATTATATACTCTATCTATATATATATATATATATATATATATATATATATATATATATATATATTATATATAATGTACCTACGTAACGTCATAGGCGCACCTAATACAACGACGTCGATTATTACTATTATTATTATTATTATTAATTAAAAGACGTACTTGTTTTTATATATTATATTAGATACGTTTACTCGCGCGGCGTGACACATAATATTGAACAGCGTATTATTTTCTAGTTCCGGGTAAACGCAATGTTCGACGGTTATACTTACGGGCATTTATTACGGAGTGGAAAAATAATAATATATTATACGCCAAGTGGACTACGATAATAATAATATCGGTCGAAACAGCTTCTTTGAAAACCGAAGTAAACGCTACGGGTCATGATGGATCCTATGTGATTCGAATAAAACTGCACGTGGTGTATTTCATCCCGATGAGTATTCAAATAATTTATCATGTGCGATACGGCAAACTATGGTCTATTATATACAACGGTCGTATGTTTTTCACCAGAACAGTTCTATGGTTCTATGTTAATAATAATTTTGTATGAGATTAAATAAATATTGGATTAGCATAATTAGCATGGTCCGGCTTACACACAGTACAGGTGTATCTAAGGGAGGTTTCATGGTTATAACATCTTCTTCCTCCCGTTCCAAAAGTTTTTGCTTATAATATTCGAGTATAAAACTAATAAACTATTTATTTTGTTAAATTTTTTATATATCACCTCCCCCCCACCAAAAAAAAAAATATATTCTAGATACGCGATTGCTTACGTCTATACTCGTATTTAGCAAGAGTTACATAATATAATATTATACCAATGTACACTATTATAATCTTAGTATCAAAAATAACTTTGGCGATTAAATTATATTTTCGTGGTTATTCTCTATTCTTAAAATTGTTATAACATTTAATTTTCATTATTTCAATTAAATATGTGCATATTTTATTCTGTGATGAAATGCTTCTCCACAATAAATAACAATTAATGTGAAATAAATTGTAAATTAAATAATAAATACTAAACTATGTATGTCATGAAAATTTTCAACTCTATGATCAAAGTTTATTTCAAATTATTTGTTTATTCCCCCGATAATATTCAAAATCTCAATAGTTTGAACAACCCCATGAATTTTGGAACTATCGACAGTCTACAGCAGTAATTTAATAACAATATAATTGTTGTGTTCCGGTGGCGGCCGCCACGGATGGATTTCTTTTTTTCGCCCAATCACATTTCAAAATCCATCGCATACCGCATTTGATGCATGATAATATTATATATATATATATATATATCATGCATGTATAATTATAATACTTTAAATGTTTATTTATTTTTCGTTTCACAACCGCGTTAATTCTTTCGGAAATCGTACCGTTATTAAATGTTCACAAACAGCACTGGATTCAACGCATTTGCGTGTTGGTATTTGTTTACTTTATTACTTATTTCCGTGTTGCCCGCGTTACTTGTTATACCATCAATTTAATAGTTATTGGCAACGATAGCGATATCGTGACAAATGTTCGATATCGATACACAAAATTATTTATTGTTGCCCATGCAGTAGCCAGCAAATGAGTGTATCGCGTACGTGTTTAAAAAGAAATCATCTCGACGACGTAACGGCAGCTCAAATTAAAGAATAAAATATGACCGGAAAATACATGCATATTATATATATATATATATACATCACTAGAGAGACTGCAGTGGTATATAATACAGTGTGCACCTGCAACGAAATTATAATTATATTATACAATAATAATCTAATGGTTTTGAATGGGAAAACTATGGGACAAGGATTAGCATCATACCACCGCAGCGTACTGTGGCTGTTTGTATATACAGGGTGCCCCGACAGATCTCATGACTTTATGTGTATTATAATGTTATTACAACTAAGTTGATGGGAATCATATTATGCGTTCAACGTTTACTCCCACCTCCCGCCGGACACTAATAGGAAATCTTGGAGTCACGCACACCCTGCTGTATTCGTATTAATAATGTGTTTAATATTGACTCCATTGAGCTCGCTATTCAAAACCTACATATGTACTAACGGTCACAATACATACGCATGCGGTCGAATACAATAGATACTCCATTTTGTTTATTGAAAAATTATAATCATATTATTATTATTAATATATTATAATGTGTAATAATATGTAAACAGTAATATCTGGTGTTTGTTATACCATATTATCAAATAACAGTGCAGTGTATAGTATTAAAACTGTACTTTAGTACTTTATAGTTTTGCACATACGTATAATATTATTTTACATTAATTTTATAGGACGTTAGAGCGAAATGAAAATATAAATTACGGTTTATTTAACAACGGTATATGGTGTTTCTTATATTGAATATATATAAATATGTGTGTGTGTATTATATATATAGGTATCCAATTTTTAGTACAAAACCTTTTTTGTTTCATACAACTTTGATAAGGATAAATAATTTATTTACAAAATTGTTTTCTCCATTTTTATTGATGTATATAATTAAAACAATTTCAAAGAAATGCAACCTACACGAGAATTTTACTTTGCAAATTTCCATAAAGTTTTAATAGCTCGATGTATTTTCGTTATTAGATTTCACGATTTTATTTTTTTTAGTTATGTATAACTTATAATGGCATGCCAATAAAATGTAATATTATTAATGGATCAAAAAAAAACTTCTAATTTTTCATTTAATTATTATTTTCGGAGAGAAAATATGATTAAAAGTAATTCATGTATTTTTTTCAACGAAACATATTATTAAATTAATAGTTTATGAAATTCAAACTTATCCAATTTTTAATAAAAAAAATGTCAAAAAATCGGAAATCTTGCAGTAAAAAGCTATTGAAATATATAGGTATTATATATAGGTGAAGAAAAAAAATAAGAAAAATATAAATTTTTTGGCTTATATTTTGCTTTGAATATTTCCAATCTTATAATATATATTGTTTATTTATCATCGTCAAAGATCTGACTACAACTATTAGTTCAAAAATAAAATAATTTAGTGTTTAGAAAATAATTACTAATTAGTAATAGATATGCCATGTACATATATATGTAATATTATATACTGTTGCAGATAACTACATTATAAATATTCAAAAAAATTGACAACTTTTTAAATATTGATTTTTAAAAACCTTATGAGGAATTGGAAACAAAAACTTTGACTAATTTTTCAGATTTCTTTACAATTATTCAAAATGCAAAATAATTATAAAAAGAATCGGGTGGATTCGCTTTGCTGTATAGGCGGAGTGGAACTCGTTCATAGGATAGATCTTTACAATGGGTTTGTTAAGTTTGAATGCAATGAAAAGTATCATTGTATACGAAAAACGATTCTGAACGAAATTGATATGTTATAGTCTAAAATATACGTATATTATATAATATATTATGAAAATATTTGCTTTTCAAACGCTTATAAAAACGTATTTCAACAATTTTTTAATGACATTAAGAACAAGATTTATGAAATCTTCTATTATATATTTTCAAATATTTTGTCTAAGCCAAATTTCGTTATCAACAATTATAAAGAAAAAAAAGAAAAATAGAATATCTAAAATGCCCATAAGCTGCGTAAAAATCAATCATTATAATATTTAAAAAAAATATGAATTAAAAGAAATGCCAATCTTAACAGCTAGTGAAAATTTCAAGTTTCTGTAACTAACAATTTTTGAATAATAACAAATATTTAAAATCGTTTGAGATAAATCGTTATTTTATGCAATTTTGGTAAAATTTAAATTTCAAACTGTCATAAAAATTTTTCTTGAAAGTACGGTACAAATTTTTTTGATAGTTATTTGAAGAGCAACTTAAATATAACCTTGTGTTAAAATGTTGAATTTATGGTATAAAATAAAAAATTAAATTGTCTATAAGTAGATCAAAAAATACAAAATATTTTGAAAATATAATTTTAATAGAAAACTCCAATATAAACATTTGAAGAAAATTTCAAGTATTTGCGGTTTTTCGTTTTTGAGTATGCATGTATGTGTATGCAAATACAAATGGTCTCAAGTACTAAAACTAATTTTTATTCGATCGAGGCTCATTTTTCTACATTCTCAAGGTGAGTAAAAATAAATAGCATCGCAATCTGGGCTGTTTTGATTGATTATATTTTTAAAATAGTATAGTTTTATACTATATAAAAACCATTTTGTTCATTATTTTTGGCAGCCTCAAAATATCATTCGCAACCACCAGGTTGAAAAGATCACTGTTTTATACGTTTCTACTAAAATCAAGGCTTTTAAAGATATCAAAGAAATTCTGAAAACTATCAAACGAATTAGAATTCGCAAATAGCAATTAAAAAGATTATACAATACATTTTATAAGATGAAATATTATATTATTATATATGATATATAGATACGTAATACATTTAATAGGGTACCGATAAATATTATTTTGTTCATTCTATTTGTTCGTCCTCCAAATAATCAGCCGTGGCAGTGGCCAAATCACCTAAGGTGATGACCGATGGCATCTTCTGGCCGTTGACCTCCAAGGAAACGGTAGTGGACCTCTCCTCGTTACATCCCTCGAAGTGATCGGCAGTGGCCGGATCACTTATGACGGATATGTTCCCGTCGGAGGAGGAGGAGGGATCAGACAGGCTAGTGGCCGGATCACTTATAATCGAGATTACCTCTTGGTCGATACATCCCAAGTGATCGGTGATGGCCGGATCACTTATAATCGAGAGCACCTCTTGGTCGATACCCTCCAAGCGATCATCAATAATGGACGGATCACTTATAGCAATCGCCACAGCCACGTTTTCGTCGTCATTTCGCAAGTGATCGGCAGTGGCCGTATCACTTTCGGCGGTGGACACGGTGGCCGAGTCGAACTCGACGATGGTTTGCATATAATATTATTTCGTTCATTCTATTTCGTCGTCATCCTTCAAATGATCAGTTGTGGCAGTGGCCAGATAACCTGAGGTGATGACCACGGGCAATTCCTGGTCGTTGTTCTCCAAGAAAATGGTGGTGGGCACCTCCTCGTCATTGCCTTCCAAGTGATCGGCAATGGCCGGATCACTTACGGCGATGAACACGGACACGTCATCGTCATTGGAGCGATCAGATGCGCTAGTGGCCGGATCACTTACTGCGATCGCCGCGGGCATCCTTCCGTCGTCATTTCACAAGTGATCGGCAGTGGCCGTATCATTTTCGGCGATTGACGCGGTGGCCGAGTCAAACTCGACGATGGTTTGCATCACATTTTTGAAATTTACAAACGCTTCGTCGATGTCCGTAGTCGCTTGACATGCAGGCGGCCGGGTCACTTCAGCGATTGTGGCCACTTGCCCGTCCGCTGAGGAGCACGATCCGGCCACGTCCATCGCTCCTTCTTGGCTCGTGGCCACGCTGTCCACCGATGCCCATGGGCGGTCCACGTCCGCTGCCGTGTACGTTGAGGCCAAAGAATCGGTGGACGATACATCCGTGTCCAGTTTTGCCATAATCATGCAACTATGGTGCACGAACACTTTACATTCTGTTCGGACGAGAAAACGAAAACCAGTTGAATATATAATATACTCTCCGTACAGAGGCCAAATGTAGTGGACAAAGTTATGTTTCGCGGACGACTGTTCAACACACAGCAAAAGGATTATACAAAATATACAAGTTTTACTTACCTAGGCATCGTATCGTCGACGCGTACATTTTTCGCTTGTGACACACGCAACACTTACGAAACCAACGTTTTTCGATGTGGAAAACCATGATTTCCGGTCTATATAGCCATCCGAAAGCGTGTTTGATGCAATTTTTTTTGTCTTTCATCGTAAACGTATAGGTAATTATTATTTTTTTTTTTTAAATATAAATATTATGAACCGAAAGAAATTTATCGAAACTGTGTGGATCAATGTTAAAGATCAATGCAAGAAAATCAGAAAACGTATATAAAATATAGTAGGTAGTAGAAACTCAATAATATCACGTCGCAATATTAATATGTAATATTCACAAGACTGGATATAACAATTATTTGAATGCGAGATATGAAATGATGAAACTGAAAAGATATATATACAAGATTAATCATTGCAATATTTAAAAATGTACTAATTATTTTTTATCCCATAACAACCGATGTTTTCAAGCCTATATCAGGTATATTATTAATATTATTATTATATTATTATAATATTGTAACGGTATGTACCACGGTTGTAAATGGATTAATCCCGTAAAAAAAAAAATTATTAGATTGATAAGTGAAGAACGTACGAGATACTAAATAACATGATGGTAGTTTATTTATGATTGATTTATTTGTTTAAATAATCCGTTCAGTTTATTAGATCGTTAAGTGAGAATTTTTGCTCGCGCGTTATTTTCTAGCTTCTAAAAGTGACGCTTGTGAAGTTAGCCTCCCCACCAAAGCTGAATCGCTCCAAATAAATTGTAAGTTGTAGCCCTTTATTTGTACATTTTTGTAAATTCCTTCCCAAAATTTGTAAGTTCATCATTTTGAAGTTTACTGAAGAATTAGATTTTGGGCGGCAATTCCCCCCACCAAGGCTAAATCTCTCCAAATAAATTATTAGTTGTAGCCCTTTAAATGTACATTTCTTTTAACTTCATTTTCGAAATTTGTAAGTTCATCATTTCGAAGTTACCAGACGAATCTGGTTGGGTCGTATATATATAGTTTTCATAATATGTATTTTTCATTTTTTTTAAGTGTGGGTGGGCCAAATTTATGTAGCCTGCTCACTATACAGTACTTTTATGAAACGCCAAAAGTTAGCAAATAATTAACAATTTGATGACAAGCAAATTGATTGTCGAAGTAAAAGAATCATTCACAATTCGCTATAACTACCACTACCTTTTAAATTTCAATATGAAAAATAATCATCTTGTGTTATACATTTCAAAATAAATATATTATTATCTTTTTTTTTTATAGATTTTAAAATACAACTCGGCAGTAAAGGTTATTAATTACATTGTGTTAAAATTCAAGTTTTTACACTATGTTACTTGAATTTTATATTTTTATCTTATAATATTTTACTTATATGAACTCATATAATTCATTTTTAAATTTGTGGGAAAAAAATTGAAAATATATAATTTTTGGTTTAAAATTTAAAATAAAGCTAACAATTGCTTAATTTTTGTTGTTAATTAAATTGCAACATGATTTGAAAAATTCAAAACTAAAAACTATTAAAAAAATATTGTTTACTTTTGTGTCTAGTATGAAATTCTTTATGTATAGTACGCCATTTTAAAGTTTGGAATGTGCAGTTAAAAAAGTTTATTATTTAAGGTATCCAATTCGACGAAGTACAAACCAAAAACTAAATACACTTTAAATTTAGATTCTGAACTTTAGGACTGATGTATGTATTGGTTTTACAATAATGTGTATTTTGGAAAGCATATATTTATTAACATAATATTATATATACCTATTCTTGACTAACAAATCATCTCCATTCAGAATCGTTTTTCGTATGCAATGACACCTAGCATTGCATTCAGATATAACAAATCCATTATAATGACCTATCCTATGAGATAGGTACTCTCTACTCCCTACTGTACAGCAGAGTGAGTTCCCGTCCGGTTCTTTTTTTAATTTAATACCATAAAGAATATTGAATAAACAAAAAAGGAATTTACTGTTATATACAATTTTATGATGGTGATACATCAAGGACTGAACCTTATCTATGATCTATATATTATTGTAGATCTCAAAAAAATAAAGGGATTTGATCCTATAAAGTTAGTTATATACATACCTTTATTATATTTAAATTTATTTTAATTGCTGTAATATATTATGATATATGATCTTAATACCAATATAATAATAATATTCCTATGATCCTCCTCCTCCTCTTGCATAGGATGGATGGGCTTTTAGTTCATCCCGTCTCACAATCAAGCATCTATCCTTTTTTGTCTAACTTTAAATTTCCATGATTGGAAAATTATAAAAATATAATAGAAGTGAAAAAAATAACAGTGATAGGATATTAATATGTGATGTTCAAATGTTCAGCTATATTAGAATTTCAATGCCTACTTAACTTATGTAAAAGTTAAATATAAATGTATGATATTAGAGATTATTTTAAATAGATATAAATAATTTTCCATATCAATTTTTCTCTTAATAAATTGGCAAATACAGAATGCATATTCTTGTCAAGAAGTAATCATTAGGATAGTGAGTAACAAAAAATATTTAATGTGACAAACTTACCCAGGAAGTATAAAGCAGGTGAAACCCTCTTTGAGCTTGCATTAAAAATTTTTTATTACAATAAAATAATAAAAATATGTCTGAATATTAAATAAATGAGATATAAAAAGTGTGGCGGCCACCCAATTTTCAAAATCCCCCCGTGGCGAAACCATCAACATACAAATTTTGGGAATGAACTTACAAAAATATACAAATAAAGGGCTATAACTTACAATTTATTTGAGACGATTTGACCTTGGGGGAGGGGGCTAACTTCACAGACGTCTAAAAGTGAGTTAATCTAAATAGTCCTTATTTAGGTCCATGAAGCTCTTTTATCATCATAACTCTTTATGACTCTCCTGCTACACACCTAAAAAAAAAAAAATAATAATAATGATAATATTATAAAAACTGAATGAGGTTTTGCTCTAGTGTTTAGTAGGGGGGAGTGTACCTCGTTCATAGAATATGACGACAGGTCATTATAATGGATTTGTTAAATCTGAATGCAATGCAATTTCGTATCATTGGATACGAAAAACGATTCTGATCAGAAATGATTTGTTAGTCCAGAATAGGTATACACATATTATGTTATATTTAAATTGTAATATTATATCAATATTTGCTGTTCAATCGCTTATAAAAAAAATCGTCCTTATAGATTTCAATAATTTTTGAATCACAGTAAAAAAAACTTCTGTGAAATCTTTTACTAAATTTTTAAATATTTTGTACCAACCAATTTTTTTTTCAACTTTATAAAAAAAAAAAATATTTTAAAATTGAATATTTCAAATGCCTTAAAATTTATTATAATAGTTAAAAAATAAATGACGTAAAAAAAATGTCAATCTAAACCACTAGGAAAAATTTCGAGTTTCTACAGTTAATGTTTTTGAATAATGACCAATATTAAAATTGTTTGAGGGTAAATATTGTTTTAAGGAATTTTTTAACAATTTAAATTTCAAATGGTCATTGTAAAACCAATATATTTCATCACTCCGTTTAGAATCTAATAAATATGAATGAAATATAATACTTCCGAGTACATTAATATTATATTAAATAATATTTTTCAGATCGGACATTACTCGATTAAAATTATTAACTTCCGGTACTCTTAAAACATAAGCATTAGTATGTTACGAGTATATGCTTTATCTGTATAATATATAAAATGAATCTGGTACATAAATTAAAGTATTAAACGGATTAGAATTTATAACAACTGATTCGGTTGTATAATCGCATACACGGATGTTTGAATAACATTTGTGATTAACAAGTGATTTAATTTCAACGTAAACATAAACTACATATTGTTAGCGAACACTTGGAACGACTTTTGATAATCCCACGTTATTATATAATTTAATCATTACCAACGTTCAATAATATTTAATGAGCACACGATGCGTAGGGAAATTCAGGGGACTATATAAAATAAAGAAATACACATGTACATATGGATAGGTATGTCATTGGTCATTGATTACTATTTTATTCATTTCATTCATTCAAATTAATTTAACAGTTTTATCTTCTCACCTAAAGAATTTCTACAATCAAGTTCGAGGCATGATAAGTAAATTTGATACATGTATCAGCTTGAAGAGAAATCAACAATGAACCTTAGATGTTATGTAACTACATGAGAAGGGAGACAGTGATCAAATCCAACAAATTTATTTACAACATAGCAAGTACCTACATATCAGTAGATTATAAAATATGAGTATCGATTGTTAATGTATGATTTCCCGGTGGTACAACACGTCATAATAATATATGAAGATACACCTTTAAAATGTAGTAATGAATAATACAATAATATCTTGGATATTTGCTGCAATTGTATAATGTTATATAGTACGATACGACGAAACATATTCCACGACCATGCATCAGAAAGCTATGGTTCAAGTAAGGTAATGCAATTATTATTTTCGATTTCGTTGCACGTTAGCTATAAACCCATTGTGTAACGACTATATAATATGTCTCAGTTTCACTCTGCCACGATTTCCACCGTGTTGCACGTAGACTACAGTTCGATGAATAAAATATAACGTATGCACAACGTTGGTCATCTCGGGTACGTCGAAAAACCAACTCCAAAGATTCGCAAGATACGTTGTTTTTGTCGGATTAAAGCACACGCAAGTGCATAACATCGATCGGATGTATAAAAGCGCAAAATCATGATTCAATATCAACTTCCCACACCACATATTTGAGTTTCATCACTTTTCGCAATCGACGTTTCATTCGACCAGACTTTTGTTTGGTGACCTGCTCTGCCACTATTGATGATGGTGAAGATCTGTAATAAATTATAATTATATTATTCGGTCTTTTCCCGACGTAGGAATGCATATTATATAATAAATAATAATACACAACCAGACTGCAGGTACGCGTGGTTGCATATACGCAATACGCATTATATTATAGTATATTAATATACATTCGGAAAACAAATGGACATTTTATGTTTTATATGTGTGTACATGGTGTCCCACGAAGATGATATTATGAACACGGTTTTAGTAACATAACCTTACCTAACAGTGTTCATGCATTCGTGGTACACTCTATATATTATGTATGCACCCGGTTGCGGGGCATTTAAAGAATAGGTACGCAATGGAGGGAAGAGCGATAAATCGTCTTTGCGATATTTACTGGGGGAAAATATTCCAGTACGATTGTTTATTTGTTATTACATTTAGTTTTTTCGTAAACGAATTTCTGAGAAAAAGTAAAAATAAAATTATTAATAAAAATAACGCGCCAGCAATCAATGTTCCGTAATAGAAACATTTTGTAGGAGTTGCCGTGCGCATAAATTATTGTTAAAAGACTATACTGTTTTATTATTATTATTTTTTTTTAAACCGTGATGAACCGAAATTACCGGAGTGAATAAAAACCGATCCGACGAGGGTATTCTATTGTTTTACACTATCGGCCACGCATTATTATTATTTTTGTTTTCGAGCAATTTCCTGGGGGCCACACCCCGTTTACGAGTTTTGACGCATAATTGGATTCTGACATTCAACACACACACACAATATTCGTTTCGTATAAATACAAAAGTAAAAAAAATAAAAATAAAAACTACTCCGAAAAACTTGTTTAAAATCGAAAATAAGAAAAATAGCGTTTCCACGACCGGGTACAGGTATTAAATATCGTGTGAGTGTATGCGTGTGAGCGAGCGCGCACGTGTGTATTCTATACATCTATATATACATATTATAATATATCTATACGTACGAACGACGTTTATAAATATATATATATCTACCTATATATATGGGGAAACTTTGGTTCGCACGAAAAAACGGTTTCCGTACGAAGTTTTTGTTTTGCTGTTCTTTAAAATTGTTTGAAATAAATCCTTCAAACGACGAAAAAAAAAAAATAAAAAAAAAAAAACCCTTTTCAAATTGCGCTTTTCCCGAACGATTTCGACAGTATCGCGAGTATATATAGGTATTAAAATTGTTTTATACATCGCAGTTATTCGCGCGTCATATATGCTATGCATAGCACGTCACTTGAAACACTATTTATATACCATCATATAATATAAATATTCGCCAGCCTACAGCAGTCACGTTGTATAATTTTACGTCTGTAAAACGATGTCATCGATTATGCTATTATCATACTCGACGGCGCTTCTTAGCTCTAACCATATTATCGATACAGATATTATGACAATTGTTTTATATTATATAGATGATGTTTCTAATTCTTGAAAAAAAAAAAATTAAACAAATAAATTCGAAATCGAATACGCATATAATAAACTTATTTTAGAATCTCTATGACGTAATGGCTGTGTTTAACTTGTATATACCTCATCGATATTATAATGGTATTATTACATACCGTTTGCAGAAATCGATTCGTATGTTTTGGACAGCTTGGTTGGTTTTTGTTTTGCGACATATATAATATTATATACCTATATTGGTTTTTATAATAATTATATTTTAATAATGGTAACATATATTTTGTTATATAAATTACAAAGAGAAAATGTACCAAATGAATAGTGTACCCATTTTGGTTTTCAATTTTATTATTGTTTACGGCTTATAATCAAACGACAATGCGACTTACATATGCAGTTATACAATATACTATTATACAACGTTATACTATAATACATCACTGATATCGCTTATTATTTTACTTTATCTAACCAAGTGTCTTTGAATTGTCCTACTCGAATACAAACTCAAAAGTTAAGCATTAATCAATATAATATATGACTTGTTGTCTTAACTATCGTTGAAGTGTAAACCGCATTTAGATTACTTTTTTGCTGTAGCGAGATTCGTTATCAGTACAAGATTGATTGAACTATTTTCACGTACTTAGTAACAAGTTTGTTAATTATTATTGCACATCGTTTATGTTTATATATTATACAATATTAGATGTAAATATGTTTAATATTAGACCGAGTCTGGCAATAAAAACTTCAAAGAAAATTCTAGAGACGCACGATTTTATTTTGTACAGAATATTCAGTCTCGTAATTAAGCGTTTAAAATACTTTTGATCGCGTGAAAAATTTAAATTTATTAAAGCTAAATTTGAATATATACATAATTTACAAATATACAGACGTATAATGGGGATAATCGTTCTGTATTGAATAAGAAGTCTTCAACATTTTTCTCTATCGTAATAGTACAAGTTTTAATTAAAATTCCTTTTGTGTACAACTACTACGTTTAAAGCAAATATTTTGAAATTATTAACTAAGTAAGGAGCATTTTATTCTAGGAATTATTAATATATCATTATTAATATTATTTTTTAAATCGAAATTTATCTGAAAATCTTCTCTTGTGTGTGTGTGTAAAAACTTGGACAATATTGGTAAGAAGCAATATTCATTTGTTATAGCATAATAAACACACACACACACGCACACACACACATTTACGGTAAAAATTACGCTTATAGCAATATTATTTTATTTCTCAAAAATATTATATATTATTACAAGACACGTTTCCCGTAGTACCGCAATATAACAATAATATTATTATAATTATATAATATAGCCATAAAGATTCTACGTATAGACACTGTATCGCTTACCGATTTGTACGTTGAAGTACGTCAACTATTAACGTTCACGCTTTATGTATCCATAATAGAGGTTTTAACTCGCTTTTGAAAATGCCGTCGACGTGTACAACGCATTTCTTGTACGTATTTATTGTATCTATATATCGTAATAATACCAAAACGCTTAGCCCACACACGCGCGCACACATTGTTATTTGTATTTAAATTACTCGTACAGACTTTTAATGGATTTTCGTGGTTTTTTTTTAATTAAATTTTTTTTTTTATCGATTTCAAGCGACCGATTGAAGCCGATAAATCGCGTATACGGTCAATCGACTTTTCGTGTCTACGGATTTCGATTATGATTTGCATATTTCTACGAATCATTCCGTTTGTTTTCGTCTCTCGCTCACTGACAAGTGGTTGGATCACACACACACACACACACACACACACACACACACACACACACACACACACACACACACACACATACACACATATTATGTATAATATACTTTATTCAATTTGCGCACATTAATCGACAAGTATATAGTCCTCCCCTCTTCCCACGTATAAAATCGCCATGGGTTAATTGATTCACGCGCATGATGGAATACACATTTAAATATATCGCCGTAATGCCGCGCGCGCGTTTACCTATATAATATACTTCCACTGGGTTTATCGAAATTTAGTAAAACGGGTTCGCACGAATGACGCGACGACGACGGTCTCGGACCAGATACTGTAATATGTGTATAGGGACGGACCGGTAGATATAATATTATTATTTTTATATATATATATACACGTATATTACATGTAGGTATATATGCGTTGTGTACCTGTATAAAATAGGTATATAACGCACGGAGTCACGTCTCCGGAGTACCGTATAATTACATCGAAATCAAAACCACAATTTATCCGGCAATATTATTTTCCCCGTACACACATATTATAATTATTTATACGTATATTTCTCAAGAATACGATTTTTATTTTTTATTTTCATTGTTTTTCCGTTCTTTTCCGTAGTTTTTTTCTTCACCATCCCTCTCCCTCTCACTCTCTCTCACTGTCCACCCCGACGTTTTACCAAAGTCTAATTTCGACACGGTCCGTGTTCCGGATAACGATGACGACTAGGTATATACAACGAGAAAAACCATGTGTTTTTCTATGCGCCGCGTGATTTGCCCATTACGGTGCACGTATAGATTTTTTTTGTATTTTTTTTTTTTTCTTCTAATATACATTTCGGACGACTTCAATTGGTTATTCTATCACCGCGTTATTACCACACTGCTGTACGTATATACCCCGTACTACACCACTCATACCGAAGTGAATTCGAATGATCGAAAAAAAAAAAAAAAACAATAATACTACATAAGTTATAACGTATATAGGTACAAAACTCGCACCCGTTAATAACGGCAGAGACCCAATCACGGAAACATTAAAATAATAACGTAGTGTTTTTGTGGGCGTTTCTTCACTTTTTCTTCTATTTTTCTTCTATTTATCCTGTACATGCGCACATATTATTATACGTACAGGTTATGCGTTTTCAATTTTTGCGGTTCATCCGCATATTATTCGGACGCAAAACCGTTCGTCGTCATCGTGAAATTGTAATATTATGTACGTCGCATCACATGCGCAATAATAATAATAATAATAATAATAATAATTTACATATAGCTGGTTAGCCATCACCTAACAATGGAATCAGGCGCGAGGATAACACGCGTGAATATTATTAATATGTTCGTATTACATTATTAATTATTTCTTTTATTTTTACAAAAATAAATTAATAAATAAGAGCCCGGGGAAATCCAACGAAAAGCATGGACATTTTTTTGGAATAATTTCGGTTTTTGTGGTGCTAATGTATAACCAACATCCGGAAAAACCACAATTCGTCGATCCAATACATCTATAATCTATATTTATAATATTATTATTAGACAATTATTATTATTATTATAGAATATGTGCTAAAATTAACATAGTTCAAACGATACATACACATTATACTACGTGTCTATGTACACTCCCGTAAATTTTGTGCGATTTATATTGTATTATTCCGCTGCAACAATGCAGTAGTACCTATGTTGTTGTATGCGAACACCATCTGAAATGTATTTGATTTTTTTCCCAAATCGGTGTGTACGCGTATATACAAATATTAAAATATGCGTGTTTGACGTGCATATATTATTTTCGGAATCGTAGCAGAAGATTACGAAAATATTTGTCGACTTAATAGTTTTTTCTCTTTCGAGTGCGCACCCGTATAGGATATATCATGTATATACAAAATAAATATAAAAATACGTTTTTAATCAAAAATAATAAAATAAATATGTATGTACGCTCGGTAAATAAAAAATGGTAATTTCAAATTCCGAACCGCGAGCTAGAGATTAAATTAAATAATATGACGTGTTCATTTTTATTTTTTGGAAAATTACGTATTAGGACTGTAAAATTATATTATTTTGGATAATGTCATCAACTTGAAATTCAATAAAGCTCATTAAATTCGTCGATTGTCTATCCATAGTAGACTTCGAGGAAATTACGAAAAAACAACAAAAATAAACAACCCGCGATGAAAAAGCATTATATTATATTATGTTTAGGTTTTTAAGACCATTTATCTGATGATTATCGATTAAACCGAAATTTCACTTAAATCCACTGCTTTTAAACGTTGCAATTTAATTCCATGGTTATCCTCGAGACGCCGATATATCTGTATTATGGCCCAAGGAACGAGGCGAATGTCCGATTTATGTACACAGAAATCATAATGGACTATATAATAATATACGTAGAGTTTTTTCCTTTTTATTTTCCTCTTAAAAAACTATAATGTTAAAACCCACTTTTGTGTAGTTAAATCCGCAACGTTGATTAATAACAATCATAATAAAAATATTATAATGATTAGTTTGCCGTATATTATACATTTATACATGATAATAATCTCGCCAACGCGACCACTGCTTATCCCGATGGATTCCGTCGTGTTTCGATGTTTGCGGACAAATAAAATAAAATCAATTTCAAGAAACATCATGTAATTTAAATGTGCAATCAAAATTTGTAGATAAACTTGTACGTCGTGTTTAAGTAATAAATCGTGCAGTTTAACAAGGCGGTGAAAATGTATTGAAATTGACATTGATAAACACCAATAGTGTAAAAATATATAACGGAGAATCATATTGAACTTTGAGTAAATGTGAGGGTTCGATACGTTCGAGTAAATATTTTGATTGAACTCATATGAAATACGCATGCAATGTACGGCTCACACAGATAGCGATTTTCAACGAGTACTTTACTTACAATTTAATAACCTTTATGCAGGAAACTTTGGTATTTCAACGCAAACTTATCACAGTTTTCTTGGAGTTTTCGGAAAGTTGGCTCATAAATATTACCTAAGCAATTAAAATTTGAGCACATGCAAAGTTTAATAATGTGGAATTTACAAAAAGTGTATGTATCATAGTTTAATAAAAACAATTTGTTCTAAAACCAACAACTTTTTCGCTACAAAATTCCATTGAATTACCCACTCTCAAAAAATCGTGTACACACCGCAGCATATATAATAATACGTCGATAGTAATAGCTGTGTTCATATAGTTTTATCATTCAATTCGAATCTCATCTTAAAATCATTAATTTTTTTTCAACAGAAACATCTATTTTATTTTAATATTTAACCCGTGTAGGCCCACATTGCTTAGCCTCTAAATCGATATTTAACATCTGTGCATATATATCTCGTTTATACACTTCAGACGGTTTGCTCTTGAGATAGATAATATATTGTAGTAAAATACCAACAAAACCGTATGTAGGTAATAATATGTTTATCGCTAATATTCGGTTCCTTTTAATAAACCGATACGATATAATAATGATTTTAATATAATATAATATATATACGAATACATAATAATAATATAATATGTTTGCTGTAATTTTTCTTACGATATTTTTGTCATTATAGTTTTCAACCAGGTGTATACATTATATTATAATATAATATTATGCGTATTGTATATATATATATATATACGTAATCTTGCAAATGCTATAACGTATATAGTTGTGCGGTGTGGGCGTGAATTTCACTTCCGAATATAATAAATTTTTTGAAAGACATTGCAAGAACGCGTGTATAATCCCCGAGAGAACATAAATTCAATCGAAACGTGTAATTTGTGCAGTAGCGTTCAGACACATGTTATATAGATCTGCGCTGAACAATAGTGTATATATATATAATATATAGGCACAGAAGAAGAAAAAAAGAAACATTTTTACTTCCCCTCTCCATACAACACATATAATAATACATATAAATCATGGCCTTAGAGTGATACACGCGCGTTTTACACTTCAGAAGAAGCAGTTATTCGAAATTTCACGATAAGTCTAGGCGTTCAATAAAATCGAAAATTGTCAATAGAGAGAGAAAAAACCTAATAAATACACATACACCTTTGATATGCATCTATACGGCTATAAAGCGACGAATTATTTTAAAAAAAGATCACATACTTTAAAGAGAGGTCGACCTTTACACAAATGTACGTGTACGTTGTACATGCGACTGCAGTACAACAATAATAATATTCTTGTGTAAATTAATATTTCATAAAACGCGGTGTATACGTTTACGTCCAGCAGAACGGGATATTGCATAATAGTTTAATATTATATAATATTATAACATTTAACAGTGCTACAACCATATATTATATTATTTATCTCCTACTCGAATCTTTTCCCATTTCGTATTAGTTTTTCTTCCACTATATTCATAATAAATTCTTTGTTCCCTCGGACCGTTTTCTTTTTATTTTAAAACATATTATTTCCGTTTCTCGAAACAAAGTTTGACGGGGGGTTTCCCCTCCCCCACAGAATCTTTTGTGAATTATGGATCATATATTTTAGTGTATGACAACTGTCGCGTTACCCTCTTTTCCATTTTGTTTCGAAACGCGAAAAGAAGGGGACAATATTCCAGCCTTATGCTGTATAGGTACTGTTCGATTTTTCGTTTCGTATATAAGTTTGGCATTTCCAATTTAAAATTTCATATCGTTTTCCATTTGGCTATAGAGCCGCCTTGTCAAAAATACCTTTGTATTCATTGAAGGATCACTTTATATTTTTATGCGAAAAACTATATATACACACGCGCACGCGAACGTATATAGCAATCACATAAAAGAAAAAGTACCTACCACACGGGGGAATATCCGAAACATAAACACAAACCATTCAAAGAGTCTAAAAATTAAAATATGTTTACGCGGTATGATTTACGACATAAGTATATGTTTTCGATTAAATTCATTTTTATGTTGAACGGGAAAAAAAGTTTACGCGCACATAATACACACACACACACACACACACACACACACACATTTTACATACACAACGAATATCGAATAATCTCTTATTGTTTTGAGCTTCACGATATTGTATTGTACCTATACGCCACGTGAATACCTACCTATATAGCGAACTAATGCGAGTGGAGAACAAAAAGCTGTACACCAACATGTTTATTAATAAAACGCGTATATTTCATTTGTATATTTACAATTATAACAATAATATGTTCACGTACGTATATTACAAGACATTTTTCTATAATTACACCAGTCGTTTTTACAATGTATTATTCGATTTATCATAGGACAATGTGGTTATAGTACCAGGGGCAGATCCAAGAAGGGAGGTATTCGATCGCATTATTCTGTTGAAAAAAAAAAACCATTCGATTCCGGGCATTTTCATAGGCATTTCTTAAAGCTTCGTACCGCATTTACAGCCAACGCGGTTCTAACATATTTAATTCATTGAAATATAATGTTTTAAACAGTGGTACGAACCGGCTAACGTGTTATCAACCATAAATGTATGCCCTTATTTGAATTTTAAAAATCACCGTCCCTCCACCGATATATATCTTGGTCCGCTCCTGTTATGAAATTATATGTGCTGCACGAATCAGCGCGGCCACCGGGAAACGTCTTGGACGGTGCCAGCCATCACCAGGATCTCGATCGAACACAGGTTATATCCTCTGAGGATTTTGAAAAGTCCGCGGTCGCCCCAGCCGGAGTTCCACGAGTTCATCGCCAGCCAGTACTCGTCTTTGTTTTCGTCGACACCCCAACCGATCAACTTCACGTATTGGTATCCCACCAGGCTGCCCACTGTAGACTTGTAAACACCTGTTCGGACGCACTCGGTTATTATTATTATCATTATTATTATCATTATTTTATTGTCAAGTCAATATAATACGTTTTGCCGTATCAGCTTGTCCGCTGGAGCACCAAAGCGCAGGTAAACGCAATCGTTTCGTTTATACATAAATTATATCAATCGCACCACGGTGCATGCCCACCTGTTTTGTAGCCCAAAAAGTTCTCGTACACGTACATGAATGCCGTCACCGGACCGTGAGTGATGATCTCCTGTTGGATTTGCGTGACATTCGTCCACGATGTCAAGTATACGAAAGAAGCTGTGTGAACGGAAGAAGAAAAAAATACCGTCATGTAAAGGTCAATATAACGAACCATAAGCACAATTGGTGAGAGGTCACGATTAAAACGAGAAATAAAAAGAACGGATGGGCCTCACTTTGCTGTATAGTTGGGGGTGGAATGCACATCGTTTATAGGATAGGTCATAATTACAATGGATTTGTTAAATTTGAATGCAATGATAGTTATCATTGTATATGAATGACGATTCTGAACGGAGTTAATATGTTTGTCTAAAATGGGTATATAATAATGTAGTATTTTATATTTAAATTGAATTATAAAGCAATTTCGTAAAAATTTAAATTTCAAACAGTCATAAAATTTTTTCCTTTAAGTCCGGTAGAACTTTTTTTATAGATTTATGAAGAGTAGCTTATGGATAACCTAGTGTTAAAATTTTGAACCTCAGTTATAGACAGAAAAATTTTTATGAATTTTTAACTACAAAACAACTTGCAAATTATTGCGATTTTGACATATTTAATACAAATTTTAAATTTATGGGCTTATAAAAAATATTTGAGTGAAACAATCTCCAATATTTTTTAGTGACAATTAGTATAACTTATAATAAATCTTGTATTAAATTTTCAAGAGTTTTCGGATAGCCAATTAAATTTCATAGATGTTTAAAAAATTTTTTTTACAAAAATCAAAAATTTAAATTGTCTATAAATAAGTCAAAATATGTCATAACCACGTATAGAGAATGCCAATATAAAGATTTGGTGAAATTTTCAAGTTGTTGGGTTTTTTCGTTTTTGAGTTAGAGCATTTAAAAAAAATGTATTTTGTAAAAACGTGATTTTGCGTAAAATTTCCTGTTTTTTTGTATTTTTTTCATCGTTTTCTTCGATTTTTTTAAAAAGTATTACAAAAGTTGGATTTTTGGCTTGCCCAAGTACCATCTACATTCACTTTCTTTACAGTAAAGTTGCTGTTTAAGCAAATCGAATCGTTTTTACTGCCAAAAAAGGTGTCGTCAGACACACACAAAAAAAAAAAACACATATCATTGTAAAATCAATAGATTCCATCACTCCCTTCAGAATCTAAAATGTTATATTAAGGACCTACTTAAAATAATATTTTTATAATAAGGTTTAAAATTTTATAAAATAAATTTCGTTTTTAAATTCAACAGGATTATATTTTTAATACAACAAATATCATATAATATTATTCACATTAAATGTATAAATTTAAATGAATAAATGCAAATTTTAAACATGTATTTAAAATTTTTTTGTTGATTTAAATGATTTTTTATTCTTTTTGTTATGAAGGCTAAAGGATATTAATTGATATTGTATTTAAAAAAATGTAGCTCCCCAGTTACAAGTCTCAAATTCGCCTATGTATCAAACGTATTGATCTGCCGTCTTATTTAATCATGGTTGCCAGAGACTTTTTCAATACTTCACTGCGTACTTATTATAATTTATATGTCATATTATTTGCAAGCCGCAAAAACCTTGAAAAACTTATAAAATCTACACTTCATTTCTCGTTTTCGAAGATATAAATTTTCAGCCTCCCCATATTCCAATGAAACTATATTTTACCCGAAGGTAATTGTAAATGCATTAATTTTCTAAACTAAAGAAACGTAAAATTAATGTCACATTATAATATCTAGTATCACGTTTTTAATGGAATGTGAACAGTTTTGTTTTCCTAAGCATAACCGAATCCTTATTACACGTTGATAAAGTGTTTTATTATTTTTTATGATATAGGTTTTTGAAGTCAAATTGCCAAATCTTATGATATGTTGCTACGGACGAGATGAAACTTTATTGCCACCGGATGGATTATAAGATTTTGTTCAATATATTCAATATATCACGCCAATGAAGATAATGATAATATTGTTTGAGAATACTTTAATAATAATATTTCAAATATGTTTTTGACGAGATCTATGTCTATATCGATAATCATTATCGGTGGTATTCGCAGTCATAATAATACGCCATTCAAGATTCAACTATATGTTTGAATGAATGAATATAAATATTATAATAAAATTACTTTTATATAAATTGTCGTTGTAATCGATTCCGTAGTCTTTGTTGGTACATTTCTCTTCACAAGCCGTCTGTGCAGTTAGACTTTGGCTCGAACAGTTTTTGACGCCGGTGTCGCCGAAATGATCGCAGGTAGGCTTTTGATAAGGTTGGCAGCCCTGCAACATGACGTGAAGGAACGAAAATCGTTTTTTTTTTTACATATTTCATAATACATAACACCGTGCATAAAACAATAATGCACATTTCACGACTTACCTCATTGGAATTAAAGTTACCGCCAGTCACTATTCCTTTGGTCATGGTGTGTTCCCAAGCTTTGAACGCCGAACCACCACTGCAACCCGTTTGTTCGCCGCCACCGCCGCACGACATTAGGTTTTGAGCGGACAAGTTTTTGGTGAAATTTCCGTCTGTCTTTATGCACAATCTGTCCGTAAAACTCGACGCCACTGCCACAGCCTGAAACGTAGATAATGAACTGTATTATCGCGTATTACATGAAATACTACATAATATCGTAAACCAACCGCACATATTATAGTACCTATATAAATTAGACTAGGTTAGGTTATCTTATCGTTGAAAAATAATATAAACAAACACAAGACATTCTCTGGATCAGCGTTTCTTAATCTGAGTTCCGTGAAACTCTGGTTCATCGTTGCAAGAAAAATATTAATCAATGCCATTATAAGTAGTTTAAGTATTCGTCCTGTTTGTATGTTGTTTAAACTATTTTCAGAATTAAATATGCAGTGTATATATTGTTATTATTATTTTCATTGTTATTTTAACATAGTACCTAAATGAAAAAAAGTAGGGATTCTGCGGATAAAAAAAGTTTTAAAAAAAGCTGCTCTAGACATTTGCAACAATCATTGAACTAAAATATGATTATTATATTTATTGTCTGTAGATAATCAACCAATTGATATAGAACTTTTAAACTAGTTTTAAATTATATTTCGGCGTATTCGTACCCAGCTAGATGCACAGTTCCCTTGGTCCTTGACATCACCAATGACGTTCGTGCACTTGACGAAGTGCTGACGCGCGTCAAATTCGTCCGGTAAATCTGTTACGTAACTTGAATCCGTAGACCTTCTATTTTCCGACCAGCTGTCAAAGTTGATTTTCTGGACCGGTGTCCGTGCACTGGACTTGAAATCCTAAAAATACATAAAGCAAATAAAAACCATGTAGTCATATATTGCACCGTGGAACTCGATCGTATGCACTGTTGTATTTTCTTTTCGGAAAAATTAGCGCGAATCCTACAGCGTGCAGGACCGTTGGTACAGATATTGTCATATTGATGACATGTCGATGGCAGCAAGGAAGCCGATATCTTTAGCGTGCAAAACCAACCCACTGTACTTGTAGTTTTTTCCGTGATAAATCATGAACAATTATTATTTTTTTTCTGATATACGAGTGATTATAATATTATTGTTTTATTATATTTGCCAACTATATGATTCGATAAAATGATTTTCGTGTAGGAGGTACTCGTACAGTGTGTGCTATGCTAAACTTCAAATCTTGAATTTCACGTGTAGATTATTCGTACCGAAATATATTATCATGTACTAAGATAAGAATAGTATAATAATATATCAACGAAAATGCTGGTGGTATGGTTGGTAGTGCGGGTAGTATTATAAAGTTAGGTAATGCCGTTCGCTCATCAGCCACCGCAATAGTTTTAAGATTTACGAAACAGTTTTTGTTGGTCTGAACGATAATCGAACAGGATTGCTAATATTTTATCACCGTGATGGCCGGAGGGGCAACATCGTCAAAGGCGCCAAACGAAGACTATGTATAGCTACTGCACCCCGACACGACTGCCAACACGTGTATGACTGCAACTATTTCGTACACCGGGTGAATTATATACCGAAATTCAATATGTTAGATTAGGTTAGGTTAGGGCGTACATGGGCGTACGGGTGACGAAAAAAAAATGTAAGACGTCTAAAGCGATCATAATATAATAGTATAGATAAATTATGCATAATATACGTGGTCGGGTACGATTTGCTAGAGGCTGCATACCTATATACTATAGTTGTGGATGAATTTTTCTAACTGATAATAACAATTGCGGACACAGTTTAAGTTCATAACATACCAATTTCGGACAAAGAGTTAATAAGAAACCGTGTGAATTGTGGACGAAACCTAAAAAGATAACACACGGATAATAATTGCAGACTCAAATATTTGTCAATACCCATTATGTGCTCATAAGCGTGCACAGGTAACCTAAGTGTACTAAATATATTAAAATATCACAATAAATTTCAATAAATCCTTTTTAATAATATTAATAAATATTATCAATAAAAATACATTTTGAGTTTTTGCCTATGTTTTTTATTGGATCTTGATGTACCTATATCAGAAGAAGGATATTTTCAATTTAGAACTAAGGAGCAGTTTTTTCACTGGATGGTTTTTTCTACTGTCTAGTCCAAAGAAATCGCTATTCTCCAACTCGACCACTCATGTAAGATTTGGGGTATGAGGAAAATCTTATAGGGGAGGCAGCTGCCAATACCTTCTATACTAGTTGCGCACCGATTTCCAGTCATTATTTTTGATATAACGATTGGGTTCTGAATGTTCTGATACGGGCGTTGAGCAATTTTTTTGTATTTTAGTATATGAAATTCCATGATTATATACATTTGTTGAAATTTTTTTTTAAAATAACGATTAATTAAAAGTATTCGTATTTTTAGATAACACCCGCAGCTCAAATATTTAAATTTTATAATCTTTATGTCCGCAATTATATGACATTGCAGTTAACCTAAACCGTGTCGCAATCGTTATGTTATAATATCAGTGAGAAAAATGTATACGCAAGTCTAGTACAGATATATTTATGTTCTCATTACTCGAATGTTTCCTTTTTAGATTATAATATTTTTAGACTCAAAATATGGTTGTTTTTATCATTTTCAACTCAGAAACTCCGGATTGCTATATTTGCGGATGTTCGTCATACAATACAATACAATACTTAGGCAATTGTTCATAGGCTGTCTATATTGATGTGTGACATGATGTCGATAGTATACGCAAGAAAGGGATCATCCCGAATAATTATAACAACATAATAGGAAGGCATATATTATACCATATACGTACCTCAATGGATGATTTGACAAAAGCAGCGTCCGTCGTCACGATAATACAAACGACGGAAGAAACTAAAATCCCGAAGTAAACGAACGAGAACATGTTTTTTAGGCCGCTAAACCGTTTGTACGGTATACCGATATTTTAACAATATATTGTTATACACGCGTATTGCTTCGATATCTGTCGTATAGTCGATGAGCATGCGTGCGCGTGTGTGTGTATGTATGTGTATTCAACAACTTACTGTGAGAACGTTTAAAGCCATCCCATTCATGTCGTTGATTTATATATATTTAAAAAAAAACAAATGTGTTTATGCATATAATCTAATATACTTATGACTTTTGAAGCACCACGTGAGATATCTTTGGTAAATAAAACTAAGTGATTGGTGTTTTATCGGAAACAATTCAAACGAAAACAACACTTGTCCGATGCCAAGACTGCAATCTGATATAAATAATACAGGTTCAATGACGCACACATTAAGTCGTAATTGACAATAAAAAAAGAACAAATGCTCTCAAATTTCGAATAATAAGCCTTTACCTATATATAATGATTATGTAACGGACGAATTACGTGGATTAATAAAAGTATTATTATTCTTTTTTTTTTCGCATACTTTTGACTACAGGCGTTTTATGACGTGCTCTCGGTAATATACCTCTATGTACTGAAAGTTTTAAGCATTAATTTATAATGTACATAATATATATATATATAGCATATAATTGCATTCATGTCTATCGGAAAGTAAATAAAAACGAGATTTCACCGAACACAAGTGTTATAATAAAGTGTTATTTGCAAAAAATATAAATTTTCGAGTACCCCGTTGAAACTCAAGTGTTTATCTGTCACTATAATAATATATTATTGCCGCATGGGTTATGTTGACCCTTCGTAGACGAACCTATTACGTTGGTCGAAAAACTAGATAGTAACTAAAAAAAAAAAAAAATAATAAATACATATGATAATATTGCATTATCCTGAATATTGAAACTAGGTCAATATTTTTGTTTAATCGACCTAATTATTTTTGTTCGAAGTAAACATAGATACGCAACATGCAGGCACTCATTCAGAAATCTTGAGTATATCGAGATAATAAAAATAACAATAATAATAATAATATGTGTGTTCCACCCATAAACTGATGTATCTTGTAAAATGAATAAAAACTCGGTTATTAAGGTCAAGATTTGTCGTAGGTGCCTGAGCAAAATGTATTACTGTTTAAAGTGTATACCTACTACTTAATATCATGCACGTATAATGTAATATATATATATGTATGTGTAGTGTATATTGTATAGTGTATGTATATTACGCCGTGATCATGTACAAAATACTATAGAATTATAATCGAGTAAAAAAGTCATATTATAATAGGTATGCTACACTTTAAGTATAATACGCAGTGGTTTTATTTAATACATTATTTTATTTTTTGTTTTCTTTTTAAAAAAAAAAAAACACATATCCAGTGCCCGTTAATTTATATAATAAAGGATAATACGCTTAAAAGTGTATAGGTATCCCACGATAAAATGTCGTCTCCTTTCTTCCACATAAAAAAAACTACTACGTATTAAACTCTCAATTAAATTATTATGTCGTCGTAAAACTAATTTAGTTTGTGTGTAATACGCACGTTGTATGAATTATAATAAAGTAATTTATGTTATCGAATAGCGAACAATATCATTTTATTGCTCCGAATTTATCGCATAACTTATCCGGTTTATGTATAACGTGCGCGTACCTTCGGCTAAATGACCACTTTCGAACAAATATGACGCCATTCGAACCAAATTGTAAAGTGACTTTAGTATACCTACGCACATCAGTTAAATAAGTACACATTCGTGTACTACACATATTAATATTATACAATACTATATTGTGTACACGCGAGTACAATAATTATACGTATTTCAACCGTTAATAGATTGTAGAGATGGCACATTATTTTTTCTACCCGAAAGTTTTTGATTAAAATATTATAATATTAGGAATATTGTTTCAAGTGCAAAAAATAAACCGTTCAAATTGTATTTTATGAATTTGGAAATCATGCTATACCCATCACATTTATAATAAATTGTATAAAAAGGCAAATATATGCCTAGATATCATACAATGGCCAAGATCAGGAGGCAACGATTTCGAAACTTACGTTAAAATTTCAATTTTAACCCAGATATTTGTATACGAATATTTGTGTCTATGAAAATTGATTACATTATTTCTAAATAAGTGGTTTTTTTCATCATAATATAATGTACAAGATAAAATAAATTATATATTATATTATGTCTATTAACAACCTGTACAAATAGATGATCTTTTTGAATGTTTTTTATTCACACGTTTTTTATATACACGTGTCGATATAATATGATATTCTGGTTATCCATATCACGATTATTTGAAACTATACATAAGTATCTATACATATTTCTTGAATGGTATAATAAACCTTGTGAGTAGTAAAACTTTTAAAATTGTTTTTGATTTGTAATAATGATCATATTATTAATTTATAAACATATCATAACGTCATAATTTGAAATGTTTCTAAGTTTTCAGTTGTCACACATTATAATATACACCACGATAATAAATTACTGATTACATATTTTCAAAGGACTATTTGAAACCCCCAGTTAATATCATTCACGATGCGTAGTATTAACGTTCTGTGAAACGTGTGAACGTAGTATGATACACAGACTCGTACGACAAACGTTGGTATCTTATTATATTACTTTTAAAACTATAATAGGTAGTGCGTAATGAGCCTGCAATTCGAACTTTGAAAAGTGACCTTTTCAAGTTTGGAATGTGATGACAATGTTCGGCACATTTACATAATACATATATATATATATTTATTATTCAGTACCTACACGAATATAGTGTATTTATCACGATTGCTATTTCACTGTCAATTATAATCATATATTATAATGCGGTGTATTATATGCGGAGTATATAACAGTTGTTGTGTTGTGTATAACAGTTTTTTTTTTTTTTTACTTCAATACTGTACGCGATGAAAGACATTAACCAGGTATAAATAGTAATTAGATTTTACGAGTGCGTTTCGTTTTTGACAGAATTAATGATTCCAATGAGCCCAGTTGATGTTGATTGATTCAACGGGGAACTTCATTAAAAACTATGCGGATACCTGCAGAGCTGACAATGACTGGCCGCCTTTAAAAAGAAAAAAATAATAATAAATAAATAAAAAGAAAAAAAAAATTATTAATAATAAAATAAAATAAGACGAAAATAGTCGCACGCGCTTGCGCGCGAGAAAGAAATTACAAAAAGGAATACAATTAATTAATAAAATGATAATAATAATAATAATCAGAAAATATTGTGTTCGTGTTGATTAAAAAATGGGCTACGCATTCGATTGTTCTCCGTCGTGGATGACGACATTCATCGGCGGGACATCTTTTTATTAGCTTTTATTAAAATAGTAATATTAAGATGGATGAAAAAAAAAAAATAATGAAAATAAAAAACGATTTCCGTTCGAAAGCCATCTGCCCGTGTTCCTGACGCACCGTTTTTAATTGTTTCGAAAAAACCATTAGTTTCATACCCGTGGTAGCGCGTGTATATATCGCATAGAGTATGTTATAGCCCGTACATATATTCGGACCCCCATCCGTTCGACACATTTTCTAGCGGATAATATTTTTTCTCCTTTTTTTTTTTTATTTTCTTTCCAACGTCACAATATTAGGGATACATCCTGTATTTTTATTTTATTTCAAATAAATGTTATCCTCGTACAGTGTTTCACTCGCTTTTTCGTCGCCTACTTGGGCCTACTTGTGCGCTGACCGTTCACCATCGTAAACACATATTCACTACAACATGTGCAACATAGCAATATTACTATACCAATTTCATATTATGTATATAATATATAATAAACATTGCGGTGTTTCGCGAAACAATTTCCGTATTTCAGGGAACGTTTCACGGGAAAAAAACGCACGCGATGAAAACGTTAAATGGCAATATGTGAATTCGCTCAAGGGATAGTTTATCGGTCGTATACATATTATTATTAAGGATAGAAAAAGAATGTTTATAATAAATAATTAATAATATATACTATTATATTATAATATTTTATTCGGGATTTTACTCGGAACTAGTGGTGTACGATTTCCGTCTGATTATTTTATTAGTCGCGCATGTTGTGGCACAGTCGCTCTCAGTGCTGAGTCAATCACTGTCCCCACGCTTGCCAGCAGGCCAGCAGTCGGATGGGTGACCACATGATTCTGCTGCGGTGTTGACCATGCCTTATTTGCACATATCGCGCACTACCCCCGTATACAGCTGCTCAACGTAAAAAGCTTACAAACCGAGAAAATCCACAACGCAGTACGGCTATAACGGCCGGGTGGTCATTACAAACTATTTAGATCAATAGAAATAAAATAAAAATTATCATCCATATAGCTACGGAGTACATAATACTACCACTACTACACATTCTCGCCGTCAAACTTCGTAATTCGATCGTACACACCACATTTATTTTCTTAAGGACGTGTATGATGTTTTACACGCGACATAAAGGATTATAAGTGCTATGAGAATATTATAATATTATATCATATTGGACGTATTAATATAATATTTTAATTTCAACCGAGATGACACGCGTTATCCAATAATAAAATACATGTACTTATATGTATATATAATACAATTTACAATATCCACGCATATTATGATATGTATAACAGCAGTGCGCTCTCGTAAAAGTTATAAATCAACACAAAGTATGTACAATTTATAAATAATAAACGTAGGCATATATTACGTTTATTGTAAACTATAAATATATACATTATATTATACCACTATAACGTATAGGTATTTAAGTGTACCATGGTCGATTTTCTACCGCATACATCTACGAGTGCGTATACACTGTGCACATGACCATATGGTTTTCGAACACAGTGATTGCTAGTATAAGAAATCGTCGTATAAGAAAATAATACAACGCGCACTGTTGCAACCACTGGCAGCGGTGCTCTTGTAGTAATTCATTAAAAATAATAATTATACGTTATATACGTACACGTTCGTAAATCAATTGCTGCATCACTCGTAATGTTAGTGTTTTATATGGATGTTGAAAATATACGTTTTCGCTTAATTTTTAACTACGTACATTTCATGTTATTAAATCATATTTATTATTTCCATAAATGCTGAATAAGTACTGATTACCTCGTTCATTGAAAATAATTCAAATCAAATGTCCGGAGAAAAATATAAAATATAGATACATATTATGCAGCTATAAAACACTTATCGAACAGTCTACCTACTTTGTTCTATATGTAAAAAACAAAAAAAAAAAAAGATTATTTTTACATAATACCATATCCGTTTGTAGAAAACTATTCGTATTTAAACCCAATCATATTTCAATTATATCAAATACTGTTTTTTTTTTTTTTAATATTTACATTTTATAATGATATCTTGTATTCTTGTGTGTAGGTAAAAACTTTTGTGATTGAACCCATGTTCTATTATATTTAATTTATGTTGTTGTGATAATGACATATTATATATGTATACTTCTATAGCTCAGACCAGTTTCCAGCGGTCATTCATCATGTTTGCCATGTTATTATATTATATTTTATCGTGGAATACAGTTTACAGAAACCTGCATGTGTCATCGTATGCAATACGAATTTAAATTGCTTCCTCGATTTGGAAGGAATTCTGATTTTTTTCTTTCGTTATCCATTTTAATTTTACACACAGACACTCATATTATCTAGAATGAGAATCGTCGGACTGCACTTCTTGTAAGAACCAAAATATACGTGTAACACACAGGTAACAAAACAATTCCAATACCAAATACAATTATATTTCTTTTTATCGATGTTATAAAGCAATTATTATAATTTGACAATTTTATAAAATAAAATACAGATAACAAACCAATACAATTATACAACTACCTACTCGTTATAACTAAAGTGAAAACGGACTGTACAGCAAAAGCATATCATATACGCACAAACTCGGAAAAATTTAACCAGAATGGCGTCATTTTTAAATGAATTTTTTACAAGCAACACGACCACAGCGATCAGCAAATGTGCACACAATGTACGGTTATCATTTAAGAAATAGGCATATTTTATATGGTATGAAGTTAAATTCTAAAAAATACCATCATCAATACTCGTAAGTAATTGAAATCATGTCTTATTATTGGTGGAAAATAACTGATTTGATATTATAATATTATAAATATAATATTTTCTATCGCAGTGTTTTTTTTTTTCAGGAAAAAAAGGAGGAAACTGCAGCAACACGCCGGAGCACTTGTACAATTTTATCAAGATAAACAGATCTAGCGATTTTATTGCCAGTCCGTGATAAGTCATCTTTATGATTTTTAGTAAGTCGTATACTTCCGTTATGTTTTCTCCCAATGGTATTTCTAATTTCCTATTGATTAGTTTTTCTTTAATTTCTCTCATTGTGTTTGCAATATCGTCGATGGTTAATAGACTTGCAGCATACGAGTACATCTGCGTGAGTATACAAAACATGATTATACCACGATGGAATATGTATATTATATCTATGTAAAATTAAAAAAATACTATATTATTGTATAGACTCCGGTGTATTTATAGACCATTGGACGGGTTATTCGAGTGTGTGTGTGTGTGTGTTAGAGAGAGGTTCGTATTAATTCTTATAGCATTTCGGAAAAAACGCGACCACGGTTCAATCAAAATTCGACTTGAGAGGAAATCGTAGGAAAATAAAAATTGAAAGTGAACATCACGATGAGCGTGTTAAATTTTATATCAATACGTTACTCGACACATCGTATACCGTTCCAATAACGGCGTTCACGAAACGCGAATGTCTATATATATAGAATTTTGTTAGGTACCCTTACTCGCGCGCACACAAAAATCCTACAGCAGTGATTTTCAGCATGTAGTGAACTAGAAAAAAAAACCCGACCCGTAGACCATGCGCTTGGTATACGCTTGGATCTGCGTCGGGACAATTCCTAATATTCCATGTCCTTATCACGCATGTGCGAAAAAATTTTAGTTATCTATAACTCTTATCAGTTTATATATCAATACTAAATTACTTTTTTACATGGACCTTATACTAGTATGCTTTTTTACATGACAAATTGACAAAAAATATCTTTTTTTGTCATGGTTTTTTACTATTTTACTTTCAAAAAATATATTCACACTTTAGAAGACAATCATTACGATACTAGATGATGGCTGCTCCAGTGTTTTTTTTTTTTTGTCAAATATTTATATTAGAAATAATAATGAATACAAATTAAATGTCAATAAACAAATATTTCCAATTTCATACTAACTTTTGAATTTTTTTCCCCCTTTAAAAACAATGATTAATCATTTATATCTTATATCTATGTATTACTAAATTAAACTTGCTAAGAGGACGGGAATTATATGATCAATGACAATAAAAATAAATGTATTCTTTATTTTCACGCTGTCTTTTTGATGTCCTCACATATTGATTGCAATTTTTGTCTTCTATCTGTCTTTTCCATTCATTAAACTCTTAATAACATATAAATTATCAAATTATCAAATCTAAACAAATAATGTAAATAAAAATAAAAATATATTTTAAGCATGGTTATTCAAATTGAATATATAATAATTAATATTGTCTAATAAATGAAATACACATTAAGCAACAAAACGCTCTTACCGCTATAAGTCCGTTGGCCGATGAACAAATAATATTTTCTCGTTTAGCAGAAAACTATTGGACCGCAATCGTTGAAATCACACAACCGCTGCAGCACACACATTATTATAACAGTATAACAGACTTACATTAAATGTTACGTTTAAGTATATTATTATTAAGTACACATATAAAGGCTTTAGAGGATTGAGAGGTTCTCGTTTTTGCTATAGTCACATCATTCGGTGGACATGGGGTGGTTTAGAGCATGATTTATGTTGTGTGAGGAACACGGTAAGGAGTCCAGATAGCCTGGAGGATCTGCTAGGAATTCTAAAATTAATTTCTACAAGAAACTCAGGTGCATTATTGGAACCGTTTACACAAGTTTATCGAGAATGTTAAAGTTGAGTAAAACTCTTGTATCGGAAAAACTACCAAGTGATAGTTGGTGCAAGACCGGGGAATAATAGTGTGGTTTTTGTGTTCTATAGAAAGCACCGAAATAAATTAATTTACGCTGAAGTTGAAGAGAGTCAAAGAATGTATAAGGATCCCAAAGAATTGAGCCATGCATTATAGACATATTTAATGGGGTATGGCCAATGCCCAACATGAATATGTTCACGAGCCAGCCATGGATATATACGATTTTATCAAGATTCAAAATGTTTATATTTTATCGTTTTAACTAATTTGATGTAGTAGCTTATGCGAAAATTTTTTTTTTTATATATAAAAATATAACAAAAGAATTTAAAATTCGGAGTAACATCGATTAATAGATTTTAGTTTTTTTAATATAATAAGACGCGATCCGCTAGTTTGCCAACCCTGATAAATTATATATACGTATATAATATATATGTACATTAACATTATCTATATTTAACGCGCGTGTCGACGTGATACGATTTTAGTGCATAAACGGACATCCAACGCGCATTATCCGCGCGTGCAGTGCACCGGTTGCACGCGCACGTATTATACGCGATACAATGTATTATAATATGTGTAAGGTATATGCCGCTGCAGTACCTGTATAACATAATTATGTGCAACGGATAATAATTATAAAACACAACTCCGATAACGAGTACAACCGTGGGAATGCATATCAAAAAGGCTACTATAATTAATTACGATGATGATTTATATTTTTTAATAACATCATGCGCGCGCTCGTTGTTTCCCGAAAATATACGCCGCGCGTCTTGTGATATTATTATGTTATAATTTTATACGTGTGCACATACGCGCGAGCATAATGCGTTCATATACAACGTAATGCCGTAACATATAGATAGTACACATGCACCTGTACACATGGCCGTATACTACGGTGCAGCATCGTATATTATCGCGGTCCATTGGTCACAACCGATTATCTGTCCCCCCTCCTATCCAATTCCCCCTTCTGTTGCAGCGGGCCTCGCGGGCCGATTAATTGCATTTGCAACACAACGAGAAACGAAAATAAAATCTTTACAAATAGTAAAATACAAAATATATATATATATATATTATAGTATTATTATAGTAATACGAATATATTATAATATGCATATTATATTCTATGTTATAATAAACACAGTAGGTACCTATACGAATCTGCACACGCGATTACTATTATCATACATATATCATTATAATACACGTATAAATGTAGTTCTTGTAACGCATATTGTAATAATATGTTCTATATATTATCTAATGGTTAGGTTAGGTTAGAATAGGTATGGTTAGGTAGGAATAATATTATAAATCGAAAAATATCTTTTATTGCCCATGGTGCGAAGCTATGCACGTGCATGCGATATGTAAATATTTAATATAGTAATGATAATGATATTATATACACAACATGATATGCGTATTACATAATAGCACGTTTCGTTGTAGTATAATATATCTGCTGCAGTCGGAGATCCAGTCACATTTTAGGGCGGGAAAAGTGTTTGCAGATGAGGGTTTAGGGTTTTATTTTTACGTTGCACAGCTTATATATAATATTATACATTCAAATAAAATATAGATTATGGTAAACCCGTCACGTCGGAAGTACACGCATATTTTTAATCGGTGGTTTGGACATTTTTTATTTTTATTTTTTGAAGAAAATTAAAAAATATCCTAGACCACCTTGGTAAACCTATATAATATATATATAAATATATGTTATATACAAAGTCCGGAGTTGTACAAAGTTGATACAGTGTACAAATTACTTTGTAAAACAATCGCTATACAAATCACATTTTAACCATTTATTGGCGTGGCAAGTACCCGTGATATCATTAGGCTGATTTGTTTACCGTTTTTGAATTTAATAATTGGTAAAAAAAAAAAAATTGAATAAGTAATTAAATATAATAATAATTTTATGTAGTTCAACAAATACTTTCTATACAATAAATAATATAATCCACCTATTCTAGACCAATATATCATTGCAATTACAATGTACAATGTAATATCATTGTAAATTTATGACTAATATCATTAAAAAATTATTGAAATACATACGCAAAATTATTTTTTATAAGCGTTTGAACAGCAAATATTGTCATAATATATTATATAATATACGTATATTCTAGACTATAACATATCATCTCCGTTCAGAATCGTTATTCGTATACAATGATACCTATCATTGCATTCAAATTTAACAAATCCATTGTAATGACCTATCCTATGAACGAGGTGCACAGTGCACTCCACTCCCTACTGTACAGCAGAACGAGGCCAATCCGTTTCTTTTTTAATTTTTTGTTTATTATAGTTAAATTAATTTTTAGAATTTTTTTTTTTTATAGTTTGCACAATAAAATTATATATAGTATATAAAATTGTATTAGTAAAAATGTTTATACAATATGTTATTTATAATATATTTCGATATTTGTACAGTGATTGTTGTACAAAGTAATTTGTACAACAAACTTCTACAGTTCGCGATTTGTACAAAAATCACTATATCTGTACGCAAAATGTACAATTCCGGACTTTGTATGTAACATATATTATTATGCATATATATATATATATACAGATATATCATAGGTACACTAGAGATTTGGAACACGATTTTTAGTCTACACATGTATTACATTTATATGCTTGAGTTCATATTCACATGGAATACAGCCGTATTAAATTATATTATAGTACCTAATCCATATACCAACAATATTGCACCGTAATGATGCCGATAAAGTACGTCATGTAACAACGGAACAGTGAGGAGACAACGTTTTAGGATAGCGGAGACGGTATCTTGCCGTAATCGATTTCTTGTTGATATTATTTGTACTTGGATTTGATTATTACATTTTAAGTATTGGTGATCCATTGTAAAAGTTCCAAATCCGTCGATAAAATGTATTAAGGCTTAGTTGCTTATGTTACATAATGTTTACTGGAATCAAAGTATTACCTAAATGGCTAAATTATTAGAAAAGATTAATGTCACGTATTGTCAAGTATTGGTTTGGAATTATTGCACTTGGAATTTTTATTTTATTATCTAAGGCATGGTGGTACAATGATCGGTTTATTGAACGAATGATGCCGTATACCATATACATTTTTCGAGATTGTCTTAAATCAACATCAAAATTACATGAAAATAATATTCATATTTATTGTAAACAAATTTACCCTTTTAATATAAAAAGGCCGAGCAGTAAGAATCTCCGTTTAGCGGTATGGTGAAGTACATTCTAATTCGCTATAATATATATAACGCTATAACTATATTATAGTTCATATATAGCGGACAAGTAAAAATGCTTCGATTTCCTATTACATTATAGCTTTTCTGGAAGGAAAGCGAATATAGATGGTACTTGGGCAATGTAAAATCAAACATTTTCAATACTTTTCAAAAGCGTCGGGAAAAACCACAAAAATATTATAAAAAAACGAGAATTTTTACGGTAAACCACGTTTTGGCAAAATACATTTTTTTAAAATGCTCTAGAACTCAGAAAGGAAAAACTGCAAATGTATAGCTTTTTCTATACATGATTAATTTTTTTGACCTATTTATAGACAATTTAAATTTTCGATTTTGCTCAGTATTTCATTTTATTTTTGGAATAACGATAAAAACAAATTTGACTGTTCAAAAATCTTCGAAATTTAATATAAGGTTTATTATAAGTCATATTTATCGTAATTATTGTAGAAACTCGAAATTTTTACAAGTTGTTAAGATTATCATTTTCTTTAAATCCTATTTTTTTAAATTATTATACTCATTTTTAAGCATCTAATAAGCATTTGAAGTATTCGATATTTTTACAATTTTTTTTTTTTTTTTGTAAATGTTGAAAAAATGTGGCTGTTAAAAATATTTGAAAATTTAATAGAAGATTCCACAGAAGTTGTTGTTATTGTCATAAAACTATTGATATCTATTGGCACAATTTTTTTTTTTATAAGCGTTTGAAAAGCAGATATTGATATAATATTACAATTTAAATATAATATAATTGTTTTTCGTATGCAATGATACCTAACTTTGCATTCAGATTTAACAAATCTATTATAATCAGTAATGACCTATTCTATGAACGAGTTACTTCTATTCTCTAGGCCTCCTGTAAAACAGAGCGAATCTTCGTCCGGTTCTTTTTATATTTTGTTTTTTGATAAATAAATCATATTTTATTATTATAAACTCTTAAGTTGAATGTTTTCATTTATTAATAACATTGGGTGTATGGACTAATACAAATACAGCAAGGTTTTATTTAATCCGTAGAAGGAATTTGGAAAATCGTGATCACCAAAACTTTGCATCAATTCAAATCTTCTATACCAACTGGCAGATAAGTTTTTTAGAATATTTTTTAGTATAAAAATGTTTCTATAACATCTATATAATTTATGTATATTGTGCCCATTATAACCAATTCCAAATTATAGCTGGACCCGTGTTTGAAACCAAGTATTAGTGACGTATTGGTTGTAATTCTTCTAAAAATCGTTTAGCATTTATTTTATTATTTAATATTAATATTTTAAATTTATTAAATTTATTAAGCTGATATCGATGAGTTATCTTATACTATTTTTCAATTTAAGAACCTATATATAAAAATAAAACGCGTAAACGGTAAAAATGTACTTTTTTACATTGTATTGTTTACTTAAGTTATTTTGAATTCTTAAAGGTTCTTTAGACCTAAGCGCATATCAGCTTTTTATATTTAAATTTGAAATATAATTCAAACAGGAACGTTATTACTTTATTAGTCATTTTATATTTGAATTTGTGTCCATCATTATTTAAGTAAATAGAAGAAAAAAACTCGTAACGTTACTCTGTGAATTGAGCTTATACAGATACAACATTCAAATAACTTAATTGTACGATTCAAATTTAACCTATCGACCGAATACGTCATACATGCTCAACGTTAAATTATTACTTAAAAGGCGGGTAGTGCCTGCGTAGAAATTATAATAAATTAAATGACATTGCTGTTATGAGTAAAATCTAATGCTATTGTTATGAAATACATAAATATAGAATATGGAACACATGGTATGTTACACCTCTATATTTTATTCATATATGCATGACCATATGCGTGTCATATATATATAATAAATACATTTTCCTAAAACGGATTTCAACGATTCGTGTCTAATAATACACATATAATAATACATTATGCTCTAAATTATTTTGTGAGATGTCTCTTCTATTATCATATCCAATCGGATCGTCGACCTATACGCATACAGAACGGAGTGCACTATTGGCTGTTGTAATAAATTACTATAATTGATCGAAAATAACGTTTCTGCGTTTCGCATACATCGCCGAATTGTCGTTTCAAAAAGCCATTGAATACGCATATTATGTTATATAAATGTGTTATATTGCGGTAAAAAAGTGATACGAATGGCCATATGAAACACGCGTGCCTATATTATTATTATTAAATGATTACCGGTATAATAATATGCTTGGTACATCATTTATAGGCCACCATATTATGCATGTCACTCGTCCCTTTTTTTATCTTACGGCCGTCATTGGTATTATGTTTTCAGTCAACAATAACAATGTTTTATAAATTTAAGTACACACCACTATACATGCACTATATACTGTAGTATATGCATTTATGCGTCTATTCTCGTTTAAATATAATTGTATGACGATGTGCGCATAGACCACTTCAACCGAGGAAGTATTATTATTTATTTTTTGCATAATATAATATATTATTTATAGTACGTCCGGCACCATACTCTGATTACCCCGCATCTGTGCATTACCAAAAGTTAAAAGTCCCATGCGGATAATCACCGGTACCCACATATCATTTATTTTCGGTTACTATTACGATATAGTTTTACCTCCTAACCATCCCAAGGTTGTCATAACACGCCGTAACGATAATTATTTAACAACTAAATATGTATTAATTGTAGTCCAAATAATGGTATAGAACAAAATAATATAGATTTGAACATCACGTGTAAAAAATCTCAATAGGGGAACAAAGAAATAGGTACGAGATGACAATGTAGTATTCGGGGCATCGAACAATATTATTAGTAAAATCAACGACATAACAATTTGAACAGTGGACGCTGGTATCTGAAATAGTGAAATGGAGGGGGGAAATGTATCTACGGTCTGGGGAATGCCTACTATGTTTTCAGAATGTAATTGCAAATTTTGGTGCCTATGTGTAGCTTTCAGCTTGTGGTTGCCTGCGTAGCCTATACCATGTGTATAGATCAAACGCGGTCAATAATCTAAATACTATAGCTGCGCATTTGCCAAAATTGTTTTTATGCAATGACTCTACTACGACGTACTGGAACGATTACGTCATTACGAAGTGGGTATAAACCATTATACATAATATAAAATATAATAATATGTACTGCTCATCAACGACGTTGAAGTCGTTCACGTGTTCGTTTATCTAAACAAATTTGTATTTTATAATTATGTATATAACGTGTACAAGGTGGGTCATGGGAATAAGACCAAACATACGAATAGACATCATTCAAGATAAATTAGACGTGAAATCGTATTATTTTCATTTTATTACATATATGATCAAGTGCCATTTCGATTTGTATTAAGTATATTAATGTGAAGCACAATGGACAGTAAGTTTAGCAAATCTCGAAGCTTCGACTAGTAATAAACACGTGGCATGGAGTATTTCCAGAGGGAAAAGTCACACACCATTAAGTCACGGGACCTACAGGGGGTTGCCATCCCTTCACCATGCGCATCCTCGCGAAACGTGTGACGAGGAAACCACGGGTAGGTGGGGAACATCCCGCATACGACTCGCTGTGGCGACGATAATGTAGGCGGTCTACACGCTGTATATATTGTGTCACCTGCATAATTTATACTTTTCTTGACGGTGCGCGAATTTTTCTTATGGGGAGGGGGGTCAAAACCTCACACCTCGGATGCGAGCTTAAGGCGTAAAAGAGTAAGTTAAGAGCGTAAATAGCATTAGTTGAGGAAAATCTCACGAACAGGATGAACGTCGTGATGATAATATGATAATGCTCGATGTCCTTTTCAATCGTTAAAATGGCACTTATTGGACCATGATAAAATATTAATAAAACATTACAACAAAATATCCCGCAGAGTTATGTCTATATGCGTGCGAGTTGTTGGCCCAATTCCCGTGACCCATCCTGTATAAATACCATTAAACACGGTTTTATGTGTACAATAACCATACGTTTGTAATCGGCGTGTATATAGGTGTGTATATCACTACTTGCCGTGACCGTACACCTACTATGGGTAATATACGAAACATAAGACGGAAAACATAATATATACAACATACATATTATATAGTGTTTGTCCGCGTGGACCGTTTTGAAAAACCGTATTTGTTATTAATTTTTTTCTTCACTCCCAACGTTTTTTTTTTTTTTTTTTAACGACGTTATATAGGTATTTACACACCGCAGTTAGTATTCTCTCTCTCTCTATATATATATATACCATCGTACAACCGTACACAATGTTTCATTCCGTGCGTATATTTACAGTTTTGGATACTATTTTCTTTTGCCCGCGGTCAATCAGCTATATTATGTACACAGTACACGTGCGTATTACTATTACACACACACACAATATGGTGCGTCTTCCACTGTATATATGAACATGACGTATAAAACGGTGATTAGCTCATGGGTATAATATTACGCGGTGTTTATTTCAACAAAGTAAATTGTTTCAATATTTTTTTTTTTCTTCTATAACATCCAAACGCTGGATCTAATATACTTAACAGTAAAATTTTCACGTAACTGTATTACCTATATATTGTATACTACACAATGTACAACTACAATGTACAATGTACCGTCGTCGGATCGTATGCCCCCTATATTAATTTTCAGCGGACGCAAACTTTGGTTTGGATATACATAGGGCTGAATTTAGGGGAGCAATGGTCTCGTGTTGCCCCAAGCGGCAATTTTTTAGGGGTGGCAAATTTTAAAACTGCCTCTACGTATATTCGTTTGTTCGAAATAAACATTTTTTTATAAAATCGAGAAATATGCACATCATCATTATTGCGTAGAGATAAGATCTGCATGAAGCTACAAATATTGTGATTGTACGTTTGTACAAGATAACGAACTATATTATTTGTATATATCTATATGTAACTATTCCAATATCACCAATTTTCGACAAGATTCGATAAAATCACGAATTAATTTTATTTTTATCATACCAATGTAATACTGTTTTACACATTTATAGCGGCTCTAGGTTTTGACTCTGGGGGTGGGGCATAAACTTCATAGACATTTTTTTTCAATATTATATGATATATTTATTCAAATGCTTCAATATCAGTGCCACATTATTACCTAAATTAGTACAAAATATTATACAAAATAGTATACACAAGTCAATAATATAATAATAATATAATATTATATTAAATTCCCGTTTTTTTTTTTTTTGGAGTTTGGGGGTTCATGGCCCCCCTAGAGCCACCACTGCCCTCCATGCCCTCATTTACGATACTTTAGAACAAAACGAACAAAATATCTACAAGACAATTTCCTATAAAATATCGTTGATGAGGAGGCGGACGTCATACCGTTTGTTCTATAAAGTCACCGTACTCGTCATTGTGTTCAAGTCACCAATTTATATTATTATAATTTATAACATTTATACCTGGATACGATGAGCGCGTTTTGAGGAACAACACTGCTATGGCGTGTAGAAGCGGAAAGACAGAGAGAGAGAGAGAGATAAAAATAATAACTTGATAAATACTCGTGAGCACGCGTATTATGACGTATAATATTGTATATTTCACGTATTACGATATTATGTATATGGGGATGTACATAATATGATTCGATATACTATATTATAATATTATTATTATTATAGACGTGCTTCTATTGTGATGAAACGGATTTTGATCGATAGCTGTCCCGCGCTCGCGATACCATTATTGTTTAATCGTGGCGAGATAAGAAAAAATTAATAATAACGAGTATGTACCCCGGAGGCTATTTTATAGTCGTTCTCCTCCGTCTTTGTCTTCTGATTTTTACGCACTCGATTAAATGTGCAGATATTATTTACCGGCTGTTCTATACGCGTATATCGCAGCATTATGTACACAGTGCAGTGTTTATAAAATAGCCGTCCGAGTTGTAAACATTTTTTTTTTTTTTTCATCAAAATCGATAGGGAATTTTTTCTTATCTGCGATGTAAACCGAAATTAAATTGTTGTTCACAAGTATTACACGTTCTTTCTGCAGCCTCCTTCACTATTCAAAAAACACAAACGACTCTCTAGGGGACCGCGGTCACACAGTTTTAAAAACGCACTGATATGGTACATTATTATAGGTATATCGTGTAACCCGTGGAGGTAACGTGCCGGGTCGTGCATAACGACTAACGTTCTTCGGTTTTCCACGAAATCCAATAATAACAATAATAATTTATGTGCTCGACCGTTTACGCACGCGCGCGACCTACGCGTCTCATCGTATATACAAAGGGTACAATATTATGTATTATAAAGTATAACAAAAATAATAAATAATAATAATAATAATAATAATAATATCCTGCAATATGTAGTTTGAATATTTTTACATGCGCATGCGACCCGGACCCAAACGAATAATATTAACACACGCCGCATGTATATGTATAGGTGCCTACTATATAATATTATATTATATACCTACAGTATACAATAAACCTAAATAATATACGGGAGACGCGCACCAAAACCGAATTCGTATTTTGTGCGCGACGTTATAATATATTTTTAATATTTTATGTACCATATTAAATATATATATACATATACATATATGTACGCTGCAACGGATGCGCGCCCGTTATTACTATGACACACGTACGCCCGTGCGCCCACAGTAGTTATTCGGAACTTGTGCCGCTGGTTCGGTATTTTCTTATAAATAAATACGTGTAAAATTACATTATATACTATATGTATAGCCGTATAGGTACGCGAGAGTCGAACAATGTACATTGAGTAATGAGTGTACATATAATATATATTATACATAAACAGTGTTTTCTCCTTTCAATCCTTTTTGAAGCCCACACTTGTGTGTTTGTATTTCGTGTAGGTACCTATTATTATATACATAGATTATGCATACATTAATATATATATATATATATATATATATATATATATACTTGGCACCGACAGACGTACAATCATGCGGTTGCCGCCGCTGCAGTGCAACCTGCAGCAGTTTAACGCGTGAATCGTTGCAAAACGATAAAATAATTATTTGAAAACGGACGTCATTAATAATAGTAGATATAATTATATTTCAACGATATTATGATGATACATAGATGCTTTCACTCCTCTGAATATTGCTAATTATTATAAATATTTTTTCGAAATCGAAAAATCGGCACATCACACAATAGCAAACAATATTATACTAATCAATACTATATAGTTAGGGATGTAATATATTACTCGCAGCACGTCGATTTCGTCGTAATAAAAGTGAATATTAAAGAACCGTAATACTATTCTTTTGTCGCGTAACACGTCTTTTTACTAGGGATTGGTAGAAAATTTTGGTATTTTGGTGTTTTATCGGTATCGACGTTTTTTTTTTTCGAAAACCAACTATACCAGAACCGATATCGCCATAAAAGAATTGTTAATTTCAGTATATTACAACTTAATATGGTTGCTAAAAATAATTTATTATTGGTTAGGTCAATGGCACAAGACCTCAGGGTTACGGTTATAGGTTAAACCAATTGATGATTTATTAAAATTTAAGAGGAACATTATATGTTACTTTGTGCTGAAAGTTTATAAAAAAATACTAATAAGAAAATAATGTTTAGTTATTAAACTGTATACTTTATTTTATTCCGATTCATGGTTTCTGCCAAAAAGTAAATTTTTTGTGTATTGGAAGATTGGGTCGGTAAAAAGTGATATCAACCTATCCTGAATTTTTTATTTCTATTTTTCTTTTTATTTAAAGAGCCTTTTTTGATAAGCATTATAGCTCAATCCTTAAATTGTATACACACAATTCCCATTATACCTATTATAATAGATGCACTTTTATAGATTGTTGTAAACTCATAAAATATTAACAGTTATAATTGTTAAATTAAAAGGTTTTATATTCAGGCACCCACGCCGCGGCTGGTTCAATTCCGTTTTTCCTACAAAACGAACATTTCTCGTTCACGGCGTCAAAAAGAACTTTTACGCCCACCGCGCATCGCGAGATAGAATATCATTATATACACATTTTTATTATACGAATTAACATCGAAGATGAATATTTAGTGTTTATCCCTCAATAACGCCACGGGTACGAGGATTAAAACAAAATACTTAACCAACATTGCCGCGACGATTTAATCATTTTCACCTTATACAATTATTATTATAAACACGGAAAAAAAAATACAATAAAAAGTTTATACGCATGTGTGTGTACGGAAAATTATAATAACTATATACGAGTCGCAAAAAAATGTCTTGGGTGTGAGTAATCGCATTTAATATGGGCACGTACCTACGTACCCGTACATCACAATATAATATCGACGGCGACCGTTTGAAAAATAATAATAGACCGTTTAAAAACGTTTTCTCACTCTCTCTCTCTCTCTCTCCGAACGATGGACGACGAGCCGGTATTAAAATCCTATACGGTTGCAGCGGTCAATGGTCGACCGAGTGGTATGTTATATGGTAATAATATCGTGGTATGTTTATTATGAAATGCAGTTGTCGCGTATCCGTGGGATTTGTACGATTACTTTTTATCTACTGCCGGTGGCGGCGGTGTAGCGTACATAATATATATGTAGCCCGAAACCATTATCGATAAAATGATTGTTTAATGATCGCGAAACAATGCCGTACAATAACACAGGTAAAACGAAATTCACGCTATCGGGTGTGTATGTATGTGTTTGCAAAATAATCAATTTCCGATCGGCACATCCGAGCGCGCAAGACCTCCTGACCGACTATGTGTGCGCTGCAGAGAACACCGCGCCGATAACTATACATATAGGTGCATAATAAAGCTAATACGAGTACGTAGGTATATCTCTCCGAGCGTCGGTTTAGCAATGCAATTTATTGGAATATTATTTTTATTATTATTATTATTGTTATGAGTTATGGTGCGCGCGCACATATTGTTTGGAAAACGTCGAATCGGTAAAATTTATATTTCCTTTTCGCGATGAAAAATACCGCCCTTTCCATTATTACGTACCTATATTATTATTATTAATATTAAATTATTTACGTTCCTAATCGCGCGTTTATATATATGCATGCGTATCGATTCGTCTCGATACGCTTCCGCGCACGTGTACATTAAATTACGTAGAAAACTGTCGGACCGAAAACGACGACACTCGTACTGTATAATGTAGTCGGAATAATAAATTTATTACCCATCAATTTCAAAACACTTCTCTCGTCAGATAGCCAACTGTAATTGCTACTACGACTGCCTAGCATAATATTTAGAATTATATTATCTATATGACATTAATGTATGTAACGGCTGCTGCGTTTTCGCGAGGGTTTCGAATATTCAAAACTAACATACACCTAACGTTTTAAAATTTCAATATCAAATATTCATATATTATAGTCAATATTACACCGAAAAAAAAAAAATCAAACTCAAAGGTTACCAAAATGGATAAATACTAGTATCCATATTTCTATATATAATCACATATTATAGAAGTAATCATGTACAAGTTGTGTATTTGTGTGTATTAAATGTATATATAGACTCACATAGTCATACTTAACATACGTTATAACTTATGTGTATACGACTTTTAAGATTATGTTATTTTTGATATAATAGTCGATGGAAGTATTGCATTGGAAATATTGTTAAACTTCGTTCCCCAAGCATTCATATTCATTTTATCAAATCAATGTTTTAAACTTTTTTTTATTTCGATAAAAAATTTTTTATTACACTTCTTTTCGACACAATTATAAATAATATAATGTATTTCGTATTTTATGGTTAGCGCTGCAGTTGAAACAAAGCTAACTCTAAAATTGTATCCAGCTATAAAATTTGTCAACATTAATTTACTTTAATAATCATACAAAGTCCATAAATTTAACTGTCGGCAAAAATAGTAAAACCTTAAAATAAATTGTAATGTATAAATAGGGACTGGAACCTTAATGATTTTTACGGTTGCGGTTCTGGATAGGTTCTTAAAGAACCTAAAATTTCGGTTTCGGTTTCTTTTCGGTTTTTTAAATATCCAGAATTTCGGTTCCGGTTCCGGTTCGATTCTTAAAAATACTAAAATTAAGGTTTCGGTTTCTTTTCGGCTTTAAAAAAATAAAAACTTTCTTTTCTATTTTGGTTTAATAATTTAGTAAAAAATGTTAGTTACTTTTCATTGACGTTAATAGAGTGGTTCAATACCAATTTTCTACCAGATATTCTACCAATTATTTAGAACTAAGAGGACTAAATAAGTAATAAAAATTACTCATCACTGTCACTTAATGCACGATATTTTTTGTTATATATTTTATAATTTATACATTAATTGCTATTTGTTATCTATCATTTACCTATTATTCGGGATTCGATAGTTTGTATTTTTAGTGTTTTCTTTTATTACCAGTTACCACTAACTACAATTTCTTAGACTATAGGAACTTTCAGTCACATTTCAGTAAATTGTAGATTGGAAAGTAGAACTGTTCCACTTTCACAGGATTTTAATCTGATTACTTTAAATAATTTACCTCGTTGATATAAGATATATTATAATAATTATAAATATGTGCATTACCTATCTTATTAAAATCTGTAAAATATCAATATGAATATAAAAACAATTTTGAATACTTTTCTTTAATAGTGCAAACAATTAAAAATCTTTTATCATTTTCTTATATAAAAATCAATATAAGACAGTTACAATTACTAACAATCAACAGTTAACAGTTTGTAACAAGTACGACGACGTAGGTACAGAAACGCGTATACGGTTCAGAGACGAGGAGTGCTGTAGGTACGTCAGATAATGATAGTATAATATAAACACTAGTTATTTATAAACATAAACCATATTTTCAGAATTACATGTTATAGTGGTAAATCTAGCTAGTCAGCTAGTAGATTATAGAATATATCTATACTTTATAGGTACATAATAATATTATGCAGTTAATAAAGACTTTTATTTCTTTTGGGAATTCCTATTATATTATCATTTATCAGTTATTACATATTACATACAAAATATAAATATTGAATGTTTCATTTTTGAATATTATTTAATCCTCAGAATCCTCTTGATAATAATAACAATAGATCTACGTATTTGTTTAGTTCTTATTACATACCATTTACCAATGATAGATTTTAAAAAAAAATTAAAGGAATTATAACAAAACCGAAATTAACCGTAGAAAATCTTTACAAAAAAGTATGGTTTCCGGTGAGGTTCCGGTTTTTAAATAAATCTTATTAAGGGTTCCGGTGAGGTTCCGGTTCCCAATATTCAAAGGGTTCCGGTTCCAAAACCGGTTCTTTTCGGTACGGTTTCAGTCCTTGTGTATAAATATTCCCAATTGCACACATTCACCTCTAGAATTTTTATACTAGGCACCCAAGTACCTACGATAATATGTGATAACACTAATAACTAATAATTGTAATGATGGGGATGAGATCATTGCCGGTGAAATTGAATCCTCATAAATAATATAGGTTTTCTTATCATTAGCAATGGTTGTCTGAAATTGGTTGTAAGTGTATTCTAAAACACGCATGTACCGAAGTGTAAAAAAAGTATACAGTCATGATTATTCGCGAATCCGTTGTTTTCATTTTCGCGTTATCTTAAACCAATCAAAACCTGTTGTCGTTCGCAACAAAACTTAAAATATGTCTCCAGCATGCTATACGTATAGTATATAATACAATATAATATTACCTACATAATAGTATTATACTACACGTTATCACGCGTGCTCGTACGTCACGCGTGGGTTTACGATGCGATTTGGATGTGTAGCGGCGGTGTATTGCGGGCATATTATTATAATATTCAGTGTTATTATTATAATTTCTGATCGAAAACAAAAAATAATACGGAGGAAAAAAAATAAAAATCACTCGACTTGATTCGATCGAGGATAGCGCGTCACGTAGTACAAAATATCATCTGATTGTTTAGATAAATATTCATATTATGTACGTTTGTCACATTACGTATGTATCACCGATCGGTAGCCGCTGCGGGCGGACAGAGCAGACCATTTGGCGGCGGCGGCGGCGGCGACGGTCAATCTATGGGCGTTCACCCGCACAAGCCATTGGGATGGTCCGCGGTGGGGGAGGCGTGGCCGCACGCGGTTTTTTTTCCCATTTCATCAGTATTTTGGCGAGTCACGACGAGGACGAGGACCGGTGACGACTGCGGACCACATACTATATTATACGGCTATTATTGACCGTCGTTTACGCGCAATATTGTAATATTATATTATATTATATTATTATATCGTACAACCTATACGTCGCGCCGAGCGTCTATTATACACCGCACAGGACGACCACAGTGCTGCGTTAAGCTATATTGCCGCCCCGGGGCAAATTAAAATATGCTGCCCTTAAGAAAATTATAATTCAAAATTATGTTTTCCACAGTCAGTGGCGTAGAAACGGAGATGATACAACTATACAAGAGTACTATGCAAAAACAATAGATTTACAAAATTTTCCGCCTCGGGGAAATTTGCTCCCCGTTAAACGTGGCTCTGCACGATCAGCGCTTGTTATGATAATATTCTCATGTGTCGTTATCGCATAATAATAATAATAATAGTAATAATATAGTTGCAGGCTGTCTATCGGTCTGCGGTTTGTTGCGGAAATGCGAAATAAATAACAATATATACAATTATTAATAATGCGCGCGAGGAGGTCTGCGAAGGTTCAACGAAGAGATGATGATAATAATAATAATATGATAATATGGCTTTGTCGAGGTTTTTGCGAAAAATCCCGTTTAATTATTATAATGGATAATCGTCCGCGAAATGAATACCTAGTATATTATACATCATCTCTCTCACTATTATTATAAATACGGGTGTGTGTGTGTGCATGTATACTTTCATTGCAAGTATATAGGAATCACTAGTGTATACAATACGTTTACGTATACGATACGAACGTTGTTGGCGTGGGCGAGCTAATGGCTTTTTGTTCTCCGCGATCCGTCCGGCCGATATCGCGTGCGGAAGACGCGTTTTGACATGGTCCGCGAGCGCGCGCGTGCTGTACGTCGTTGCCCATTGTTGAAGTCTCCGAGCGCGCACCTCGCATTTTGTAGTACACATAATATACGCGACCGCATGATAATAATATATATATATATATATATATATATATGTATACCTGGTAATATATACCTTATACCCGCGCGTGCACACACACCAAACGTACACACACGACACACACACACACTGTATATATAAATATATACTTACACGTGTGCCCACACCCGAGCCTATATACATATTATATACATACTTATACAAGTACACACGCACACATCATAATATTATAATGCACATGTACTTACTATACTATATACCTACACTGCTCACTTGTATATACACAAATATTTCGTACGTTGTTCGTAAACACACGCATGTATATACCATCGTAAATATATATTTATATATACGTGTATGTACATCCGTGACTAATAGTCGTCGTCGTCGTCGTCGTCCTCTCCGTGTATACATATATATTATGCATATGCATATTATATATACTTATAAATATTATGCGCATAAAAGTACGCGTTTAATAATTTTATCATTAAGTTTTAAATAAATATATTATTACAGTAAACGGCCCTCGTGTTCCGGTACATATATAAATTATGTAGCATACACGCGGACGCACAGTTCCGGCTAACTCATGAAAGCTATCATACCGCTCTACGATAAACTGATGGGCCTTTTTTTTTTCTCGATTTTCAAGTAATTTTTCTTTAACCGCGACTACATAATATAATATATTATATATTCATGGGTATTACATCAACTGCAGCAGTGTAACGATGCAAAGGATATGAATTCCACTCATTGCAGAGGTTAGATTATACACGCGTTCTTTCGCGCTTTTCGATTATACATAAACCCTTTTCGTGCGAATGGGTAAAGATTTCCCCGTCTCTATTTCCGTTCTTTCTTCTCCCTATTGATGAGTAATCGGCGAAAGCATATATAAAGTATCGTACAATTTTATAGGTAACGCTTTATTTATCACTCACCTTTATACACCGTTGCACAGCTATCGCTGTAATATAAACATTTATAAAAGTCTTTTTTTTTTTCTCTCATTATTTTTGTTTACATATCTGTTTTATTTTATTGATTTAGATGTTATGTTCTTATTTATAAGTTTAACTAGTTACAATAACTCCCTATTTCAAATACGAGCTTATGAGCTTAAAGGGAGTGGATCAATTAAAATTGTGATTTAATCATGTATCTAATTCGTATTAATATTATGTGTTGAATTTTCTAAATAACGAAAAAAGAAAAAATGAAGAATAATAATCAATGACTTTCCGCGGAAAAGCGTAACGTTTAAATAACTATATTACATTCTTGCACTACATGTGATGAGATATATTAATATTATTGGGTATTTCGTGTACGTATAATAATATCATAATTCTTATCCGATCGTCGGGCGCGCGTGATTTCCATTTTTTCTGACTGTTTACAATACCTATATAATTTGTACACGGACGCGATATCTTATAATTATTCGTCGCGATTTACGTCATTTCACTAGCGACGCGTGTTATACGTATGTTTTCTGAACAAAAACATTACACGTTATTTTGTACACCTATACTATAGGTATATCTTCTGAATAATAGATCGGGCCGAGGTGTGTGCACGTTAAAAATAACGCTGTCGCAACGGATGTAATGCGCGCCGGAGTATGTGCGTGCAGTAGGTACACGTAAATTTATTTATAAACATCGTGCAGTATAATACCTATAATAATAAGTGACGAATACCAATCGTTTAAAGGAAATGATATGCAGGTAAAGGTTGGGCAATAAAATAACGCCGCGCGATTGACAATACCTATACATACACAACGCGTTTACGTATTATTATAATGCATATAATATGATGTATGTACGCGAATGTAGCAACGTGATTTGTTTTTCTTATTAGATAACAATCAATCGAATACAAAATATTATGATATAAGATACCTATAGTATTATACACTTGCACATGCAGCGTAAGTATTACACAAAATACAAAATATTATAAGTATATTATGCCCGCGTTAGGTAGATACATTTGTATGTATATTGTACTGTGTACAATGTTGGAGAGTGAGTCTAATTATTTTTTTCTTTTGAGGGAGAACTAATTTTGACTTACTTTTTTTGAATACTGTTCACGTTTAAACGATCAAAGCCGCATGTATCTCTTTTATATACAGTAGAAACCTAGAAACCGTTTATAATGACGTTCAAGGGACCAAAGAAAATAGGTCATAATAACCGGTTGTCATTATAACCGAAATGACGAAAATTGTAATATCTGTCATCTGATACTTTTTCCCAAGCTTTAAAAATCATTAATAAACCATCTAATACGCTGATATTTGCTTCAAATTTGTTTTCAATATTATTAATCATATTATATAGCACCAAACTTTTTCGAAAATAAGTTTTTATACATTTTATTACGCTTTGATCCATTGGTTGAAGAACAGACGTACAATTACTGGGTAAAAATACAAGTTTAATATTGTGTAATGCTACGAGTAAAATTTTTTCTTTTTTTCTTCCTAACTTTAAATTTTTAATAAAATTTTAGACCATAATTCTGCAGTCATCCAAGCTTTGGAGTTAGATTCATATGTTACCGGTAACTTTTCACTTTTGATGTTTTTGAAACATCGTGGATTCCGGAATTTTTCAATTATGAAAAGTTTAATTTTTTACCAGTCATACTGTGTATATATATATATATATATATATATATTGTTGTGCGCGCTCTTGAAACACTGCAAAACTTTATTATATTTAAATATAATAAAAATAACGGTACTGGTATGAAGGAATAAATATCTAATTAATTTGACAGAAGTAAAGTTTATTGAATTCCAATTGATGTTCTGACCGAGGTTCTGCTCATTGACACTGATACAACAACACTGCTTACTTACTAAAATGCGTCGTCGAGCCGAGGAACGAGCGAGCAACCAAAGGGTTGAATCAGCTCATTCCCTATGCTCGGTTCCCACTGGGCGATCGGTTCTTGGAAGTATTACATCTGCTAATACAATACATAATGTCTTATTCTCTACTAACACAATAATATTATAATGTTATAATAATATGTAAGGGTTCCTAACAATATATATTTGGGAGACAACGAAGAAACTTCTACGTGGCGTCCCCCCCCCTTCAATAACGATGTCTTAAAGACTTAAAACACTGGCTAATTCTTCCACGCCCAGGTACAACCCATCTCTCAGTGTAATTATAATATTCATATATTTTTCAGGGTGCTCGTGCTTGTGAAATATTTGAGGAGTCTAAGCTCCCGCAAGCCATCCTTCCTCTCGATTTCTACAAATAGGTTTTAATGCGTTTTACATGGATATACGATATCATAAGATATACTACCCTGTACTTGCTGTTATGTTATAATAAACGATGATAATACTTAACGACGATACGATTTGCGACACCAATATTATACAGAGTTAGTAATGTGATATATAATGGGAGATGGGACACCTACTTACTTGGAATCTGATTCGGACTAAATATGAGTGATTCCTATAATATACGTTGAGGTGGTTTTTCACTATTTGGTGAACGATTTTGACGTGAATGAAAATATTGAATTAATTATTCGAGTATAATTTATGATCGGGAATGAAATCGCGCATAGGTACTCTGAACGTAGCCCCGGGGTCGTGCATGTGAAAGATTGACCATTGTGCTTTAAAGAATTTATACTTTTGTTGTTTGATATTACATGTATAGGTATACATGCTATATATTATATATCTACACTCATGCATAATGTGTAATATGTGTATAGTGTATTATAATATATAGATACAGAAATAAAAAAAGATTGATTGAATTTCGTGCCTGAGCGTGTAACAATAATTCTGATTTGAAAAAAGGTTTTCATCAAATTTCATACATACCTACCAACAATAATATACGTATACGTAATGTTTGAAAGTGTAATTATTATTATATAGTTGGAAATATTTTTCGACTCATTGTACATAACGCCGCCGCGTGCCGCAGCGCTGTGAAATGTTGGTCGTATAATAATAAATAATTATAACATAATGTATGTAATGACAAAAATAAATAATAATAAATCAAATTTCCCAATTTATTAAGTTATATAATACAATATCGTTGTTAATATATTATTATTTAAATACAAGTACATGATTGATGATGTTTCGAGCATATATAGTTATTATTAGATGTTTAATATAATATTATTATTATTCTATATTTACCCGCGGTAACTGCGGTACTGGTATGCAGATAAATAAATATGTACGTGAATGACTTTTAAAACTATATACTGAGGGCTATTGTATGATGTAATAAAATATCTGCTATGTTCCATTGCATGTACTATTGAAAATAGTCTTTAGTTTTTCCGTATAGTCCTCATAAGTTATGATATCCTCGCGTTTGATTTTATAAATTCTACTTAAAATAACATACATTATGCAAATATAATTTTATTGACTATACATCAAATGGACTTGTACTCGTTTTTTGTTTTGTTCAGCCATACCTTATAAAAAATATGACGAATACAATTTCAAATTGAATCAAATAATACAAAACTTATCGGTTTTACGTGTATACGTGTATACACAATCAACATATCGTTTATTTTGAACTGCGCTATTAATCGAACGCAATAAATTCACAATATTTTACCTCTAATTGACATCACATTTGAATAGTCGTGTATGTTTTATGCAAATTGAATAAACGACGCTACATGCGTAATAGATAATTCGATTACCTGAGGGGATAACATTGCAAAGTAGTATCATTAAATTTGAAATAATCTCGTGAATATCACCCGAAAACAAAAAAAAATCTAATTTTGTTCATATTTTTACGCGTATAAAACGTAAGAATAAAATATTTTTTATTTCTTGCATGAAATCATTTTTGAGACTTTATTAAAATATACAACGGGCACTTCCCAGGAGTTTCAGCACCTCCCAAAGAGCGTTTGGGTACTTAAGTCAATTGACTCGTTTAGACAGAAATTAGATGGTCATGCTGCTGTGATGATGGACTACGATAAGATAGTAAAAAAAAAATCGTATTATAATAAAATTATAATACTTTGTTTTCTTTGCGCATATTTTCAATTTCATCGAATGTGGTGGTTCTTGGTTGTACGGTCAATAATTGATAAAATCTATCTTACATGGTCAGTTTGTACCATAGCAGGTAGTTTATATTTTTTCTAAGGCTATCAATTTCATTGTCGGATATCCATATAAATTTTAAAAGCTAATATTTATAACATTTATGTAAGCTATAGGTATCACCCTTAACGTACAACTATAATATTTTTAGGGTGTTAAATTATCCATGTGCTGGCTAGTAATACAATAATATTTAAAGATAGTTATAATGTATAAAGTTTTTTTCTTAGCTTTATATGATATCACTATAACTTAAATATTTGATTAGATTATTTACTTTTTTCAACAACGTATAGCCATTGATTAAATATACTTAATATATATTTAATCAATGGTATAGCATTATTTTACATAAATTGCAAAATGGTAATAAATAAAACTGTGAAATTTAAAAAATATTGCAATTCAAAAATTTACATTTAAATTAAAGACAACATACCAAATTTATAACATGTTGTGCCCCACGCGTATGTCCGATTCTTATGTCTGTATTGAAATCGACAAGTACAAAATATGAGTTGTAATGTCTAGCCGTCAATCGTTTAGAATGCAAATCGATAACAGTTAATGCTATGTAAAATGTACTTACTTTATGTAAGTAAGTATAGTAAGTGAATTTTGATATAAGTGAAAAGCGGTATTGTGCGAATAAGCCAGCAAGGTAGGCAATCCGACTTCGTCGGATCGCGGACCCGGTCATTGGAGCCCACACGTATATTCGGTTCTTTTAACCGTACCGAAATCGGCAAGGTCGAAATATTGTCGATTGTAGTGTCTAGCTATGAGTCGTTTAGGATACAAATCTATAGCAGTTGACGCAGTCGGTGGATTGCAATTCCGGAGTGTGCATGTTAGTTTAAGAGAATAACACTGTTGTGCATAGTGATTAGTTAAGAACTTGAAACTTATTGCATAAGAAGTATCTTATTCCATCGAAATACATACTGAACTACATTGTAAAATACAATAATTAATTTAATTTACTTTCTAATTTCCATATAATTAACTCATATATTGATTTTAATACCATTTGAAAATGTAAGAAATAATAAATAACAATATATATTTATCCCTCGTGCATTGTATAATACTATAACTATTGTAAATACTATAACTAGTAATTATACTCTATAATAAGCTGTGAAATAATTATCCTTGGAAATGGGATTGGAATAATTTAATAAAAGCTTAAAATCTTTTACAAAAAAACTCCGACAATTTTTAAACCATCATTTTCCTGTGATTTACCAGTGAAAAATATTTAAATTAATCTTCATCTACAGTTGTAAGGACTTTTATTAATATACCTAGTATATTCAATCAATGATTTTGAAACGCGATTTTTTTTTTTCTAATACAGTTTTAAACGAGTTTAACAATACGTTATCGTACTCATATATATATATTTGATCTTGTAAGTTATTCGAAACCAATCCAATAATATTATATTACGCAAAACCATTGTACGTGAAAATACTTTTAGATATACGTGTACTATATATACAAGCACAGTGGGGAGGGGATTTATTATATTGTTGTCTTTGTTGTGTCGATAAATTGACGAATATATAATAATGGCATTAGATATTTTATGAAAATCACGACTGCAGATGTAAGCTCAAAATCAATTCCAATAGGAAAAAAAAACTCTTGGATACCTGTAATATCTCGTATAAAAATATAATACCATAACTGTGATCTTCGTGGGTTATTTAGATCGTGCAACGAATAAATTGTTATCTTCTGGTAAATCGACTTTCAGACAGGTTAGGATTTATATAATTTTTGTGTTCCGTAGTCCGAGAATCATAAAAAAAAAAAAATTAAAAAAAAACACAAAACCACTCCCACATTATATCAAATTATCGAGCAATCCTGGCAGAAAGGGAGAAAAAAGATCGGAAGAGAATAATAATAATAATAGAAAAAAAAATAAACCTTATATATGTATTTCATGGTTTTCTGTGTAATTCAAAATACGGTGTATACATATGTAATTATTATGCTGGTTTTGACTAGCGGGCTAGCTGTTATAATTTATTGGACTGCTTTGGATTTATAATAATATTCACAACGAATGCGCGCGCGCGTGTGATTGTGTAAAGAGTACCTACCACGTAAGATGAACCCTACCCAGCGTCATTTCATAAATAGCTATATCTTCCTAACGAGATTCCGTTTCGTTTTCGACGCACGGCCGGCCGCGGTGAAACAACGTTTCCGCTCGATTGTGTTTTTAAATACGCTTTTTTATTATTTATTTTCAAACTAAATAGTACACGTAGCATGCAGGTATATATAGGCAAAAACTAAAAAAAAAACCTATAAAAAATTTAAAATAATAATCCCACTCGAATAAATAATATTCAGACGGTATATGTAATTTTTTTGTATGATGACATATGCTCTGTAATATTGTAATAATATGTTGAAAACGAATATATAAACGAACTATTTATTATTATAATTTCTTTTTTGTATATAATACGGTTAATCGTTTTCATTATATTTACGACGTTTGGCCACCCCTGGTCCCCGCGCACGACTGGCAGATGTAAAACATATTTCTGATACAAATGGTTATAATTATTATTTTTACTTTTTTTTTTCACCGTTCATATTTTTCCCCCTTTTTTTTAATATGAATTCCAAAACTAGTTTCATAAATAACATTGGACGGCACTGGTATCGGCGATTTTCGCTGTTGATTTAGAGCCACTAAAAATGGGTTTTCATAAAAAAAAATTGAAATTAAAAAAAAAAAAAAAATAGTGAATTGTTATGGGGGCGGATGATTTTTAATTGTTATATTTTTACCACGTTTTTTAATATCTTACGCGAGCATAATTTTTATTTGTTTCGAGGTTTTTTCACTGTTATTGCCTTCGGTGGACACATTGTGTGTATACAGTAAAAATTATTAATTATTGCGTACCGTTTTTTTTTTTTTCTTTCGAAAATTAAATTTCCCACCCAAATATAACCGGCGCTCGTTATGCGTTGGTCCCCGCCCGCCACGTCAAAAAAAAAACCGTATAATTTTACACATTCGATTCGAGTTAACTGCAGTTTATGACAGCGCGCAGTAATACGATGTGGTATAAATAGTAATAATTATTCGGATTAAAACGTATATTTTGATATATATATGCGAATGCCAAATGTGCATGGAATCGATCCCTTATAAATCCGCCGTGTACTATACGTCATACTCGGTGAAATGTCGTTTTCTTTCAATACGATACGAAAATTTAGAAAGATCTACACCCTAAAGAATATTATATAGATTGTGTATGTTGATACCTAATATTTTCCGAGAGATTTGTTGTCTATAAAATTATTATAACATGTTTAACGATAATATTATATAAATACACCCTCAATGGATACGCGATGGAAATACTGCAGAGCAACATACGGTTTATGTATACAGGTCTCGAATACATTATTCAACACGGTAAATTAGTATATATAATATATCCGTTTAAATAATGAAAAAATAAAATAAATATATTACTATATACTCGTTGCATATTTGATTGGTTTTTCATCAGAAACAACTGGACCAAATGCATATTGTATACGCAGTTTACGGAGGAAAACGGTATAGGTACAATTTGTGATAAATGTTAAATTAATACATCGTTGACTGCGTTTGATTTTACGAAAAACGGTAGAATCAAAGGTTTTCGCTAATTATATATTATTATTATATAACATGTATTATTTACGTATAATATTACAAACAGTGGTACATATATTATAATGATATAATATTATATAAATATTATGAATAATAATATTAGTTCTATAATGATTTGTTATTCGAATATCGTTAATCGTTTGGACAATTGATGATGATGCAAACACTCGAAGTAATAATTATATATATATATATATAAAAAAAAACGCCTGTTTTCAAAAATCTAAATTCTTTTCGTCGACACATAAGTACATAACAATACGATAAAAGTTATCGTCCAACCGAGTACGCGCGTATAAGTATAGATAATATACAATACAGGTATAGATAATGTACATATAATATACGTATTATTGTATACGAACTATACGCGTGGTCGTTTTAATTAAAACCGTTATACATTTCGATCGTTTTCCACGTTGAGTGCATATCATCATATATTATATTAGGTATATCGTATATAGACGAATTCGTGTACATAGCATATATTATTATTATGTATGTATAGTATATACAGATATATTGAGCCGCATGATTCGTCAAAACCCAATGCGCGTGTGTTACCTGCAGTGTATATTATTATATTTTTCGTATTAAAAATCATATTAGTAGACAATATTATCCGAAACATCGTCGGACATCCAAGCGAAATGATTGATGACTGTTTTGTGTACGGATTATATTATTATTATTATTATTATTATAAAACACGCGTACACATATAGGGTATAGGTACGTATTCAAATATAATCCACGTGGTACGTATACCTAATATTCCTTAACGATCGCAACAGTACCATACGTATAGTATATATGTTCAATTATTGGCAACTCTTGCGTTATATTATATACGTATTATGGGCGCGTTTGCTGTGCCGTGTATCTATTATACGGTATATATTGTAACGCTACAAATTATTTGCCTCCAGCGCAAAACGTATCTGTACATTAAGTAATACATATTATTTATGTATACGCGACACCGCAAATCGATCGGTTCGACGCGGATCGTATTATTATTTTTAATTGTTAAATGCCTATACGATATTTTATAAGTGTGCTGCACATGAAAAATTCAAAACTGCAAACGACCGTTTGGCGCGAGCGCGTCCTAATATTATACATAGAAAACATATCCGACGACGGTATATTATAATGGAAATTATTATACAAACATGAGACCATAATAATTATGCTATACCTGAAAAGTCGATCAGTTTTGAATAAGGACTCGTTGTGCAACATCAGTGTTACACCTGTACAATAATGCATATTACAGACGACGACGTAAGGACGAGGATGCCCTTCGAATATTATACAAAATAGGTTAGGACATAATATAAGTGTTTGAAAAATAATAATCGACTCAACGTTCGCATAATAATAATATTATAATGGTCGTGAACAATTGGATTAGTTCATGTTTTTAATTATTTTGTATATTATTATTATCATCTTTCAATGATCAATAATCGAATGAATGTAACAATCCTTATCGCTGTATAGCAATACCTAAAACTTGTCATAATACTCGCACGCTTTCTACACCAATATTTTAATTAGTTTACAAGGACATTATAACACAATAGACTAATAGAGAGGATTGGATATGATGAGTGGATCGGATTTTTCCGGCGTAACGTTTTTGGACATATTGTACACCACACATTATATTATAATACTCGTTATATTTTCAAGAACAATCCATTTTTCATTTTGTTTTAATCCCACGTCGAAACGTCCATTGTGTTTTTTTTCTTATCGTCTAAGACTTTCTATTACAATATCAAATCAAACAAGTTTTGAAACTTGAATAGGTTTCACGCATTTCAGTCGAATATATTATGATATTGTTGGTGCCTACCGATAATAATAATTAATGAAATATAATAATGTAATATTTCGAAAAACACAACGAAACGCAGTGATTTCATTGTTATGGGTACTTCACAGTATACTTGCCTCGGCGCGGCGGCGGCCGAGTGGAATAACATCGTAAAATAATTTCGAATAGGTCACATTCGGTGGGTGTGTTATTGTCTCTTTATAAATCACAAAGACATTAATCATCCACTTCTCAAAACAATCTTAACCAGAGCTCAGCGTGTGCTCGGTTCGGTTTTCCTTGTAAATTTGACAGGTTGTGCGCACACGTTTTTTTTTTTCTTTTTTTTTTTCTAGTTAATTTCTAATCGAAATATAATGAGAGTTTTGTTATTCAGACTTATTTAAGATGGGTATCCAGTATTTTATCAAATACGTTGTAATAATAGTATATGTTGCTGTACGAAACTTTTGTAAACGGTTTCCCCCACTTGAAAAATAGATTTAGGATTGGAAAAAATATACGCGTACACCAGTATGATTATTATTATTATTATTGTTATAAAACGTGATTGATTGATTGTCATTTTGTGTATGCGTGCGTGCGCGTTGATTTATTTCAACATTTCATAGAAAAAAAAAAAAAAAAACTTTTATTGATGTTTTCTTTTTATACGCGCACAGACATAGGTGCTCGAACACTAAATAGTATAGCAGTGTTCATAATTTAGAATTGTGTCAAAATTAAAGCCATATACCGATGCACTTTTAACATTATTTAGGTCACGTTTTCTCTAACCTTTCGCAATAAATCCTCCGTTTAAACGGCTCTTTAAAATATATATATATATGGCAACGAGTTGTAATACGATTATTCGGTCGTTTTTCGTGGTGGGAAAAACTTTTATTATAGAATCGTATTATAGATCAATATAAATGTTTTAGATTTTATCCCTATAATTCGATACAACTTAAAACAAGCAATAAACAAAATCGAAATACTATGAATCAAGAGATGTTTTTGTTACATAATATAGGTAATACCTCATTTTTAAGTTAATTTACACTACGCACTGATGCGTGGCAAACGATGCGGTTTTTATATTTTCTACGCGTTCGGTTCAATCTAATGTATTATAAAAGTTTCGTATATTATAATAATAATGTCTCTAAAACAGTACCTAGGTACTCAAAATCAAAACAAAAAATAAATCTAAAAAAAAAAAACTTAAAAAATATTTTCGTACGATAATTACGATATTATTAATAATATTTATAATATTAATAATATAATTAAATATATAAACGGTCGTCGAATCGATGTCTGTATTGTTATACGTTTAACTCGTATATGCTAATACTTATACGAGTATAAGTATGCTGTACTCGTGTGTACATCCGTGTGCGTCCGAGAACAATATATGTGTATTATAATATTCTTATTGACGTATTATTATTACAGCACGTCGACGATGTACGTATTTCATAAGATTATTACGTTTTAAACGTACGTGTGAAATTGGAGCAGCTGTTAGGTACTTACATACGTTTTAAGTTGGTTTATAACGAAAACATTATGGTAACGCGTACATCTATAATATTATAATTATATATGTACGCGTGAAACGTGACAAAACATGTCGGTAATTTTAATAGTATCGTCACCCACGTAATAATCGTATGTATGGATGTATGTATGTATGTATATATGTATGTATGTATGTATGTATGTATGTATGTACTATGTATGTATGTATGTATGCATGTATATATGTATGTATGTATGTATGTATGTATGTATTATAATATAGATACTATATTTTATTCGAATGGCAAGTCGTACGACTAAATAAACTAAATTTATTATATTAAACAATATAAATTATAATATAGCGCGTTTAGTGTATGTCGCTGGCGGTTGCATACAATAATGCGTGGTACCTATATAATGTATATAAATATGTAACCGCGGTAAGTGTATTATATACCGCAAGTGGTTGCAGTGCCCACTGTTCTGTACAATATAAAAGTGATATATATATATATATATATATATTCTGCGATGTCGGCGAGTGAGGTCGCTTTCAGATAAAGACAACCCGCAGCAGCTATATAATATGCAACCTATAACCGCGCGACTCGCACACGAATGCGCACGTGTAATATTAATATCTATGCACGACAATAGCGTATACATATTTTATGTAGAACGAGATCCAAATCTGGTGCAGTTGAAAACATAAAACGCGCTTTCAATGCGAGAAAAATAACGTGGCTGAGTATAATCATCAGTCGGTGCAGCGGTTTTTTCGACACGTATAGTGTACACAGTACAATAAAATATAATCAATAATCTAATGCCTCGCACGTTGGTCAAATGTATCAATCATGTAACGACCGAAATATTTGCCAGTGCATAATATATATATAATATAATGTGACGTACGTATACGCATACACACATTATCAGTATATCTTTCAAATCTATTAACACGACGTCGGCGACCGCGCGGGGATGTTGTATTATTCACGTAATTGTTATACATCGGTTTTTGATTGCTCGTAATTATTGTATGTGTTTGTATGATTATACGTATTGATGACTCTTCACTAATATAAGTCGATCAGAGTGTTTGACTCCAGCAAATCAATGCATTCGATTTAAATACCATATATTATCTTGTATATAGTTACTCTGCGAAAAAAAGTTTGTGCGACGCACGTTCGTATTGTTTAATTCACTTTTTTTTTCACTTTCTAACATTAAACCTCAGCCGATGTCGATGTTAACGATTTTACATTTTGTTGTCAATAAGAGAACGGGGAAGCTATATCGATACCGATATGATTAATGATTATTATTATTTATTTGTGTATAATATTTATATGATATTTAGGTTCAAGGTAAACGTAAAAACAAATATATATGTTTTTAGCACGATTTAAAATATAATCTTAAACATTTTGGATTTTAGTTTATAAAATATTTTTCATTTGGTTTGGTGTGTTTTCAACAAGCACAACTCATTGAGTTTAATGAATTTTAAAAGTTTTAAAAATAGTTTCTATTAGTTTTACAGTTGAGAAATTGCAGTGATTAAATATCAAGCACTTCTTCTCTTATATGGAAATAGGTACATACTACAAAAGTATATAATATTATACAACTTCACATTTTCAGGTAATACTTTCTATTTAAACAATGAATATACAAACATAGTCATTAAAGGAGCATTTCAGTTTGGAAGAATATCATTCCTAATGGCTAGTAGTATTATTCAGAGTAAAACTTGATTTTCAATATTTAATTTATTTTATGATTAAACGCTCTTGGTGCACAATAATAATAGCGATAGTACTCCCTCAAGAATGGTTTATCAATAATTTTACTCTCTTTTCATTTTTAAACTATTGAAAATAAAAATAATAATGTGTTCTGCTGTCTATTACCAAATCAAAGGTGTAAAATTTAGATGGTATAATTTTTTTTTAAAGGGTTTTTCAATCATTACCAAAAACGAGTGCCTATTTTTCTAAAATCAAATGCATATTATAACCTATTGTACAAAAATCATATTGTTATAATATGTTATCGGTTCGTTCGAATCACAAGACTTGCATCATATTTGTACCTCAATTATATACACGGTTTATCTTTCTTTAAGATATTTTGACCCGGAAGTTGTTAGTTGACTAATAGTTTACATTTTTTCTGTAGTCATCACGAAACCATCCGAACGTGCCAAGCCCATGCAGCTGTATTCTTTGAGGAATTTATGATGGGCTCGTACTTAACGATGTCAATTCAAGGTGGGATTGTGGAAACTTATGCACAATATAAAAGACGTTACTTACTATTATTATACAGTTATATATGTTCAGGTGACTTTATGGTTTTTTTTATTTTCTTTAATGTCACGTCGTTATGTTAAGACTGCAGAAAACTATTTTGACGACGTCGTGTCGTCGCTTACTGGTTACCGTTGGTGCAAAAACGAATTTTTATTAATTTCGATCATAACATTAAATACTATTAAAATACAAAAGTTTCATTTCATTATTCATCATTACAGTAAAATATAATGAAAATAAGTCTTATTTCTTATGTTTGCTGATAAATATACATGCAAATCACACCGCTGGTATATTAAACTATTATAACTACATGCTGACGTATATAAATATCTATAATATTATAATGTACGCGACACAATCTCTAGATTTTTATTTTTGATTAATTAATTCATTATATTATTATATACTTGTCCATTGTTCGGCTGTGTTAGAAAGTAAGTAATAATTATTGTCTTCCGAAAATAAGATTAATTATTTTTAAGAATCCAATATGTACTTTGTACATATATTAACATTATACCTATAGGTACCTATAGGTTGATTTAGGTCCGCAAAGCTAAACGACGAGTAGCGTTTCTAAAACGGCGTTTCAACTTTCGGCGACTAATGGTCGGATCGTTAAAAATCATTGGGTATATAATATAATGCGTACGACAATAATGTGTTAAAAAATATATAACACCAGAAACGGTCGAAGACAAGTTATGCGCATACGGGCTTAAAGTATATTAATATGTGCGCCTTACAAAAAGTAATAATTTGATTAACAAGAACGCGGACGTATATAATACACAATAGTTAATAATAATAAAATTAAGCGTATCAGAGACTTGTACGTCGAACGGCCGTCGGACAGACGAATCGATGGTTTTACTCTAAAGATTATAATATATTCAGTGTATGTGTAACGAGGCCTTAGTAGATCTGACCTCGGTGTTTTGGTACTCATTATTCAATTTTCAAAATTTTAAATAAAAATCTTTTTAAAAAACAAAATTTATAATTATTACGAATAATATTATAGTTTATAAAAGTAACAATCAGATAATATATATATATTATATTAATTATTAATTGAAATGATTACATGTGGACCAGTGGCATAATTTGGTCATATTTGTTGGGGGAGGGGATAAAATGTTTTAAAATCTTACATACTACCTCTCGCCAGTCCCAACCACCCCCCCCTCCCCCAAAAAAGTATTTTAATTTAGATGAGCCTTGACAATTTACAAAATAAACAAATATTTAAAGTTAAGAAAAAAGTTATAAATTTATCCCAGTACTCACATCATCACGATTTTATTTCTTTATATACCTAAGAAAAAAGTGTAATTTTCGTAATTTAATCTTTTTTTTCTTTTTCCCCTCCATTTTTGAAATTTTTAAAATAAATTAGAGACGAGTAAATAGTAAATATTAAAATTAAATAACGAAACTCTCGTTAAAATTTCACACGAATGACGAATGCAATATCACAACACTAAAATATGAATTATAAAAGTTAAAAAAAACCGTCGATTGCTGGTTGGAACTGTATCTTGTAACGTGATGACGAAGAAACTACGAAACATAACGAAAATTCCTATAACGTGTATAAATCGATAAGTTATTTTTAGTTCAATAAGACTTTATAGTCTTTAATCTAGATATAATAATCCGATATAATCGTCGAGCATCATTGATCCGTTGTAAAATAATACTTGACCGCTTGGTGGTTTATTTTTGTACCGCTAACATAATGCACGTCCATTACCCCGCCCCCCCCTCATTAAGAAATTTATAATGATTTTCATGAATACAATTAGTACGCAATTTGTATTTATTTGTACGATCAATTTTAGAATTTGCACGGAAATCGTTCACCGTGAAAAATTCATTTTCCGTGGGAGGGGCCAGGGTAACGTTACCCCAGCCACTCACACCATCAAAAACAATTATTTTACAAAATTGAATATGCAAATAATTAGTACGTAATTAGTACGAATTTATACGATCAATTTGATTTATTTAAATAACTACATTAGGTGAATAAAATGAATCATATCCCAATAATACTAACTAAATTATGGTTTTATATATTGTAATTTATTAATGTATTAATCACACGAATTCAACTATATTTAACATTTCTGGGTTATTATTCCATAATTAGTATTTATATCTACGCATACAATTCTTACCAATCATCATTGAATCAAAATAATTCCTATTTTAACTGTTCATCTATTCAAAATATAAAAATATACAGTGTCTAAAAATAGTATTTATTATTCTTTCGTCAATAAATATCTAATATTATAAAATCTGATTATTATCTGCTTATTTCAATCATTTAGTTTTTTAGTGTTGGTATTGTGATGTGTAAGAATGTTGTAATACAATATTATTACAGTTATTACTAGTATCTTTTATTATTTTTGTGACAATTCTGACTATTTTGAAAATAAAATTATTATCTTAAATATTATAATATTATTAACAATGACTGGTAGAAAACCTACAGTTGATCCTTCACTAATAATTGATGCAGTTTTAAAATTTAAAGATGGAGTCACAGTTCTTAATCAAAATAAAAAAGGTAAGCACAACTTGGCGCATCCGAGTTGGGTCCCGAATTCTAGGGGCTAATCGCAGGTAGTGTACTAGTTGGGTCCCGGATTTTAAAAGGGGCTATACTAGTTGGGTCCCGGATTTTAAAGGTCCTATACTAGTTGGGTCCCAAATTATTATAGGTATTCCACTAGTTCCTGAATATTTTTTGGTAAGTACCACATTATACTAATATTTTCATTCTCAATTTAACAGACAGTCTATGATCTATTAAGACCACAGGTATGGTTAAAAATGTTTTTACAGTTTTTTTTTTTAAATATTTAAAATGCTAAAGTATAAGTAATTGATAGTTAGTAAAAATATTATAATAATTTAAAATATTATAAAATAATATTAATTCAATTTTATTAAATTGAAAAGTAAATGAAAAGTACTTATACGTATATAATACGACTATTGAGATATTCGTAATAAAAAAAGACGTAAGTGCAGGAATAATCAATCGATTTGATTTTGTAAAATTAATGTCATATAAATTTTTACCAAGACACATGTGATTTTTCCAAAAATATTATTTTATTTGTAAATACAAAAGTGATTTATTTTTTTATAAAATTCTAATAACTTATATTTTTAAAATTTTTTTAACCATACCCGTGGTCTAAATAGATCATAGACAGTCCTAAGTCTGTTAAAATGGGAAGGAAAATGTTAATATAGTGTAGTACTTACCAAAAAATATTCAAGAACTAGTGTTGTAACTAAAAAAATCTGGGACCGAACTAGTGTAGTACTTAAAATAATTCGGGACCCAACTAGTGTAGCAATTATAAATTTGGGACCCAACTCGGATGCAGTCGCATAACTATATAACATTGTTAATAAATTTGTTTTCAATCTTAGTTTTTAATAAAAACAAAATAACTAAAACTAATACTGTCTATTCAAAATTCATTGAAATATCCGATTTCAACAAAATTAAAATTATTTATAAAATGTTGATGACATCTTGCTAATTTTGTTTTTATATTTTTTTAAAAATAATATTTGAAGAATTCGGTATAGGATTTTCTAGTTTAAAGAATTAGAAGTTTTACAAATTTCTTACGACAATGGTTTTGCAGATTTTTGAAGTTTTGTAGATTTGTGTTAATTGAATTTAAACAGGTGTTTTTTAATTGTTCTCAATTTTTTGTCATATTACAATAAAGAAATGTAGACGAAATTTTATATCTAATTTTCAAGATTTAAAGGAATCCCATTTATAATAATACAATTTTTCAAAAAAAATTAAATATCTGGATCTAATATAATTGATTATTAAATGGAAGTATTTATATGGGATCAAATATATGTAATTTAACAAAAAAAAAAAAAAACGGATGAGTCTTGATCTATTGTACAGTAGAGGGTGAAGTGCACCTCGTTCATAGGATAGGTCATTATAATGGTTTTGTTTAACATCAATGTAATGATATGATCATTGTATTCGAATAACGAGTCTAAACGAAGATAATATGTTGGTCTAGAATAGTTATATTATAATATATTAGGTTATATTTAAATTTAAATATAATGTCAATATTCTCCGTTCAAACGCTTATAAAAAAAATTGTAAATATGGATTTCAAAAATTTTAGAAATACAATAAGAAAAACCTTGTGGAGAATATTCTATTAAACGTGATAGTATTTTTTACTAACCAAATTTTTTTTATCAATGACTATGAAAAAAAATGTAAAAAATTCAAATATTTCAAATGCCTATAAGTTACTTAAAAATCATTATGATATCATGAAAAAATATGACATAAAGAAAATTCCAATCTTAACAGCTGGTAAAAATTTCGAGTTTCTACGACTTATACTTTTTGAATTATTACAAATATTTAAAATAGTTTGACAATGATTCAATATTTTATGCAATTTCATAAAAATTTAAATTTCAAACGGTTATCAGTTATAGATTCTGAACGGAGTGATGGAATCTATTGGTTTTACAATGATGTGTTTTTTTTTTTTTAAATTTTTTCTTGTGTCCGAGGTCATGATTTTTGGTAGTAAAAATGCTTCAATTTTCTTAAATAGCAACTTTTCTGAAATTTATTCTGTTTATACTTAAGGTTCAAAATTTTAACACTAGGTTATCCATAAGCTACTCTTCATAAATCTATAAAAAAAAGTTCTACCGGACTTAAAAGAAAAAATTTTATGACTGTTTGAAATTTAAATTTTTACAAAATTGCATACTATTGCATTATATTTCAATTTAAATATAAAATACTACATTATTATATACCCATTTTAGACAAATATATTAACTCCGTTCAGAATCGTTATTCATATACAATGATATCTATCATTGCATTCAAATTTAACAAATCGATTGTAATTATTACCTATCCTATAAACGAGTTGCATTCCACCCCCAACTGTACAGCAAAGCGAGGCCCATCCGTTTTTTTTTTTTTATATTTTAATTTAAAAGAATAACTTATGTTAGTATTCCAAAGGAATAGGAAACAGAGCAAAATATAATTTTTTTTTTTTTTTTTTTGTAAAATATAACGAGGAATACGAATTCCTTTTTAAGAGGAACGTGTTAAACACTGAATATAATATTGTTTGTACATATTTAAAATATATGTTATATACTATAATCTGTCATCAACATTATACACCGTTAAACACATAGTTATCATAATATTATAATGTAATATTAAAGGCAAAAGATGTTTTGATTACCGTCTGCGCACATCATCGGTGCAGTAATAACGTAATATTATATAATATCGTGTATATTATAATATACCTAATACGTTTGGCAGCTGGTGCGCGGTGTGCATTATTCTATAAATCATATTGTTGTTCATGTGTGTTGTGTACGCATAATATTCGAGTATTAAAATGAAGACGAACCTATAACTATAACCTATATAGTGATATATATATATATATATATAGCGCGACGTGATAAATATTTTTTACTTCAACCGCCCCCAATACCGCCATGCCGCCGCCGTCGGTGGAGTCGGAAATTCGTGTAATGTTTTATATAATATGTTGCAGACGATGCCCACCCGGCGTGTTTGGTCGGAAACATCATGGCTGTAGCGTGCAGTTTGAACGGCCTACTGCCGGCCCGGAAGAGACCCATGATATTGTGACGTGTCGAAGGGAGGACACCAAGGGTTCGATTCTGACTCCGGGTGTATACTTGCAGGGAGTTTATCGATTGCACCGTTTCGAGATATCGATTCCACCGACTATCGATTGCGCAGAATATTTTTATTTGTTATAATATATTTTTATTAACATTCTACTCCTGTTAGAACTTGGTCGAAAGAAACTATTCTTCATAACAACCAACGAACATGCGAATGATGGGTCTATAGCAAACTTCCCATTCTTTCATCACACGTCGCTTTGAAAAATGTCCAGTATTTACAGCACTATAGTTCGAACAAAGTTTACAATTTTTACGCATATATATATGTATTATATTTAATACATAAAAATATCAAATAGTTTTCGTTCATTTATCTTCAGTGCAGCTACAAATGTTTTCGCGCGCAATTCGTTGAACACGTGTGACATTTTTATTTATTATCTCAGATTTGTAATTGATTAATATAGCATTCTATTGATTTAAATCAAATATTAGCGACCCTAAATAATTAGTCGGAAGCACACAGTATGAGAAACACTATTTATATTAAATAAACTGCAGTACTACATCTTAAATATGTGAAAAGAAACACTTCGCTAAGGCAAGTTTAGTTTCTCCGGATCGACACACGGTTTATGTTTGCACATCATCATCATCTGGTGGCGGGCGTCTGGTAAAAGTTGAAAAATTACAAAACGTGCGAAACGAAAACAATATACATATACAATGGACGCTGCCTTATTGGTGGACTCACTTTGGGACCTGACCATTTGAGCCCATTAACCGAATGAGTCAATAAAGCAAATGACCCAAAACAAAAAATTTAAAAAAACACTTATTTACTTAAAAATATTTATCGGAATTCAAGGTGTAAATATATAAATCCTGCTACGTTCTTAAAAATAAAATAATATAATATGTAAAACCTAATTAATTTTTTGATAAAAGTCCGTCCGAGTTTGATTGAATTTTCCCTTCTTGGGTCAACTTCATATATCATAATCTTATCTTCGTATAGGATTTATGTTGCTCGAATACGTCAAAATCGCCTCTCGACTGTGAGTCCCTCTACGTGGAACTTGAAACGCTTCTAGCAAATATTTAGTTGATGATGGTTTCTCATCAGATTCCTCTTCATCAACATCATCAGGCCACATTCTCTTTTCGCCGTTTCCAACACATATGTCTACGTCCAATTCGCACATTTACATATTTATCTCATTTTCAAATGACCCCAATTCACCGGTGTGTGAGCCGAATAGACGAATTTTTTGCTGTGTGTTAGCATATACGTGCAAATCGGGATCAGCCGTTTTGAGTGTGATAGGCCAATTATTCAATTATAATTAAGCGTGTGATGTCCAATGAGCGGCGTATACTGTATTATAAATTCACTCCGCGGCCGTTTTAATCGCGATCATGTAGGATATCCACGGATTAGGTTTGTATCAGAGACGTATTTTTTTAGATTATTATTATTATGCGTGTACGTGTTTACATACGAATTGGTTAAATAATGGTCAGAGCGAAATCTCGCGCAACCCCCTGTTTAGATGCGCGCGTGTACCGCGGACTGTATAATTCGCCGCCCAATGTGTGTTTTCGGGGAAAAATAAAAAAAAAAAAATCGCTCGTATCGACGGCATTGGTAGCCGCGCGTATTGTACATTATATTATTATTATACCTTTATTGTTATAATATGCGTACAACACACGAGCGCGTTCATTTCTAATGAAAATGATAATCATAATATTTACTCGTGCCGTATACGTTTGCTGTGCGTATACACAGTATTAAGTATGTATTGTACGAGTATACGTGGTGGTTGTAATGTATATTTATATACGAATACCGTTCCGACTAAATCCTCGGAAACAAATTCGTGTAATTAAATAATATGTAAAAAACATATATTATTATATGTACATAATATTATTATACGTCTGTATGTAATATAACGCGTACGCAACACACATATAGGGGTAGAGTTTTATGTGCGTTTTTTAATAACCCGCCTCCGGCCGGCCGCGGCGTGGCGTATACATGTGTAATATTATAACATATTATTCACGTCGAAAAACCAAATGTGGTCGCGAAACAAGAACAATGGACCCCGCGCGCGCAACAAGATCGGTGTCTCGTAATTAAAAAAGATTAATCAGCACCATGTCTGCCGAGCTGCTTTTTCTTTTTTTTCTTTCCGAGATTATTAATAATCCAAATCGTAAATCAGACTTAAACCTCGCGCGCGGGACTAAATAACACCCTACGAATTTATATAATACACTTAGTTGTTGTTGTTTTTTTCACTCGTTTTTAATTCTCTTCGCATCACTCGCGCGGAGCTCTACCAGTTTTATGCGGCTTTGTTTTTATATTTTCTTTAATTTTTATATTTCTTTATTTTTTTTTTCCTCCTAGTCCTATACACACAACATTCCCTATATAATATACATATGATAGTGATTATAATTTGCTTCGTTTTTTTATTCCCCCTCCTCCCTCAAATAAAAATACATGTAAACATATTATTTATATTATATATTTCTCTCGGGGGGGGAAGGGTTTAAATAATTTTCTGTCATCTGGACCGAGATTAATGGAACACACCGCCGTGGAGTACCCTGTAATTATTATTACTAATGACGTTCGCATGATAGTTTACATTTATCAGATATGTGTATATGTGTGTACGCGCACGCCTTTTCCTTTCCCGATCCGTACTGCAGAGTAATCCTTACGGCGGGATTCCAGAATTTATGTACAATTAAAAAAAAAAAAAATAATAATAATAAAAAAAACCCCTTCTTTTCGACAGAAATAGGATAGCCGAAAGTATAGCGTTCGTTTACCAGTCTTTATACATACGTAATGATAATTATTAATTCCAAGACATCGGTGAAAAATGTACACGTATAATAAATATTATACGATTTGAATAAAATCAATAGTTGGTCGTAATTTATTATGGACGGATTATTGTATGCATATTATTATAATATTATGCTAGCATATATAGTTTTTCGAATCTATAAAACGTTCAAACACTTCGTGGTCTGGATATTGTAAGCAATAAAAACCGTTCGAAGTGAAATACTTCGATAAAATTACTATTATTTATTTATTAAATAAAAAGTTTTACGAATCAACGTTTGCACGGTGTAATTACAAAATATAATATTATATGTACAAAACCAATTTGAAATAGTTCTAAAAATCAATAATCATGGGTAGTATAATTTATTCGTTTGTGTTCCGCAATGAAGATGCGGTAAATTATTTATACATAATAATAGGTATCTATATCGACTGTTGCACGCACGCACGTATATTAGTTTATAAACTATGTCAATATACGCGCGTTTTACCGCCTCTAGTGATCGATGAACATTATCATACGGAATGCCTACGGAATGGCCGCGCGTACAAATAAATTATATTGTACAATGTCATATAAATATTATATTATGGTTTTGTCGATAATCATCAGACGTTTTCGCTCGACATCGATATACCTACCGAACTTACAAAGTGCCAACTCGCGCGTTTTTGTATAGAATTTCGATTATTATTATACACATTTTATCATCCTTTTGTGTTCAAATCAAACGAAATCCTATTGACGGTTTACTTTTAAGTAATTAATGCTGTGTAATACTTATAAAAGTTTGAAATTCAACCGCGGGGTAATAGGATTATTCTTCTTCTTCTTTAGTAATTAACCATAAGATTTGTTTTACAGCGTTTTTCCATACTCTCGCCACTCTTTCCTGCAGTTACAGGCCATTCTCTTCAGTTCCCTCTGTAGGTCCTCAGTCGGGCATCTTTAATAACTTTTTTGATTATCGTTATTCTAGGACGGTCCTCTGCTTCTCTTGCCTTCTATTTGTCCTTCCAGTATTCCAACATGATCATTATAGTATTAAATATGTGAGGCCGAGTATATGAAATGGCGACTTCGGGAAATTAGCAACGTCTTTGCCGAATACGTGAATTCTGCATTGTGGCTACTGATTTCATGAAATGAGTAAAAATTTTTTACCGATTGCATGAATAAGGCAAATTTTAGTTTGCTGAATAAATTAATTCGGCAATACATATTCCAAATAAAAATATGGTCAAAAAATATTCGAAAATTATTGTATAACCAACATTTAGGTGAAGTACGTACGCAATCATCAGTGGTAAGAAATAATGAATGGCAAGTTAAATAACCTTTGAATGGTTAAAATGCTTTGTCTTTAATTCCTACACTAATCTACCAAACAGGCAATTCAATAAATGTTAAATATGGAATAAATTTTTTTTCTTGATAAGAAAGTATAGTATAAAATCTATACTATAGACGTATAACTATGATAATCGGTGACGACGATACGAGTATTATGAAGTGTATACGGCTATACAGGTCTCGTCAGTCGTCGGTATATGTAATTGAATCGCTTGTTACAGAAACCCCATAAATGACAGAAATTGTAAAACAACTTTATTTTTATTTTCTTGTATTTTATTAGTAGATGCATCAATTTGTGCAGAAACCCCATAAGTACATCTTATTTAAGCGGTCAATCGTGTCTGAAATAATTTTCCACAATATCAGCTTATAGAAAAATATTTATCAATATCTCGAAAATTTTAATATCCGGACTTAAGGGATTCCGGTAGTAAGCGATTAAATTATGATATTGTGTACTCTAAACAATTAATAGTTTATTTTAGCTGTGACCTCTTGATTGTCTTAATAATCTGTCTACGGGATACGGATCCTACTGGAAATGTATGACGTTCAGTCAGTTTGATACTTTTGATCATTTGTGCCAGAGCGTAAAGTATGTTTGATATTGCCTACATATCATCAAATACGTGAATTCGTCAACAGCGTTGCTGATTTCACGAAATCTGCAATTATTTCATGAGTTAGGCGTAACAAATACATATAATTCATAACGTTGTATACTGCAGTATGCGGTGAACTGAAATTAAATTCGTTTGGAATTTTATTTTATATTTCTTATATTTTCAGCCCATTAACGGTCGAACATTGCGTGACGCCGATTAGAAATAATATGATGAAGTATATAGGTGAACCTATACCTATATAAGTATATGGTAAACGAAGTCGATCGTCGACGAAACCGACTGTCACACACCACACACCACCACCATTGTAACTGTGGTGTGCGACACGACGGATCGTCATCGTATTCAAGTTCGAGTGTACGTACACTAATATAATATACCTAAGATAATCGAAAAAAATTGTCGAATAAATAGAATTAAAACTCGTGTAATGTATACATATTTTATAATTAACATGTATGTATTTCTTAACAGCTGCGGTTCATTGCGCCTCGTCTTCATCGTTGACGACGATCGGACGACTCCAAGAATTTAACGCGTATTATTATTATATTATGTAGTATGTATTATGTACATGCATGCGGACGGGAACGAAAGAATAAAAATGTCAAATGGACGTCATTATAATTCCAAGAGTTGGTAAATATATACATGTATGTAGAGTATAAATATGAAACGTATACATATTATAAGTACATTTCCATCATTCAGCCAATGAGTGCCTATGTCATAATTATCGGTGCGAACCGAAATGGACTATGTGATTCAGCATTTATTCGAACAGCACTGCGCACGATATATATATATATATATATTACCATAAATATCATACATTATCTTTATGTTATTTTTTTAACCTTTTTTTCCCCCTCCCGTCTAATGTGTAAACGCGTGTATATTATAATGTAAAATTCTATTTGTACCCGTCCGAGCAACAACCGGTAATTATTATATGAAAACTGGAAGGTTTCCATTAACCAAAACCACATATTGTATACAGCGACGACGGCTGCGGTGGTAGGACGAACCTTTAGGCTCACAGACGACCGGGGCCGTGGTGGCAGAGTCGTTTTCGACTGGTAATTTACACCGGTTTCGGAGGAATAAAACCGAATCGTATGCGTGTATATACGTACATAGGTATACGTACAATATATAATATAATGTATTTTTTCCGACAAAAATACCATTAGAGCCCGGTCGAGAAATTAAATCCATTAAATTGGTGGCGATTCGTTCAATCTCGCGATGACGCGTCGGTACGATCGCATTATAGAAATGGTAAAAATGATTTTATTTCAGTTTTTTTATTCTTTTATTTTTTTTCATTTTATTAAATGCCTATTAGTGCGGCTTGCGTGCGTGCTGATCGTCAGCAACTGCAGCAGCCGCGGGTCTGCATCGTTCCCCATCGTTCGGCGCTACACCACTGTATAATACATATATAATATCCTGTACCTATACAATATTATCAGGTAGTGTTTTTTTAATTCCCGGCTAATTGCGCGGCTATTACCGCGGCATTTGTCACGCCCACCGACGGCGACCACGACGACGACGATATAATATATAACATAGCGCTGCAGCAGCGAAAAAGTGAAAAAACGCATTGCTCGCTTGCAGTGTCGTTCTTTTGCTGCATTACACGTCTGCCTTGCTCGTACACATTTTTTTATCATAATATCTATATTATAATCGATCGAAATGCGAGGGGCAATATACTGTACGTAGTCCGCTATACCGTGGTGTTGGCGAAATTTCGTAACTGCGATCGTGATGACCGGCGGTGTGGTCAATCCGCCGAGCGATCGCGTCCTGCACTATATATTATTTCAATACGCACTTACGTCGATTTGTTTGATTTTCAATCGCTCGAACCGCCGACACATGTGCACGTATACACACAATATTACATAACGCCCGTATATACTTCATCTCAGTACAGTATATATATTATAAATAATATCTATATAACTGCTAATGAAGTGTTCTACACACCGTTTTGCGTAGGCTGTGCTACTGCAGTCGGACTACCGCACACTGCGGCAGTGCGTTCAAATCTCTATGCGGCCTCAATAATGTATGCATATAGATTATTGTGTATACGTGTGACGTATTGGGCGTCGAATAAAAAGACGCGAGGAGTGTAATATTATAATGATATAAGTGAAAACGATCGAGAAAACTATCATTCCGTGACCCATCCCCAATGTCCATGGCATAACTAGTGGTTGGCGAGATGAGTGTTGATTGCCAAGGGCGTAGTAAAGTTAGAGGCAGCGTTTGAGTGTTTTTAAATTATATCATAAAACAAAAATTATATATTTGCCTCGATTTTCGGTGATTTTTATTTGATCAGGTACCAGAGTTCCAAATTGTTCTCCGAAATTACTAAAGTTTTTCATTAAAATCAATTGTATACAATGTAAATGACTTACATAGTAGATGGTTACTTGATGATGTTCGTTGATAAACGTTAAAAAAGTTACGATATTATGTACTTTAATGGCTTAACTGTTCATAGGTTAACCTAACCTAATATATAGGTAACTACATAGTATAATTACCTATTATCTATACGTGTTTATATACACATATAAATACTACATAATACCTGTCGTAAATAAAATAAAAATGGGCGCAGTCGCAGTGTGAACAAAAATTTGCTAGGGGCGCCACCAAGAGTAGTTACGGCATTGCCCCCCCCCCGTATATAATAATAATATTAATACCAAAATATGAAATTTGACGTTTCGGTTGGCGTGCGCGTGGAGGGAGAGGCAGATGTTGTAAATGACTAAATGTAAAATACTAATAATTTAAATAATATATATATATATAAGACCCGCGTAGTACAACAAGAATGTTGCGTGCGATGAGAAAAAAAAATGTGACGCGCAGTCAAGTGTCAAACACTGCACACCACAATCACATAATATCATATAGGTAAGATTTATATTTATTTATGTGTTTTGTTTGCGTTTTGGGACGCAGATCCACCGCAGATTCGAGCCCGAAAAGGTATTAACGAACTCGCCACCGCTGCTTTAAAAACCTACTCTAGTATTATATATATATATATATATATATATATATATGTATTTGTATGTTCTTCTGCTGCAAGTTATTATAAACATGACTCGAAGAAAATAGTTTTATCTTGCGTATACACACATTTTCTAGTGATTATTGGGACACAGAAATCTATGATGAAATGTTAACGAACCTGTTATAATAATAAAGTAGAGATATATAACTATTATATTATATATATATATACGAGTATACCTATACATGTACAGAAATCGTTGACGAAAATATCACCGTTTACAGGCGGCCGTGGTCGTGTCGCTGCATGATAATAATAATAATAATAATATTATCATTATTATCGAATATTATTTTTACTATACGCGGGCGAATCGTTTTGAATCTCCATAGGTGATTCTTTATACAGAGAACAGCTGGTATTATTAGGAGGCGAGCGTGCGGCCGATATAACTTGTACAGACTCGAGTGAAAATATAAATTAGGTACGCATGTATATAATAGTTATGCCGCGTTGGACAATAGTAAAACATCGTTATTTGTCCTATCCGGCGCGATGAGAAATTCGAAAAACAACAACAATATTTTTAGGCGATATTTACACAAATGCGTATTGATGTGCGCGAATCGACCAAGGTCCGGACACTGCGCGCCGCAGATACACACGAGGACGTCATAGGATATATTATGATTATGCGGATTTTTTTTTTTTTTTTGATAACGAGGAAATAATAATATGTGGTACAATAGTATATTATATTATTATTATGTATTATATCAGGTATTGGATATTTGGACGTGTAGTAAATACGATCGGTGGCAGTGGATGTTGCTGTATAGTGTATATTCGATCATCAGAACGGATCGACTATAATAATTATTATTAACAGTATATGGTGTAAATACGGGATTCTTTAAACATAAAGTATTATACGTCATCATTACATGCGGATTATGTAATATAGTAAAAGAAACGCAAGAGACGAGACTAAAAATTAATTCATATACGGAGAATCGGAGAAAAAAAATTTGAAAAAGAACAAATTAGACGGAGGGGAAAAAAATAATCATAATAATAAGAAAAAAGAAGTTTAATTATGTTCGTTTAGAACGGTGTCGTCGAAATATCGATTATGATAATGACGAACGAACGAACGAATGTTTGAAGCGTCCGTGCAGTATATATACATATATGTATATAATATATAATCATATAATACTATGCTATGGGTCCGTGATTAATCGTTTTTTCTTTCTTTTTGTATCACGTCTTTGAGAGAAAAAAAAAACCAAAACAAAAACGCTCGGGAAGAAAAAAAAAGTACAAAAAGTTAACATATTATATTATTATTATTATTATTATTATTATTATACGCGCAGTTATACGTATACGCTATAATATAAACTGTGTGAACGCGCGCGTATATATACAGCAGGAATACGAAGCGCGCAAGTGTGCAGCGTTTCATCGATCATTATTTGTTCGTTAACCGCGGGTTTTCTAAGGTAAAATGATGAAACACGCCGTATATAATAATAATAATAATAATAATAATAATAATAATAATATGTGCTGCTCACATGCGCGGTGGATATCATGTAGATATAATCGCGTATTATTATTTTCGGATTAGAACGGGAAATCTGTACGCACGCTCGCGTTCTCGCAGTACGCATACAGTATAATATAATACATATATTATTATATATTCAATAATGCGCGTATCACGCGGTCCAAGCGACGGGTACCCAAAGTGTATACAGTAGGTGGACGGAAACACTACCGGATCCGTTCGAAAATCGACGTGTGAATCCTAAATATTCGTAATCATCGATTTTCACGATGTTCACAAGCGTCTTGTTAATGGCACGTCACATCGATCTGATTGGATTTTTATTGAAATCATCACCACAACGAACGCAAATATTATTATTATTTTCTACGTGTGTAACTATAACCTATCTGCACTTGTTACCGGCAACGACTACGATGTGAGTGCGGATCCCCAGGGAAATCGTGTGTTCAATTGGTGCGAAAATTCATTTCCACTGTGTGTATATTTCATATTTTATTATATTCGGGCACTTATATAGCGATACCTACTATTAAACACGCACTACTAAACGTATGCGCGCGGACGTCGCATCGAAACGGATCTACGGCAATGTCATGAGCGCAGGACAATAAAGCACAGAGTGGCACAGGCGTTTTAGCGTGATAATAAAATAATATTATATTATGTAAAAAAAAAAAAAAACCATATGGATAGATATATTAAAAGCTGCTTCCACGCTATGTTGAATGGTGCCGATCGATCGACAGTGTCAGCAGACACGTTCAACATTCAACTTGTCCTAAATAACATCAATACGTGTGGACTAGACGATCGACACAAGTGTGCCGACAAAATATCGAGTGCGTGTTTTATGGAACGCTTTTTTTTCCAATAGCATATAGTATTTATATAATAATTTGATACATAAAATAAAATAAAATAAGATAAATAAAAAGAGTAATTCAGATATTCATAAGATGTTGCAGTAGCTGCTGCTTCAATTATTATCATATAGGAGTTGTTAAAAGCCAAAAGGTTCGCTGTCGACGCCGCCGCTGCCACCCGAGGAGGGTTCGGGTGAGACCCAGCTTTGCTCGAGGCAGACAATACGATAATAAATTGTTTGATCGCCTTTCAAATTAATCATGAAACTAAAACTAATAAATCTAAAAATCAACAAAGTTGAGTGACACATATTACACATTTCTTCGACGTCATTGGACATAGTATGGACGTGGCTTTAAATAGATATGCCAATGAGAAGGTTACTCGGCTGATTATTTTGGCACGTATAAAACATGGTGTAGTACGCACTACTATATAGGCACTGCAATACTCCATGAAATAGCATCGCAATAAAGCAGTATTTTTGGACATTTCGCGCGGTATAACTGCAGTATTTCACTTTATGTACCATAATTATATATACATATTACATATATTGAATTATTTACTATAAGATCAACTAAGCCCTTTACAAATTGTATAATATAACATACTTGACAGCAACCAAGACAAAATGTTAAACAGTAATAACAATACAAGATTTAGATAATATTTTTACAATGAAATACATAAGACTAGAAATAATATAGAGACTAATGATGTATAGATAAATTGGAATTATTTAGAAGTAATAATTGTTGCTTTAAAGCAGGGGTCGGTAACTGGCGGACCGCGAAAGGCAAAACTCTGGACCTTGTCAACTGTACTTCACTATGTTATTTACTGTAATATTATTATTATTAATAGAGAATATTTATTTAATTTCATTAATCAAACTCAGATTATAGTTATGTCTTAGATCATTACAAATATTTTATCGGGCAGGTATAATAATCGGTTTTATTACGATGTTATCGGCCGATTATAATCCGTATTTTTTTAAATAACAAGTTAGTTAATGATTTAGTACGTGTACATTCGCCTGTGGATACAGTGTGTTTTTCGTTTTATATTATTTCTTAATATTATTCGTTCAATAGGTTGAGTAAAAAACCCAAAACTGATATCGAAAATAAGAAGTTTATGAACGAGTGGACAGAACTATATTGTTTTGTATTGCCTGAAAGGGTTGGAGCCATTCCACTATTCTAGTCTGTTTAATGTTTTTACTGGATCTCATTAATTTATTATTTTAATCTTTAGGACTCCAATATGAATTACTTGCCGACCTCTGCTTTAAAGTATTAATTTAAAATTAACACTTGTAGAATTTAAAAAAATCAAGAGAGTGGAAGATTATATTGGCTATTATCTTATTATTATTTATAATATGAATAATAATATATACTATACTATTATAGTCGTCTAAGCCCGTAACACAATAAACGGTACGTATGCGTACGGTATATAATGCATCAACCGCGCTGTCGGGAATGTGTTTTTATTTTAATTTTTTTTTTTAGCCGATCATTTTTCGCCCAAGCGACGCGTGTAATATTTTATGGCGGTCGCCATTATGTGCAGTTATTGCGCTATGATGTTCCATTTTGCTTGGTATTATTATTAGGTATACTTGTTACGAAGTTGCCGCCGTCGTAATATCGCCTAGGAATGCGACGCGAGAGATTATGGATATTCAACACGTGTGCACATCGCCACCTGCTATGTTGGCAATAATAATATTGTAGACGGTATATTATTGTAACACGAATAAACATTTTCCGTCCGCAAAACGCGTGCGGGTGGGTTGGCTAATATAACCCGTATAGCGTTATAATATACGTACTTGTGCTACAGTACGTATGCATTTCCATCGGTTGATTTGCGATTTACAGTCAGCCGCACCAACGGACCACCTCGCAATCGCGTCGGACACACATTGTGTATAACAATATGTAAAGGTATATTACGTATACCTGGTTACGGGTACATAAGTTTGCACCTAAGGTGTCCGGGTGTACGCAAAAGTACGTATTATTATTATTATTATTATTATTTTACACGTGCGCAAACGTATATTTATGGCTTAGTATTGCGTATTTTACAAAATATATTATATTATATATCTATACACTCACAAAATCTTTCAATGCATTGTCTGCGCAACACATCGATGTCTCGAGTGCGCGTGGTGGATTTAAATTGTTTATACAAACGTTATAGCTTTCGAGTAAGAAACAGCAATCCCCGGTGTCTCTAAAATATAATAATTGAATTACATAGATATCCGTGTTATTTTGTTATATCTTTTGTTGTTGAATGCAGGTAATGCATTTTGAATGATTTATCGTTTGAATCGACGAAATAAAATGTTTTCATATAGCGATATTATACTGATCCAACCAATAGGTATTTAAAACCACAATATTGTTCAATTTTTTTTAGAAAAAATATTTTTTAAAAAAAAAAAACAGTTTTTGTTAGAGATAGTTTTGGTACATAAATAAAGTTTATTTTTCGAAAAATTTGCTTAAAACCTAGTGCAATTCGACCATTAGTTTGTTTTCAACTCGTGTGCAATTCAACATAAATTACATTTTTTTTAATCCAAGTATATTTAAACTAAAATAATTATAATTCGACGTACCTTACCCTAAAATTGAATAACTCGGTGCGCACTTGAAAGAGTAATATAACATATAGCATAACAAATAGCTTAAAAATATGCAGTACGTTTCTATTGTATACTATGTATACTAGATGTATCTAGATATTTACATCGTGATTTTTACGTTTCGTTTCTTTTGTAAAGTATCAAAAATATTTACTGCGTCTTTAATTCTTGAAAGAAAAAACGAAAATCAATTTTAAAACATATTACAGAACATCATTCCAATAATCGCATCACTCAGTTTCGTTCCGATAAACTTCCCAGTATAATCCAGTCAGTCAGGCGCCTTAAACGTGAATAGCCCAGAGATATTTTCAATGTATGAAACATGTATATTATTTTCATTTTTATTTAATTTAATTACCCATGTTCATGTGTTTCTAATGTGAAACGCCTTCATGTCTATCATCGTTCTATTTTTTTTTCTTTTTTATTGTAGCTTAATAATATTTTCTTATTATACACATAAGGTTAAAATGTAAATAGTTTTAATAAACGATTAAAAAATAATAATAATTTGTTTCACGTGAATGAAATATACATTAATTTTCTTTCATCTTTTTAATTTTGGCTTTCGAATGAGATGTTACAACTCAACAGAAAACATGATAAGACCTATTGTCTTTGTTCAAATACCTGTAATCCTGTCACGTAAGTATGGACAAAATGTAATAAATTAAATCCATATGATATTATATTTACAAACAGAAAACGTCATTACAAAACCAATATATTCTATGTATCTATGTGTAATCCAAGAAAAACAAAAAACAGAAGTCTACGGATTACAAACTATAATATTGTACTATATTTATTGTAAAAAAAAAAAAAACTTTACAACTCTGTATTATTGTACTATAATCATGATGTGAATACAGGGCAGGGTGGGTCAAGGGAATTAAGCAAAAACATAAACAGTCGTAAATAACTTTAGACGTACAAACACTTTTCTAATATATTGTTGCATATTTATTATGTGTGTGCCATTTCAATCAGTATAAAGAACATCGAGCATAAAATTACGTTCTTCTTACTCGTAACACCAAAACATTTTTAAACGATTTTAGTGAACGTGCTGAAGCTGCAAGACTTTGTCACTTACCAGAATTTTCGTTCTTGTTGCACAATTCTTGTATTCGTCCAATGATTTTACTCGTATATACACACCGTAAAGTCAGGTAACATAGGGGATCAATGCACATCCGTAAAACGTGTGACCCGGGAACATTTCGCGTACGACGCACGTTCGTCGTGCCGATACGGAGAGCGGAAGCCCCTGTTATCTACGTCACTTAACTTGACGGTGTGCTACTATTGCCTTTGGAGGATACCCGAAGTCACGTGTGAAATCAAAACCTCGCACCTTGAATGAACTCAAGGATGCAATTAGGGGGGAAATTGCGTCAACTGATAAAGTCTTATTTCGTTGTCGCGTTCACACAAATTGTTCGGACCGCCTATAGCTTGCTCGATACTTTGAACAAGAAGGACTTGATATGTGTTCGATTTTCTGTATATATAAATTAAGACAGCATATGTATGATATATTTATGTGTAATTAAATATGTATGCAATTTTTGTACGTCTAAAATATCTTGAGTTATGTCAATCTATTTTTAACCTTATATTTTCATGACCCACACTGTACACAAGCATATTAATTACATTATAATACTAATAATACTATACTATAGGATTGAGTCGCAGGTTCACGTAAACTTCAGTTTACACTCAAATTACAATAAATGCTTGACACTTGACGCTTTGACGTGCTCTTAAGTTTCAAAAGTTTAATGTTTTCATGGTTAATATAATAAAAATTCATTTAATTTGCGATTGTTGTTAGAACGTATAATCAAAAATCATATTAAATTGATATAAGTTAAGATAATAAATTTACCAACTATATAATTTACGAAACATATACGCTTAATACAGAAATTAATTTTACTCTTCTTATGATAATCAACGACGATATATTAATTACTAGAACCGGGACAACCGGGAAACTTATTCAGAGCTATAGTGTACCAAATAAGCTTCATGTATAAAAAAAATATTTTTATTTTTCCCAAAATATCATAGAATAGCCTAACTCTTTGAGGGATAACAATTGACTATGGAAAAAACCCTTATTTGGACAAGAAGTTAAAATAAATTTTTTTTTAAAGATTTTATTTTCTCATTAGAAGCAAAAATGTTTCATTCAATTTTTTTTGGATTACCGGTTTTTAAAGAAAAAACTTTGGAAAAGATTGTTCGGTTTGTGACCACCGCGAAAATAAATGGGTAACTTAGGAGCCAATTTACGCTTATGTATAAGTTCAATCCAATAAAAACTTTAATTTCATTATCATAAGTAAGTGTAAATGGGGTTTTCCTATTTATATTGCATACAGGTTAGTTTTAAACACTATACACCAAATCAAATTGTTATCAAATATTTGACAAAAAATATTATATGAAGATTTATTATCTAGATAACTAGATTATTAAAAAATCCAGTTGGTCCACTATACATATTGTTAGAAAATAATTCAACTGAAGACATAAATTCTGATTTTTCCCATACAGGAGGTTCAAATGGTTCTAGTACTTGTTGAATTGAATTAATTACCTCTTTTTGGAAAAGTTAGTTTTGTTCTAGAACATCCAGAGAGCCCAGAGTTAGTCTAACTCAATATAAAATATGTCTGTCAATAATATATTTATTATATATATCTGTAACAAAATACTATGTAATCACTCATATTTATAATGTACTATATACATTATTATACATGGTATGTACCTACATAGTTTACAAATATATTTCTTATTTTTGTAATCTACACATTAGTTGTGTTATGTGTTAATTGTAAACATTTCAAAATATATTTGAATAAAAATAAATAAGTAGGTACATAATATTTAATATAGTATATATTAACTGTAAATGGTTGCACATATTATGATATGTACATATATTATATTTTTACATCATATCAGAAACATAAAATAATATTGTTCATAACTACTTTGCAAATATTTATTATACAAATACTATCAGGGAGGTTAGGTGTTTGATAAAAACGTTCATTATCACTTGAACTAGTATAGACATATTTAATGCAGTGTCAGTATTTCTTAGTGTATATGTTTTATCATTGTCACTATCTTTAAATTCACTACCAGAGAAAATTTCACTATCACTAAGTATATCACTCAGAAAATTTTCAATGTCATCATCATTTATAATATTCATCTTTCATCTACAAATGTTGAAAAAAAACAATGAACATTAAAAACTTAATGGTGGTTACTATAAAAACCACCTTTACAACCACCTAGTAAGGAACTTAAATAATGTTATTGACTTACGGTTTTCGTGTAGGTAAATAGTCTTAAATAGTACTAATTATTGAGCATTTTAATTTTAATTTTTAATTTTGATTTTCATTCAATATCTATTTATCAAAATAATTATTGCATAAATCACAATATTAGTAATGATAATAAATGCTTAAAAACGAGGGAAAAGATATCAGACTAAGTGCAATGTTAACGTTTAACATACGTATGTTTAAACTGATATATAACCATTTATACCGTAGAAAAAATATGAAAAATATATTGATAGGTGGTTCAAATAGTAGCCACGGTTCTTCAAAGAGCTAAGCATTACTGTTTGCAGTGAATGCATTTTATAATTGTAAGTAACCTTTTTATTTAGATTTATATAGATAATACATCATTGTTCAAGTTATAATTTCATATTTTTTCGCAGTATATTGCACTTAATTCAAAATCGGATAACCGTTTTCTATCCAGACCTGCCAGAAATCTCGGAAATACTGTTCGGACTATATTTTGATTTGAATAGCACTTAGGTAATATACGTAGGTAATATAATATAGAAATTCTCGTAGACATGTTCTATTCAGAATATGTATTTGATTTATATTATTTTTACGACCAACTCGAACACGTGAAATAAATTAAATGTAAACAAATAAAATATTGCGATTAAATCAGGTTTAATAACATTCTTTATCGACGGAGAAACAAGTCCCTACAACATTGCCAACTATTACATTAAAACTTTACAATCGAGTGTTTAAGTATATATGCTATATAACTGCTACGATATGTCATGTATATGCAATATATATTTATAGTGTCGTTATATCGTTTAATAACTTTTGTTCGTTTTCATTTTATTCATCGTTTTTGTTAACTCGGCGCACTCTAAAATGTTTATTATGTTTTTAAAATGAGTATACGCACATATGTGTTTTCGTGTGCGCTCGGGTAATGAATTAAAATGATCTATAATGGGATATATACGTCCATCCGTATAAATGGTTTGGCATTAGATGTACATATATAATATTATGTTAAGTAAGAATACGTTCAGTAGACAAAAGGATACCGAAGTTTGTGGTAAATGTGTTAAAGCATAAAATCGTGATTTTTTTTCCATCATACACAGTATAATATAATATACAATATCATCTAATAGACGATTTAATGATCTGGGCACGAACGTTGTTCTTATATAGACGCTGCTGCAGTCCATGGTTTACTACGATTACGTTGTAGTAGTAATATAATAGTACTATGATATAAATGTTCTTGAAAAAAAGAGATGAAAAATACGGGTCTCTAAGATGTAATATACTTTTAAACGTTATATACACGCCTACAAAATGTGTTTTACCTTGTATAAACAAATAATGTTTCATGGTAATTTTTACAAAATGTTCTTCGTGATCATCATGATAAAATATTATTTTATATTTTCGGTGATTTCGAGTTGAACAGGTTTTTATTTTAAGAACTTTATATCATACGTATAATATCGTGCAGTGTAATATGTAACGCAGAAAATATATTTGTATACCCACGTGAATTTAATATAATAATATTAGGTATTTGAAAATTATTAACAGTCGTAATGTATACGTCAAGCGTGGTTTTACCGCCGTCGTGGCATTCAGTCTGGTAAACAAATTGATGATTGAAAATTTTATCGATAACCGTATTAAAATATAGCGGTTCATAAATCAATATAAAAACCCGTCGGAGGTCAATATGTAATATAATATAATGTCATATCCATCGGGATTCATAGGTATACGCCGGGGGTGACTAATGCGACGGGACCTTAGCTTTCCGAATACCGCCAGTAACCTCACCATCGAGTAATATTGATTTTCCGAGTACGATTTTTGGTAAATCTAAGTCACTATAAGTTATATTGTTGTATAACAACCGTCGTCATCGTCGTCGACAAAGAAGAGTGCAGAAAAAACGCGTGTGAGTACTCGAATGATATTATGCGTCGTAAGCGAATAAGTAATCTCGACAAATATTAAATCATCGAAACGCAAATATACGATCTCAATAGATACATTTTATATAATGGTAAAATAATACCAATAATATTATAAGCGCTGTCGACCAATTGACCTAATTCCGAAGAGCTGAACGACTATACGTCATGGGTAGAGCTTGGATTTTTATGCACTAAAAATTATCATTTAATATGCAGTACAAATAATGGAAGTATGCAAAAAATCTACAGTCAAAATCATGAAAATATGTAAAAAATATGCAAGAATTTTATATTTATTTAAAATTTACAAATTAAACAATTTATAATAATTAATTACTTACATACTTAGTAAAAAAATATGTAGGGAATTTTCTAAACAACTTAATGTATTTTTACATTAACTTAATTCTACCAGACAAAGTTTTATTTTATACATTTTTTTAAATTGTCGCTTCAATATGCAATAAATTTTGAATTTTGCCAAAATATGCAAAAATATGCAATAACATTTAAATATGTAATTGCATAAAAATCCGAGTTCTAGTCATGGGCATTTAAACGGCCGCCGTCTCGCGGGAGCCACAGTTAATTTCGTTTCGTATCACCAAACCGTTTTCGTTGCATATATTTTCATATTATGGTTATCATATTATATTATTATATAATATTGCACTACAATATCTACATCTACGCTGAAAAATGAAAGCAAAATTATCGAAATGCTTTATCGCATATCACTTGGCACATTATTATGTCACACACGACGCGTGTATATTATAATATTAATATAATATCGGTCGGACAACGCCTACAAAACACTGTGTACATATACATATTATAATTTATATTGCTCGCGAATATATTACAATAATATATTAGGTAATTATTTACAGTACGCAACGCGTTCGAAGCGTTTTCAGCCGTATTCTGTATAGAAGCCGAAAGCGATCCAAAAGTATTTTATTTATCTTGTGTTGCTCAATTTTCACACTACCTACCTATAATTAATACATATGAAACTATAACTCGTACACAACAATGCTATTTGCCATTGCTAGATTTCATTATGTATATATTTTTATATATTTATATATTTATATTTTTATTTCTTTATTCAATAGCTGATTCCTTTATAGTTTACTACAATTACATAAAACCATAAATATAATGTAGAGATAAAGAATATATCTACCTCTGCAAGCCTTGACTTGTGATGGAGTAAAGGATGAACAAACAATCGTGAATTTATATTAAGAAAATTATATATTTTACTATATTATTGTTTTGCCTGTGTATATTGAGAATTCACTCTTGTAGGCTGTAATTAATGTAAAAATGGACGCTCTGTATGTAATCAATAGAATAATGAAAAATTAAAGACATAATGTATCATAGTAATTAGATTCCATTATTTTTATTGGTATAAATTTACAGTTGAACTATTATAATACACAATTATTATATTGTCGAATGAAGAATATATACGCCAACAAAATAAGTAACTGTTTTCTTTGCATTTGTGTCATCAAAATCCGCGTGAACGTCAGTCCAATGTTTAAGTCTATTGATCTCATATAAACCAACATTTAATTCGTATTTAGATATGCGTTCTGAATAATATATTATATGGCACGTGCTCTCGTGGAAGCGTTCGACTTCCCGATAAACTTTCAAACGTTTACATCATACATATACATTTTATGGAAACCTAACAATATCTTATCCATCTGTAAACACTGGCGTATTTTAATTTGTAAATGCGAATATTGACATATACATAAATATGTATGTTTAACCTATTATAATAAATAACAATATGTAACGTAGGCAGAGGCGTATTTTCAAATTTTTTGTTGGGGGGGGGGGTCTAAAAAATAGTTAAGTAAATATATATATATATATATAAATTAATGTTCTCTGCAATTAATTTATGACTTTTGAACTTTTTTTTTCTACTGGGGAGGTCGAGTCCCTCCCTCGAAAATATGCCACTGGACATAGGTGAGCTTGAAACATCCATTGTGTAGTACAATAATATATTGAGATAGGGAAATATCGAGTTAAAAATGTAATTATATTTCAACTTTTTCACATTTCTATAGATTTAACTTAAACCAGGTCGACTCAATTGTGTTTTCAAGTAACGCGATATCAACCAGTTGTATAACGACAAGTTGATTACTATGTATATTGGTCTCAGTTTTATTTCGTCTTAAGTAAGTAGGAGATATACCTACATATGTATTTAAATCGATTTCGTTTTGACCGTCCAAAAATATTGTTCAGTCGATGTTTGCCAACGAAATATTGTATATCAATCGGGATTAGAACACGGAACGATGATGACGAGAAGGATAAAAAAAGAAAAAGAAATTAATATAATATATTCTTACACTGCACGCGCGGCGGCGGTGCGGGCTAGTGCGATACGGTCGCGTAGAAAGTTTACCGCGTGTCGTAAATCGTTTTCGGACAACCTCCCAGTTTCGTTCAGCTGTTGGCAGTGGCAGCTCTGCGGGAGGGCGATTGGCCGCCGATGACGAGCGACCACGCGGTCTGAATACCACGTCGGTCCGGGCAAACATGAGCGCGCAGACATATCGTTTACGGAGAAAAAAATAAACACTGTGTCCGTCACCCCGTATCGGTTTATTATATTAATATTTACCTACTATTATCATCATCATTCGCGCGCGCGCGCACACACACACACACACACACACACACACACACACAAGCGCGTGCGTGTTAATCAGATTCTGGATTTCTGGAGGTGAAGTCGGGTCTTCGCAATGTAAACGGGCCGGATGCGCACGCGCTTAAGCTACATCATAACGTATATTATTACAATAGTGTCTAATAATATATATACAGTGCGACACTGGGCTACGAGCCAACGCGAACATAATACAATATCGTATATGCGATAGCGCACACGCGTGTACACACACTCGCACTCTTGCGACCCCCACGTGTTGGTCTCCGTGTATACGGTTTGTACACGCGTGTGTACCTGTATGTACATATGCAAGTATACGGAAAGGATCAGAAAATTATGCGCACCTTGCGATTACAAATCCTGTCGATGACTTTACACCACACACACACATACACACACACACACACACACACTGCTATTATTTTGCAGTGTCCATAGTACATAATATGCAAGCATATACGCTCGTGTTCGTACACCGGTAATACGATTCTTGAACGTGCGATCGCCGTGTTCGTAAACATGTTTATAGTGGTCGTGGTCGCCGTCGTCACGTGTGCATATACAACACGTCGCTACAGGTAGGTATGTGTATTCATGTGTCGTTTACCCGTGACGGGGTACGTAAAAAAAAAAAAAAGTTAAAAAAAAATAAAATAACCCTTCAGGTGACTTTGATGACGATCAACACGAGGCGTACGTATGCGCGAAGAGTGCGTATTGTTGCGTGTACCTGCAGTGTACCTATGCATAATATTATGTTCGCGAGGCGAATGTGTGACATCCGATAATGTACGACGACGACGACGACGACGTACCCGACGGATATGATTGATCGCTGACGGAGAACGGGAAAAAGCAACGGATATATTTTCAAGATCGCCGCCGGCCAAAATCGATATAACCTTGCGCGTGCGTTCAACATAATAGTGCGGCTATGATGGAAAATGATTATTTTTAAAAAACGGCGGACCGATGAGACATATCGTATGGTTCAGGACGTGCGGGTGTACAAAGAATAGTGCACAAAAGCTAAAATGCAGCGATTTTGGACGACTGATGTATAATTTAAAATTTTACTCATCAATCGCACGATCCACGTCGGTTAAAGAGGGTATAATGACTTTCCGCCGGAATCGAGCCACGGTGGCGTTTAAACGACTTCACATACCGAACTTTGTTGCCGCCCAACATAAACAATGATCCGCTTGTATAGAACGCAAGTAAGAAAACCATTCGATTGCACTGGTCGAAAGGCAAATTCTCAGAAGTGAAATATAAAAAAAATAAAAAACCCAAATAGAAAGTATGTATTATAATATATCGTTTGAAATGCGTAAACGTTGAACTCGTCACACTGGTCGAATATCTACTCGACATTTACGATTTACGATAAGTCTCGTTTGTCTATTATCCGCTTATGCCGAGTTTCAGACCGCAATAACGTATATATTATATTGACATATTGAAACAAATCTCGCGATGTTATTACAAACGCAATGAACATAATCGCAAACACTGGTACAACATAATAGATCGGTGTGCAATAGCTGCACAAGTGTACACCATAAATGAGATACTATTATATTTAATGACTTGAGTTCGCGTCCGACCCCGTAGTTTATCCTGACGACGCGATAACGATACCGTATAATAATAATATTATAATAAACACGAATCAGTGATGTTGGGCAAGTTCTAGAACTCTGGTAAACGTACAAAAACATATTCGTATATTATAAGTATTATTATCATCATTAGTATAACCACCGTATAAGTGTATACCATAATAGTGGTACTATTATATTTAATATAATTAACAAACACCATACCTATTTTTTATATTATGTGACAAAATGACAACGGTAAACCGTAATATTTAAATGAATAGTAAAGTGGTTCTTAAACTGTGGTTCATGAATTTTCGTGTCAGGTGTCCGCGGCTACCTAAACACATAATAATTATACGTAAATATTATAAATGTATACGTTTTTATGTACCTATACTTGTGTAATTTGTGGCATAAAATAATTATTATAATTTCATATTTTATTATGTATTATTATTGGTATGATAACATGAGATATTATTTTTAAAAAAAAAATTGTTATAATCGTATGTCCACGATTTCTAAGCATCTTTTATCGAAGGTATGTGTTCTACAAAAGTCTAAGGACAGCTGGTATATAGTACAATGATAATATGCGCGATTATATTTTTTATTTACGTGTTCATCCGCGGCGGAATGTGTATACGTTGACGATATATTCTTTTTGTCGCGAATACTTGTTTGAACGAAAACGTTTTCAAGACGTACTTTTGTGGTATGCGCACAAAAGGCGTAATAACTATTACTATACTGCGCTTTTATCACATCGCTATCATATCCATTGTAATACATAATATATACTAGGTAGTAGGTACGTAGGAAGAACGTTTTCATTAATCTTTTTATGTACCCACTTCACACCCCTTTTAAACACCAAGATTATATTCCATTTAAAGTGTTCTTGATGGCACTCGTTACATTATATCCGTACTAACACTTCTTTTACATCCAACACTCGTAGTATGGTTTTTTTGTTGTTTTCACACTTTCTCGCACTCTTGTTTTTATTATTATTATTATTTTCACTCCGTCGCGTTGTTTGTTTATTTGAACTTTTATTCCAATTCTCAAATATTTAAATAAAAAAAAAAATAAATGAAAAAGGAAGAATCATTTCATTAATCATTTTTTATTTATAAAATTGCACCCTTACTATGCGTTTCTTTTTTAACGCTGTCAATGATTTGGTCAAAATATTTATTAGTCGTGGTTGATTTACAGTAAAATGTTATGGATTTTTTTTTTCTAAATCTTGGTAATATTTTTAATTTTGTAATTTTTTTTTGTTCAACCTATCATAGTATCTTACATAGTAGTATATACGGCTAAGACGATTATGTTCGTAAAATGTTTATTACGAAAAATATGACGCCTTTTCCGAGTTGAGTACATCTGTACAAGTTGGAGGGTCGTATTTAGTAAGACAGTATACATATAATGTCCAAAGCATGTTGTCAATGATTTTACAACGCAAGGTGAATTGTTAAAAAATATTTTTTATCTTATTAATTTGTTTGAATTGTATAAACAATTGTTATTTCTTGATATTTTTATTGGATATTTATTTATTTTAAAAAAAACCACCTTGAGGTTTGTTTTTATAGGCTCTCCACGAGAATATTTAATGAATATTATTTCAAGGCATGAAATGTATTACAGGTTTATAAATAGAATAGTATAAAATCAAAATAACGAACGCATATTTTTCGAATACACGTTTAAAGCGATGTGTGGCTTAAAAAGGATGCCGAAGGGTAGTGTAAAATACGATTGGGTGATCAGCCTTCGTTAACACGCTGTGTAGGGTATTTTGTCTCGCGTTAAAAGAATAACGATTGTCCGTTTTTTTTTATTATTTTTATTCCAGTATAATATTTTAAATCAATTGAGAATCATATATAATTTACCAAACGTTTAAAAAGAAATCGTCGCGAGAGTCTGGTTTTTATCGAATAAAAAATAAATCGGTTTCCACCGACGTCTGGGTCACACCCTTTTTTTTTTCCAATCACGAATCGATTGTGTTTGAATAATAATAAAATTTAATAATAGGAAAATAAAGAGAGGATGGACCACATCGGGTACTCGACCGGGAGAACAAAAAAAAAAAAAAATATAAAAATAAAAATGTAAAAAACTATATGTATATATATATATATATATATATATATATATATACTTACGTAAAATGAAATATAATAATAAATGGTGGCCATAAGACAACCGAGGAATATGCTAACGAATGAATGACTATCTTAAAAATGATCTTGACGTGCCCTCACGATGATTTATCATTTTTTTTTCTCCTCTCTATATACTCTATGGGCTCACCACCACCGCCGCCACCACCACCGCACCATATACCCGCCTGCCAATTGAAGTCCTAAGACCATTAGAACCGACGGTTTTCAAAAGGAAAACATTCCATTTCTAGTTATAGTAAATACGTACATATATATATTATACAATATACTGCATAGGTTATATATATTTTATATATCTACACGTATACGCCACATGCACTATACATGTATATAATAGAATTTCAGTCAACATATATACATGATGCATATATATATATATATATATATATATATCAATCAAAAGGATTTTATTATTGTATTTTTTTATTTTTTCATATCTATTATTATTATTTCTTTTCTTGTTGTAACTATTATTTAACAAGTTTCGGTCGAAAAAAAAATATAGATATATAAATTATTATCTGGGACGGATTAGATTTTCGTATTAGTGTCGTGTAACCAAGACCTAAAACACGGTCGTACCCGTAATGTCCCGGCCGATGATTTCGGAATGCACGCGTGTGGAGGCCTGCAACTATTATCGAACACAGCGATTAGTGGTTATTTATTGGACGCAGTAATATAGACATGTAGCCTGTTTGCGCACGGACATATTATAGTGTTCTAAACTATATAATATGCGTCTCAACAAGATTTTGCAAGGCCCAGGGCAAGTAAAAAAATTTGCGGACCTTGTTCCTTTCTTGTACACTACGTCCCCATTCTAAATTAATTGTAGATTTTTAATTCAAATGGAAATTTTGTCCATCAATTCGAAAACAAACAATTATTATTAGGTATGTAAATAAAATCAAAACAATCAATGACAAATGTATCTTTCGTAAAAAAAAAAAAATAGGTAACTATTAGTATTTAATTTAGTATTTAAAAATACATTAAGTTCAAACTGAAACTTCAAGTCAGCACGGGTTAACTTTATTTGATTGACCTAAAATTTCTTGCAGTTCATTTTTATGTGTATACACACCAATTTAGGGGGTGAGACCAAAAATATTTTGAAATTGAAAATTAAGGAACACCCTAATATTTATGTATAATAAACATATTAGTATATAATATATTAATATACATACATTATTGGCTACATCAATTGCGATAAGCCGGTAACGCCGAGTATATTTTTAGTTTTAATATACTTTATATTTTCAACGTATCTGGTAGAAATCAACTTAAATTTACTGTGATACTCTGATATTTTGGGTAATATGTTGTTTTAGTACATGTTGGGTAATACTCACGATTGAAAATTAAATTAATTTTTTTGTTTTTGATTTCATTCAGGTGGAAGCACTATAAATAACGGGGCCCCAAAATCACGAGGCCCGGGGTACGTGTCCCGCTCGGCGCTCGCCCCGACGCTTCCTCCGGCACTGGAGACTGTACTCTTTCAATCAGATTTATCGCGATATTGCACTTATCTGCGTGCGTCGGCATTCGTGTGCAAGGAAGGGGTACGCGACGTAAATTAAAATAAAATATCGATTCTGATTTTATTATAATATATTGTACTGTCGAAGCATTGGCAACGTTCCGCAGTGGTAACAACCTACCAACACACGGTTCGTCTCGATCGCGCGTTAATTACATTACCGCTATTCTCGACACGAGTTTATACGCGATCCCCGCGCTACCCTCATCACGACGGTTCCATAATATAATATACAACAATTACTACGTCATAACGGTGATGGTTTAGAACTCTTATTTACGATAGTATCGCGTGTCCGTCTCGTCGGATTATTGTTTATAGTCTAATGCTCAGATGAAAACACAACAGGAAAAAAAAAAAAAAACGAAAAACCAACCGAATTCGAAGAATCCACTTATTGCAACTTGAAACAATAAATATTGCCCTAATACGCGTACATTGAATGCGAGACTAAGAATACACGATGTTATTTTCACATGTAATGTTCAACATTTTTTTGTGATTGATGAGTAGAAATGAATATATTATTTCATAATGGATCGTCCTTATATTTATTTATACAAAAGGTACCTATAGATTCTATAGTATAGACTATAGAGTATTAAAAGTTGCTGCATGCAGTGAACGGAAAATAAAATCAAAAAAAAAATTTTGATAATCCATCGATTGGTAGAAAATTAGAAAATCAATAAAATAATGACTAGAAAATATGACTAATGATCAAATAATATGGAAAATGCCAGCGAAACTAAAAATAAAAACCCAAAGATTATAGTGATTCTGTAATTATATAATATATAATATAATACGTAGGAAAGCGTCAATAAGTCGTTTATAAGGCATTAGAAAACGAAAAATCCAAGTCATCGACATCCATGTTTATAACGAAGCGTCATTGCACATGCATAGTCGTATAAATACATTATAGTTGCAGTCGGACGTATTTTATATCATAATATTATGCATGCGGTTGCTGAAGTTTCTAATAACGAATTGCAGGCGTGTGTTGATGGACATTGAGCACGACGACTTGGTCACATGTTATGTATTTTACGAGCCGGCATATTCTGTAAGTCTGCGCAACGAACTTGATAAATCGCTCTCGTAACAATTATCATTATTACTGTATACTTGCGGTTCGTGCACGCCGTTGGCCTTGAATTTGGCCCGTTTTCTCTATATTTGCATACAACTTAAAATTAGGTACATACGATCGTATCGGCCGCAGTATTATTATTATATACGTATATCGAAACCAAACTCGTGGCGCACACACGCAGTCACACAAGATTTCATATAAAAATCTAAATCCCGTTTTACTTACATTTACATCCGTACACACCGTTCGAGCAGCTAAAATTTCGCCGCCGTATTATCGTTATAACCAAATTTTGGCGTTCAGACGTCGTTTTGTGTACTTTTGTCAAGTTTTCCGACATTATAGAATAACTTAAACATACAATGTTGTTAAGCCGTGCGTAACATAATATTATGAAGTAAAAACAGTTAGTACAGCTGATTCGTGAGAAGAAAAAGCCTATTTTATGTGTTTGTATATCTCAACTTGAACGTGTTTAGAGGTTTTTTTTGTTTTTACTTATTATTCACGTATGCTACACTGATCACGAGTGTCTTTTGACAAAAAACAACAAAAAAACGGCACACATCTGACCTAAATATGCGGTGTCGACGATGATAATAATACTCGCATAACTCGGTGTGCAAAGTTTAAATCGTTTTAACAGGAAGTTCTGTGCCCAGAAAATGTTCGTTTCTGTAGTGCCTCGTTTTCACAACGTCACGTAGTACATATTTTTCAAAATCTTGTGCTCCGAGAAATTTTGTTGGCATTGATTCCGAGACCGGTGAAAAAACGATTCGCGAGCGCAAAAGCATACCGATATATTATACCTGCCTACGTATATATTGTATGTAATTATCATGAAAAGCTTAAAAATTATTTCTGGGGACATAAAAAATTAACGCTGTCCGCGCAGGAAAAAAGCAATCTTGTTTCACTATATATAGTACACTGTCAGACGACAGTTTTTTTTTTTTATAGCTTTTTGGTATACATATATATTATATATTATATATATTGTGCGCGAACTAATGGAACCGTGATGATAATTTATACATAATTTTTACTCACTCGTTTAGAGGTGTCGACTTCGTGAAAAAAAAATAAATTGACAAAAACATGAAAAAAAAAAATATGAAAAAAACGTCGGGTAAAAATAACGCCCGACCGCATTGAAACGGGTCATTTTCAACCGCAATCGACGGAAACGGCCAGAATGTGTGTGCGCGCGTGTGTTGACCAAGAGGTGTATCAAACACATCCATTCTGCGGAGTGAACGATCTCTGGGTTCGCCTGCACATTCTTCCGGAATTTAATTTAAATCAAGGGGACGGGGAGGGGGTAACTGTGTCTAGCGGTCGTCTGCATACGCACAGTTGGTCTTCGTTTATAGCGAGACGGTGGCGTGCGATATAATATTATTATTATACTTATTGTAATAATTATTTTGGACCAGAAGAGACGCCGCCGTCGAATTTCGTCGTTACCGCGTAAAAAGCCGGAAAAATCCGTAATTATTAGCATAATATTTACATATTGTTATAATACCATCATGAGTACTGCGACAGGTGCAGAGTTTGCCCGGCACTATATGCACTGCGATAATCCGCGGCAACTTTTACCGAACATCCGAAGCAGTAAAGTTATATTATAATATAATTATATTACATGCGGACTCGTTTCAATATAATAGGCTGTATATGTATAAAAATATATGCACGCAAAAATAAATTTAATAAATTATGTTATTACAATTCAATTAAAGTGTAAAGAAAATGAACTGATTTCGATTTTTACCCGATTTCCGTTCAAATATTTACAATTTTTTGATTTTTTTTTTTTTTTGTGATAATTTAGTTATACCTTATAATGATAGTATAATAGTCCCACTAGTATCGAATAATCAATACTCAACACATACCATAGTTTCTCGAACTGTTTGTCGTGACCTAAGAATGGGTATCGATTATATTAATATTGATGGATCGAGTTAAATGTTTATATAAATATTGGTAACTTTTTCTGTACACATGGATAGGTAAAAAAAGGATTACTCATCGTTGACTTCCAAATGTTAGTGTTATGGTAGTAAATGGATAGTAGGTATAATACATTATATAAAGCATATGAAGTCCGGGAACCTCTGCACTACATAATATATATTATGCGGTCTAGCTAATATACTGCACGTCGTACTATATAAGTCTATATTATAAGCTATACGCAACGAAAGTTGTCGCGTGTTGCACTATTAAAAGAATATAATACTATAATAACAACAGTGTATAGGTACCTATCGCGTATATTTTATAGCATCACCGCGGTATACCTATACATGTATTTATAACTTTATAAGTGTATACAATAATAGTATATTATTATATACAGGTAGATAGACGACGTAGACTCGTATATACCTATATCGCGTTACAATGCTGCGAAAAAAAAATAAAAATAGTGTATAATACTATATACACGGACAAGTACTGTTATAATTTATTACGTTTTGCGTATATATGTATTATATATTTGTGCGTCGTCGTTCGTCGACTAAAGTATATCTGAAAAAAAAAAAATGCACATATTATATATAGGTGCTATACATACCTGTGCAGTGTATGAGCACGTTATAATACACGTTTGCAGTAAACGGCGTTATTGTTTTTAACGATATTTCGTTTTTAATCCATTAAAAAATGCAAAAACAAAATAAAACCACTGGTAAGGGGGGGGGGGAGTTGCTGAAGCAGCATCGAGAAGGAGGAGACGACTGTATACGATATAATAATACTATAACACATATATTATTGTTGTACACGCGAGCGCGGTTTAATCGCAGCAGTGGCGGCGGTGTGCTAAGTGGAGAGAAGACAAACGCCGTTGTTGAGGTCAGAATAGTAAACCGGGTAGTTTACGACGGCGGCGGTGTGTATACGTACGACGTGCATGGAATATACATAGTTATATATACATATATACGCTGACCATAAAAGCAGTACCCCGGTCGCAGTCGTGTCTATAATATACGTGTATATATTTTTGACCTTTACGACCGGTGTAACCGTCTGGGTATCGGAATCGCGCCCCGAGAATGAAAAATATCGTTATCCCTCTCTCTTTTCACTCCCTTTCTCTTTCGTTTTCTCTCTCTCTCTCTCTCTCTCTCTTTCTATTTCTATTTCTATTTCTCTCATTCCTTCCCTCCTTCTCTCTTTCACACACCTTTTCTCTTTTCCTCCGTGTCCATGCAAACTTCAAACCCGCACAATATGTGTATTATATTTGTACATAAAATCCATGTAGGGGAGGTAGGAGAAATCATGTGAAATAGACCGCGATGCCTCCCCCCTACATACACACACGCACATGCACACCCACAGATATGTACCCATCAGCTTTTGTAAGCTGTCCAACTTTGCGTGTGTACATTCTATACGCGTTTTCGGCCCGAAAAACTTACGGATGCCCGCAGGGAAGTTTTCCGCGCTCGACCCTTCGCACAGCGGACACAACGAGGCACGCTGTGCACACCTTTCGCGTTTCGGGTACCACCGCGACCTTTTCGAACTCCAAAGACCAAAAGGTTGTAGTCTTATTATGATATTTACGTATTTTTCTTTTCTGTGCAACGTAGCGTATATAAGATATGATTCCGACCACCACCACCGCCGTTCGATATCTTATACTGTTTCGTGCGCGTTCCCGGGCATACTCGGCCAATACTACGTATAGTCTAAACATATAAATATAGTATAGTATTGTATATAATTGTTTTGTTATTAATACCCCGTGAATACCGTTAATGTCTATCTCGCGTGTAAGTAGATACATGCGCGCTATGCAAAAGTATTTTAAACATTCGAAAGTGAATTTAATAGCATCTTAAAAGCGTGTTATTAAAATACATATACGGGTGGAAGAAGAGAAAAAAAAATATATTAAAAACGCCAACGACCTCTTATAACATGTACCTATAATAATGTTAAAAATAATATATTCTACGTACTTAAAACTGACGCGGTAATTTGCTGGTAACAAATTATCGTCAAAACACATATTTATAACAATGTTCAAATCGTATTATAGATACATAATATTTCGAAAAAAGTAACTATTATAAGAACACTGTTATAATTACAGCTAATTACACGATGGTTTCGAAAAATAAAACAATCTGCCCAAATAGTACCTTTACGATGTTGCGGGATATGCAGAGCGTGTGTAATGTACACATATTATAATAATATTATATGTAAAGAGTCGTGTAAAATGATGACGAGCGTTTTGGACGAGATCGAGATTCGTGCACGCACCAGTGACAAATGTCCCAAGGCGTTGACGTGGTTACATATAATTATAGTATTAATCGTGTATAATATAATAAACTTGCACAACTACACTGAAACTGCTTGGTTCAATAATAATTGCTCGTACCCTTTTCAAAAGTTCTAAATTTTCTAAAAAAAAAAAAAACGCTGACAATCCGTTAGCGCTGCGTCGAAAATGTTAAAACAAGCAAGACCATTTACACATTTATTGAAATCACGTTGATCTCTTTATGTACAGATTGATTTCAGGTTATATAGGTATCTGGTACTCTCGAATATTATAATATATTATAGATTATATCACTTCGGTAACATTATGATTTTATTCAGCCAATCAGCTTAATTGTATTATATTCATATCATATTTATATGCCATAAATTAGTCATTTATTTTATTATACGCCCCATGTGTGACGTGACCGATTCTTCTTAACGTTCAAGTTTATTGCATCGCAGTAGATTGCTGCTGATTTCGGTATAGAGCATAAAGCAGGTATAATCTATACGTTTGACTCGAAATTTTTTTTTTGTGTTGAATAATCTATTTTCCGAGGAAGACTATGGACTATATAACACGACTATTAGCAGCGGAGCATCAATACAAATTTTGACTCAAAAAAATGTAAAAAATTGATTTTGCTAAAATGTTTACCAAGGTAATATTTTATGTTGATTGACCTGGGAAATTCTGCGAGTCGCTGTAACAATCAAAAAAACAAACAGATATAACTAATATCGTATATTAATCGTAATAATAGTCTAAGAAGAATTAATTAATTTTTGGTTGTCATAGTGACTCGAAAATTTCACTGGATACTTTATATTCATCATCATAAAACCAATACAAAAATATTGCCTAGGTAAACAATAAACAGTAATGAAAAAAGTTAAACTAAAAACTCACACCAAAGTATCGTTAAGGTACCTTATAAAGCTAATCAAACATAGCTAGGGTCTAGAAAATGTAAGATAGTATTCCTTTAAGGATTATACCCCGGCCAAGACTGCTCCGTGCGAAGCCAGGTAATTCAGCTGGTATTATAATAATCGAATAAACACAGCATTGTCGAACACGGTCACGCGTACAACAATATTATTATTATTATTATTATTGAAATTTGTACCCGCGTATATAGTATGATATTCTCTATAAATGCCAGTGCACGGGTTAGATAAATATAACATTTCATTATAATATGCTACAAGTGTAGGTGGCATATAATATATTATTATTATATTGTTAATATTTTTTTTTTAACTGCATGAAAATAGATCACGACCCATTGGGCCGTGTTCGCGTCCGTGCAGTGCGCTGCAGACCCGTAACGGACATCGTGGAGCAGCAGAGTCAGAGACCTTATACCGTATTACATACTACAACCACACAGTATAGGTATACTATGCGCCGCGGAGAAAGAGCACCGAGGGGGTCTTCAATAAAACCAAAGCCGCAAGTTGACCTCATGATAATAATAATATATGGTATATAATATTATACACACTGCAGCAGCGGTGTGTATACGCGCGCGCGTCAGTGGATGTAAATAAATCTAAACGACCGCGGCGGCGTGTGCGCGTGTAATGGAAACGAGGATTGATGAGGGAAGACGCGGCGAGAAAAGTGTAAATTGATGATGATTGGAATTTGACCTTTTATGATTCGTCGGGTTCAAAGTGATTAAGTCTTGGGTGTACCTATTTGATTTTTTTTCCCAACGCGCAATTGGCTTTTTATATACTTTACCACACGCCAGTGTATCGTGTCGTTATACACATAGGTGTACAGTGTACATAATATATAGTGTATTCCAATATAACTTTACCACGTTTGATGTACGTACCTGTGTACGCAGGCCCGTATTTAGGAGGGGTAGGGGGGAATTGCCCCCCTGGAGGAACTAAGAGGGTCACCAGGGTAAATTAGGGTAAATTAATAAATTAGTATTCAGTCACCATAATTATAACTTTAAAATTATGTAAAATGTTTTGAGATTCTGAACAGAGTGATGGAATCTATTGGTTTTACAATGACAAGCAGTTTTTTTCTTTATTTTTTTCTTTTTTTTTGTCTGTCATCGAGTTTTGGCGCAGTAAAAATGCTTCAATTTCTTCATACAATAACTTTTCTGAAAGAAATTTTTTATGTGCCCTGGGGTGCCAAAATTCTAAATACGGGTCTGTGTGTATGCAACCATGTGCGAAACCACAACATGCGTCGAATTGCACTCGATGATGTTGTTCAGGTGTACACTCTATACACGTTTTTCGATAACTAATGGGAAATAATCAATTAGTGAAGATGAGAAGACACCCAAAGACGTACTCATCCTGTTGCGTTGGTGCTCATCTGAAGCTCAAACGCGTACTGTAATTTTTTCAACCGTTCGTTTGTCACATGCAATTAAAGAAACCGTGAAAATGTCTTGAGCGTGTATGTCACGAAAAACGGTTTGTTCGAGAAATCCGGTGAAGCGTTTATGGATAATTTTTGTAAAATAATCATAACACTAATAATTATTCCAGTTGCCTTTGACTAACATTAAATAAAAAAGTTATAAAAATAAAAATAAAAATAAAAAAAACTGTGATATCTAACAGTAGTAATTTTGGTATAAAAATGTACCGCCAAATAAAGAGAAAATAGTATGTTAATAATTCATAATTAACACCAAACAATATTATACATAAATAGATTAGTAACAAAAAGGATTATATTAAAACCGTGCAGTGAAAATAGGACGGTATATATTATCTGAATGATTGCATGTGACGGTGCAGGTGCTGTGGTAATGGTAAAGTTGATGGGAGGTGAATATGACGGTACACAAAAGTGGTAATACAAAATATAAACCACGGTATTATTATAACAGTGTACCTATAATGCAAACACCAACAAAAATGGTAAATGTCCTGCACGTTATGTTGAAAACTTTAAGTACGCATAGCATTTACAAAATTCAAATCATTCAACGGTACGGGAAATTTTCAATTTGTATTTATGGTCCGAGAATTCGCGAACGTCCTGTATAATGTACCCGTTATCAGGGTCGGTGGTGGGTAAGACGACTCAGGCCTAGGGATGGCACCGAAATCGCTTTTTGAAATTTCACACGTAGTCGTCAATATTTTTGTAATATTATTTTTTGAAAATATAAAATACTTATATCTATTAGTACTTACAGAATTATTGATAATAATGATTATTTTATTTAGCCATAAATTAAAATAATTAGTAAGTTAATATAATAAATAAGTTTATTCTAAGTTGAACTGAATGTATGTTTTTTGTTGTAATATTTTGGGTGAAAAAGACGCCAGTTGGCATTTTAGACTGGGGCGTCATTTAGCTCTGCCGCCACTAACAAAATAATACTACGTAGTACCTATTTAGTCGTATTCTACATATATACGTATAATCTGTTGAAACAACACGATTATATTCAAATTGATTACATATTTTTTTATTTTTTCTTCAATCAAAATCCATTTGGTTTCCATTACGTATACCTGCGACAAAGATAATATTTTCGAAAAATTAACCATACAATATTATTACTATACACACATTTTATACCCGTAAAGTGGTGTGAATATTGAAATGTAGCTGATATTTTATAGGTGTGCGTTATCATATTACATTATGTACAATAGCTGACTACGGTTTACAACAAACGAATATAGTTATAATATTATGCTGTATTAATTTTCAAGACAATACATATCGTGTGCATAATATATATGCGTTTTATTCCCCGATACGTATGACCATCGGAGCGATCTGCACGCTGTGGGAGTGGCGTGTGGTAATTTTCGAACATCGTTCCGGGAGAATAATGACTTACTGTCATCGTATCTTCTCCGCGTGTATATACACAGAAGGCTGGATTTACACGTAGACCCGTGACTCGTGAGGCTCGGACTTAGGGCAGCAAATTTTGTAGGAAATCGAGAAAATAAAATCATATAAATATTTCATGCATTTATGTAACTGCATAAATCAATACTATATAATATATTATAATTATACTATTGACTTAATTTGTTTACAAAGAAATAAAATTATTTTAGTAAAAAATACTAAATTTTTTTTTTCTTCCTATGATAGAAGCGCCATATTTAAAAGGGCCTAGGGTGGAAACTGTTTTAAATCCGGCACTGTGTGCAGTGTATACGCGTGAGATAGGTGTCATAACGTGCGTTATGCGCAGTATAAATACGTATCTTACACGCATACATTGTACATAGTGCGACGCCCGCGTATTAAAATATAGTATTTAGGCACCTATATACTATGCGCATAGGTGCGATTTGGATGGAGGGGAGGACTTGACGAAGCCCCTCCAAAAATTCACTCTAGTATCCTTCATTGGCGATCTAATGCACATAATGCTGCGGTAAACGTTGTTTGAAAAGCCCCTCCGAGTCAAAAACTGAAAACGCGCTTATAACTATGCGCGTATAAGTATAGACACATATATATATATATATATATATATATATATCATGTTCTCAATAAGACTATTAATTAAATCGTATACAAGTAAACTGTCAAGGTGGTGTGCGGCACGAACTACGGCGGCGGCGACGTGCGGGGATTTCGTGTTCTGAGCATATTATAATATATTGTGTGGTGAGAACGTGCGTACTTGTTCGTTCGCGGACTCGCGAGGTCCGATGAGTGCCTAGGTATTATAATATATATTTATATATACATATATATATATATATACCTACCACATCATGGTTTATTGGCAATTAATCGATCCGCGTGTGATTTTCGGCGGATAAAATAAATAATAATTCAAACGATAATGTAACGCACGGAAAATAAAACGTAACACACACACACTCACACACACACACACACACACACACACACACAAACACACACACATATATATATATATATTATTTTTGAATGCCACATTGCAGCTCCGCGTGCGAATTAAAATATACATTTATACGCGTGTGTGAACTGTGAGTGTATAGTGCGTTTACGTAGTGTATAATACGATGTGATCCGTACACATAATATAATATACAGTACAGTCATGGTGAAATGAATCGACAAAATCGAAACGTTACGTGTCCATATGTACGTATTTATACACTATATTGGAACTCGGGTATAAAATATGAACAGTATTATCGACGCGCGTGTGTTATCAACCTGCACAGTTTTTGTCTTAAAGTACTAATATAGTAATATAATTGCATGGCGTGGCGAAGTGGTTAGCCGCACCCGCTAATTAGTGCTGCGATTAAGCACCGTCCGGCGTCGTTAAAACCGGATGGGTGACCATCCGGGTTTTAGCGACATTAACCATGCCACGTATACACATACGTGTTCCAAAAACCCACAGTAATAACAATCTATCAAATTCAACATCCAATGGCCTCAGTTGCCGCGGATTAACTAATAATAAAAAAAAGCAATATAATATATAATATCATTGTGTATGGATACGTATATTATGTTAGAATACTGATACGTTATACATGTGTACGCATTGTGAGATTGTTATATACCTACGTCATTATTAGATAATTCGCAAACGAACCTACATATTATTATACGAAAAAATGAGCAGAAAAAAATAAAAATTAAAAACGCAAACCTTATTGAAACGTTATTAATCTAAGGGGTAATCATAAATAATCGTGTCTGAACGCCGTATCCGTGAATGCCTAATTTGGCTTGCAAAATAATATGTTTCATTATCATATACAGATAATATTCGCGGTTCCGAGTGTACCTAATATTCGGAACGGAATGGTATTATACACGCTCAGAGATAGAGGATTATGATATTATAATTGTACTTAGTATACCGATAGTAATCAGTCAAATATAAAATATTAAATGGTTTCACATGTTTTCGGTAAACCGGTCGTATTTTTTTTTATTTTTTTTCCTCCATCGCGTTAATGGATCTACAACTTCCTAATAGCTCATTCGGTATATAATAATGTATACGTGCCGCATAAACACCTAATTGTAGCAGTTTTAATGTAAAATCACATTTTCATTGTGAACGTTTTATGAAAAACTATTTTTTAACTTCCAATAATATACCTATACGCATAAATTATACACGTGTGCGTTCGTGAGCTGTTGTAAGTGTGTGATACGTAAAAACTGTTCACATAATGTTATGATAGTGTATTGCTACAGATTTATACTGTTACTACTAACTTTTAAATTGATTCCGGAGCGAATGATTCGCATAATTACAAGGAGCACTCTTTATATATCTAATCGTATTTTCAAATCCATCATTTCCGATTAGATTACAATATACTATAATATTATATTCAATGCATGTGCGTATTACTACCTATATATATATATAATATATGTTATACTGAAAATAAAGTACAATTATTATTACTGATAAGTAAAAAACGCATAATATAATAATATATAAGTAATAATATATAAATCTGCACCGAACCATCAATAATATTATAATAATATACAGGTGGATTATCTTGATTATGTTATTTTTTTAGCTTGGAGTATAACAGATATACCTACTTAGGTATACTTTTAGTAATATTTCTTCTACGTATAACGTATGTACAAGCGCGCGTTTTATCGGTCAATCAATATAAAATTCACGCGTTTAATAACAAAATTATGGCTCATCAATTACTGTACGTTTGAATAATTCAATGAAAGCCACGCTCATTTTTTATGCGTTCTCTCTTCTAACGTTTAAACACTCCGCAATTTATTGAAAGTAATTTCGTTCGTGTTGCGCCGAGTCATTATATGGCAAGAGAAATCATTGTTTTCAAATTCCCGGTGTTTCAAATCCGTATGTGTACAGTCAAGAGCTGAGGTTAAAACAATGATTCTCAAAACTCGTGATGTTGACACGTTCGTCACGTGCGTCGTGAAAAAAAAAAATAAAAATCAAACTCAAAACGAACAAATTTCGACTAATCTATCTTTATTATGTAGTAAGAAAAAAAAAAGTATTTTAATACAGCTGAACCGGCTTTGGACTGTTTATGAAGATACATATTATTAGGAAATTCGTGGGTTGACCGTCATTATAATAGAACATCATTTTTCCTTTTTTTTTTTCTTCTAATTAATTTAATTGCATTTTAGTTGAATACATTAAGACCGAGCGAGAAAGGAACGGGACGGTTGTAAGGACAGGAAGTAGCTAAATTTTATTTTATTTTTTTCGAAATTACAAAAACGATTGAACTTTAATGAACTGTATATCAGACCGTTTGGACTTTGTACGCGGGAGTGCGATACAGACGAAATACGATAAGCAAACCAAAGGGAGAATATCTGTAGGAACATAAAAATCTTGAGGAAAAACGTGTTGCAAAAATAATAATACTAATGATTCAAACCTGCATAATATTATTACTGTATAGTGGGCGCCCATAAAATATAAACGACATTATAATATTATATACAATAATGTATTAACATAAAATTTAAGTGCATGCGGAATCTTTTGTACGGAACCGAGTAAAGTCTGTGCTGAAGCGTATATACAATATATTATATATTGGCAATGCTCATCGAACTGTCTGATTTTGATAAAAAAAAAAAAAGAAAAACGCGTTGTTTTGTCAGGAACCGTGCGTGTGTGTTTGTTAAGACGATGACGTCCGAGGGCATGCCCATGTCCCTTAATTTACGCGTATGTAAAATATACGACTTGATCTCTCTTTCTCACATTATTTAAGTATATTATAGTGCAGATATTGTGACCACGCACACTATATCCGTCTCGAATAGCGTTACGATACCGATGACGACGTACAATTGAACTATATCGAATTCACACGCCATTTCACGTCCAATTACAATATCGATGAAGTACCAAGTTTCTCTCTTGTACGAAACTGCTGAAAACATAATATACTCGTATACATATAATTATAAAGTTAATCGTGTACCTTATCCTGCACTGCACTTTTGGATTAATTCATACTCGACTATGATAATAAGGAAACTGAGTTTAATTTACTTTATTTGTACAACGTTCGAGGATTTTCATGTTGACAATTTGTTATACTTAATATTATACCATATACATGTAGGTACATACGTCAATATACATACATTCAATGTTTGACGTTGGCAACTATAATTATACGCAAACACGCCGACCAGCTATATGACGTCATTATTATTTTATTTCACGGTATTGCAGGAAACCAACAATCTTCTAGCTCAAACTGTTGAAAACGTTAAGAACAATATTACTACTAGCTCGTGATGCAAACCGCGTTCACGAAGGGAAAAGGGGAGCTGCGGTATCAACGTCATAATTCAACGAGCGAGTATATTTATTATTATTATTCATTTTTTTTTTCGTCTAACAAAATGTCAACGTATATGTATTTAAAGTTTAAACGGTGAAAGTAATACATTATGTTTGATGAGATCATATCCTGCGGGAATTATTTACACGTGTGGTCAATTGCGGCCTAATAGGACTAATAAGACGGAATATCATAAATGTGTGTATACATATATTTATATAACTATAGAGCGTTTATAATATCATTAAACTCATTTCACTAGTCGAGCATGTCGCGGTGTGTGTCGATTTATCAGAGTTCAAATGATGGCATCGTCGATGTGGAGTAGCGCTATAGTCCAAACCGTGTATATAATATCATATACATGTATATATTGTATAAGTTTATTTATAACATACTTAATGATCGTTATTTGAGTAAATTGCTTTGGCGTTAGTATAACTGTTTATTGGTAGTATATTTTATATAATAATTGAGGGACAATAATTGGTAGATGACATATGTATTTAACCAAAATGATTCAATTATGTAGGTAAATGTTGTTAAAAATAACATTTTATATTCAAATCTACTACTTTCACCGGTCAATGGCGTAATTTACACTAAGACTGATGGCAAATGATGATAAATCTTATACTTTTTATAATAATTAACAAAATGATAATCATTATTTATTACATTATATTATTAGATATTTATACAATGGTTATTATGACTGTAGCACTTAGAATATTGCACAACATTTTCACTGCCCAACTATTGCCTTGCATGTATACACTTTTTATTGTCACAATTACATTTACGGAAGTTAAATTTGTTGATAAATAATCTTATAAGTTCATTATATAGTGATAGTTATTGAAGTTTTGCGAATATAAGTAAATAAATTCAATTTGAGCCCTTAAATTAAATGCTGAAAGTAGAACTGGTTTAGTTATAAGTCTTCTTTTTTTTAATAGACTGTTTTACTTGACAATTTCAACATAATAATCCTAATTTCTTAACTATACGACAATTACCTTTATTGTTACATTAAAAAATATATTTTTTTTTTTTAACTCAGCCAACATCCTATTTCTATCACCATGTCATACTGCCAAAAGTGCCGTGTGAATTACATCAAATAACTCGTCTACAATATAAAATGTCAGAATCATTCTCATGTATAGTAAAATTGAGTTTTCGTTAGTAGATTATCTACGTTTGTTATGATACTTTTGGCTAATTATGTCACACACGATTATCACAGCACATCCATAGAAAAGACTCATACCTGAATACTGAACTTATTTAGTTATAATAAAAATGATAATTTAAAGTAGGATAATTAAAAATCTAAATTTACATTTTTCTCACCAAATCAATAACATAAAGTTTTGGTATATTCAATACTTATTGGTGCGAGTTGACCACTGTTAATTTGGTTAAATAACACTAAATACATAATTTACTGATTTAACTGGTAATAGACATCAACACCCGAATGTCTACAAATACAGCATTTACCAATTTTCAGATAAATTACGTCTTTCATCATAACATATATATATATATTTCAAACCGTGGAATGATGAGACGTTTACACGTTTTACATAAACGCGCAATAAGAGAATAATAAAAAATATATAATACAACCGCTAAAATATTTTATAAATACCTTATAGGAGGGACTTCCGGAAAATATCGTGATTTCTTTAATGAACGAATTAATCATGAACAAAAAAAAAAAAAACTCTACTCATTCCTCTTCAATGCGAAAGGCGAATAATAATCCTTATGAAATAAATATACAATTACTCGTAAATTCTGATCATTTTTTCTTTCTTTTACAGGATATTTATGGTGAATGCGTTGTATTGTAACGAGAAAGAGCGTTGGTTCAATACACGATAAATAAGCGAACAAAAAAAAAAAAATATAAATAAATAATAAAATAAACATCAAAACGATTTGTTTGTACTATCATAAAGTTGCGAGCAAAATTATATGACGAATAAAATTCAAGCCGATAAAAATTATGGACTTTTTTATTGGATCAATAAACAAACGTTTCGGCAAAATAAGATCACGCATGGACTCCCCTAATCCTCTAAAATGATAATAACATAATTTATAGAAGTATGAAACAGGCAGTTTTCGGGTATAGTAATGCATATTTCCGCTGTATTCATCTACTATCCACTGTTTATAGTTGCGGTCCGAAAAATATAATTTAATTTCATATGCGAATCTTAAACATGCACGTTAATAATCGTCGTTTTATATTACACTTTGCGATTCATTTGACCGCTATATTATTATACATAGAGATTCACTGTATTAACTTGAAATATAAAATATTAATATTAATATATTATGCGTTTGTATTATTATCGTGAATACATTTGTAATTCTTGTTTTAAGACGGCAATACTTGTGCCGCTAAACCATCAATCACATTCTATAAATATAAGAATATTATTTATTCGTGACTGTACCAAAGTATAATCAATTTTAGCTGTTTTTATTTTTATTTTCCTTTTTTTTTATTTTTAATAAAGTCGAAATTTTTAATTTATTCTTAATGATTGGATATTAACCGTTGCTAAAATTATTATTAATCACTGTGCAATACAAGTAATTAAAAAAAATAAATATGTATCCGCCACGTTTTCGTGCGTTTTCTACGCGTACGTCTACTAGGTACTATACGGCCGCACATACTGTTCGTAAAATATACAATTATACCTATATATTATATTATGTATTTCGTGTTTAAAATGTGTTGCTGAACAAATATTAAACGCTTATATTATATGATGTTACGTGACTGGAAATAATTGAAAACCGATTACCCACGATCAATGATTATTTAAAAGTTTAGTAACGACGAGCGGTCGTATACACGATGAAAGCTGCGCAGTGCGTTAAAATCATGCGTCAAAATATAATGTACAGTTGCAGTGTAGTATCGCGGACGACGCACGTGCAAAAGATCAAAATACCGAAATCATCCTCCTCCGGTTGGCGTGGTGTTCAAATAATGATCGAAAAATGTCATTATTCATACTTACGCGAACGGAATGTGACGAGCTGTAATTTGATTTCGTCCATTATCGTGCACATAATACAAATATACGTATATATATATATATATTATGCACCTACTTAATATTATATTATCTAGAGGACCGTAAATATATAGGTAGGTACATCGAAATCAATTTCGGACGCCGTACGATGACAAAACGTAATAGAATTAATCCAAACCGTCCGAGGAATTATCGCTTCTTCTTGTACACATATTATATGACTACGTTATTATATATACGTATATTATAACATTATGATTATTGTGTGCCGTATACACCATCGAAGACCTTGTTCTGACCACACAATTACACAAGAGTTATTGACCGTAACATCTTTTATGTACAACAACAACAATAATAATATGTACGCACGCTTGTGCGTACCTAAATGTATGTAATATATAGATGTGTATGTAGTTTATTCCGTGTACACAGTAACACCGGGAATTCGAATAATGGACCTAATGACGATAAAATATCGTTTTCTCTGTCGATTCGAAATATTCTTGAAATCCACCCGTGTAAGGTATATTCGATATTATTACAGTGTGCACCGCGCGCGTTTACATGCACACACAATATATTATATAAGAATGTTTATAATATTATATTCAAATACATATTTTTCGTTACGTCCGTCAAGACGGAGATTTCCCGATGGGATCGGTCAAACTGTCGGACGCGATAAGATTACTCAGCCAACACAACAATGGTCGTCGTCATATACGCGTGTACCGTAGTTGGTTACCGTAGGTTGTAAAAACTAATAAAAAAAAAAAAAAATCTAAATGTAGTTATATTATTATTATTATTATTATTATTATTATGGACATAGAACATAGTGGATATACTCCAGGAATCAAAGATGTTGATTTGGAGGAACGGGGAGGGGGTGGGGTTAGCGAGGGGTGCAGTGGAGGAGACTGACAGAAGTTTTAACGAGAAGAATAATGATTAATGACGGAATAAAAAGAATATATAAGTAATAATATTTTATATGTTTATGGGGAATGTATAGTAGGTATTACATGCAGCGCATACACTTTTTCATACAGCGAACATTTTGGGTGTGCGCGTGCGCGTACCAATGGGTTCCTTTTATCATATTATATATGTATATAGGTAATATTCTTATACCGTCGTGGTCAACTCGGCTTACGTCTCGGACCGAACGTTTAATCAGATGATTTCGTATAATGCATTGGTGTGCCGGATTGGCTTAAACGAATATTACAATATATATATTATTACATTAAATATGACCGTTAAAATATTTTATTACTCCAACAATGCGTGTGCGACTTTTTTGGTTATAATTACCAATTGATATTATTTTGCATGCAGATAATAACAATACGACAATTAATATCGACAATTGGAAAAAAAAAAAATAAAAAAAAACATAAGACTATGATGCGGACTCACCGAGTATTAACTTGACGGATTGCTGTACTTAATGCAGTATTTTTAACGCCAAGTGAAATTTCTTCTTGCATAAAAATATCGACAGTTTGCACTTTTGGACATGGATTATTTTTCCATATCGCTAAGGATCATGCTAAAATGCTTTCCTAAGCATCAAGTATGTTTATGTGACGTTCGTCTAGTGAAAAGTACTAATATTTCATTTAGTTTTCATTTAGTAAACGCATAGGTAGGGAAATCGTATTAAAACAATATGTTAATCTATAATTTTTACTACAATATTACTATGACATCCAAATAGTTATTGGGAAAAAGTCACTTTTACTCGTTTGTATTGTGTTTTGATATTTAATATCAATTCATAATATCAAAATCATATTGATATAAGTGACTTCGTCTCTTGATGACGACAATAATAGGTGTGATATTTCTATGACGCTATCACACTTTATAACAATATTATTAATCGTGCAGGTCACGTTGTATCGGCTTCATCGTTAAATTATAATAGATATATCATAATTATGTATATCAATATCATGTAAGTACATGGCTTTTCATTTAAAGCATCTGAAACTTTAAAGTCCATCGTATTCTCGTGTAGTATACAATGTATAGAAAAACCTGATGCGCATGTTGTTTTCGAGCAAAGTATATTATAATATATTAAGTATATTAAACTTGAGAAGTGGTTTTAACTTATAATACGATAATCATATTGAGCTCGAATCACGACAGTTATAAGTGTTCGATTGCTATAGTTCAAGTAGGTTTTCATATGTATACGAGTATATTCTATCCGTTGTCAGTTATTATAATTGTTTATTTGATCATTGGACGTATTTATTTTTAACTTGAGCTTTATAACAGTTATAATACGCGTTGTTAACTCCGTATACCTGAACTTGAAATGTAATACACTTTTTTATAGTGCACACATGAATAATGATCAAGGAAACACCTTAAGGATACGAATAATTAAATATCTATGTGAATGGCATTTTGCATTGAAAAAATAATAATTTATTAGTACTTTCGCCTTGTACACATATTCATATTATGCCGGTAATACAATAATAAATAAAACAATATTTACAACTTGAATATAGGTATACACACACATACACACACGCACACACACACACATACACACACACACACACAAACAAGGTATGCGATTCAATATTTTATAAAAGTATATATTTATAATATTTAGCTATACAAAAATATTTAACAGTACGAAGGTATATTATACAAAGTTAAGAAATTAGAAAGGGTTCTGAAATGTCGACCGTTTTCATTTACCAATGGCTTTCATGATTTTCTTGTGATCTCGACTTATCCATTTCAAATTTGATTCGATTTTCCCGTGTTTTTCGTCTAAAGCAGTTTTGAGATCAGCCGAATTGACAGACGCCCTTAATTTATTCATCTACACGAACAGGAAAACGGAATTTATTATTATATACATAACGACAAAGTTTCGAAAAAAGTAAAAAAAAAAACTTTGCTTGCCCGATGAAAATAAAAAAACGGTATTCTTTATTTATATTATTATTATTAGTATTATACGATGATATAGTTATTACCGCTTTAATCTCGTCGTCTGTAACTACTTTTGATGCCAACACAGAGTACGCGAATGTAGCTAGTTGATGGCCGTCGTTCAGCGCCAGGATCACGTCGAGTTTGTGCGACAGAAAATCGGTAAGGGTCCGAACGCCCTGTGGAGTGGTCGCAATGTTTTCGAAGACTGTTTTGAAGTTTTTCGCGCTCACTAAACCGGTGCCTTCCAATTGCAGCGGGTTTAGGTGGCTAAAACAATGTGCAAACAATTTTTTTTACTTGAAATATTATAATAGACACCGAACTTTACGTCGCAAACGCGTGAACAACAGTATTATAATCTAAATATACTCGGTTAACGAATCATTATTATTATTATTATCATCATGTAGAATATTGTAAGAAGGTAAGTAGTACTTGAACAGCGTTTGAACGTTTTCCGCGCAAGCCAACGCTCTCAGAACGATTTGTCTGTGTGACTGCGACTGTGCGGCCTTATAGAATCTGTACACTTTCGACCATGCCGTGAAACCACCTCTTTTCATACCCTCGCATAAAGCAGCTTCTTCCATTTCGGACGGTAGACTATAGGGAAATATAAAAACAAAAAAATAAAAAAAATTTAAAATAAAAATCTTTGATAAGAACCAAAAAATACGCGCCTGGGTGGTTTGATAATGATTAAACGATTTAAAAGTTAACACGTCATAATACGAACGTGAATGTATGTACACACTAAGCGATATGCACATTCCCGTGTTTATATTACACTACGATTTATTAATATATACGATGTGCGCACATAATACGCTGCACAATACAAGCATTGAAGCATATAATATAATATAATACATGTGTATAATAATATGTAATTGTTTCGAGTGACCGATATAAAAACTCGAAATTCTTTCATGTTGTACAAACGGTATTTTTTTTATTTTTAATTAATTTTTTTCATTAATAATACGACCAATCGAATTTCAATTTACTATAACAGACGATGTATAAATCAATCCACGAAAATGTTTTATTTTTTTTTTTCCAAAGCGTATGAAATGAATCCGCGAATGGAAACTCCATACAGCGCACAAAATTATTTCGTATACCGTATACCATTTTTATTAAAACAATGGTAAAACGCGAGTCCAATCGTATAATATTACGTATTATGTGTTCTACCGTGGATAAAACAAGTCCGTTTGGAAAACAGCGGTTTTTGGACGAAAATGTCACGAATCCACCACCAGAGGGGCGATTGTACAGGTGATCTGCAAATTCCCACTCGTTCCGGTCGCCCTTGACTTCAAAGCGTACAATAAAAAAAGTAATAATATATTATAATATTATATTATCTTATCAATCGCACTAACATGTTGCCGAGACACAACGTATTACGTGAAATACATTAAAATATAATATTGTTATTATATCCTTGAATGAACACTTGAATGAACGTTGAATGAAAATATAGTTTCGTGTTGACTTGTGAGCTTATATACTTACGCTCTAGAGATAAGTTGAAAACTTATTGAAATTTAGGTTAGATCGAATATAGTTATTAAGTGTGCAAATATACTACATGCAGTATATTACACGTTCGCTTGTTATCAGATCATAGTATGTCAATGTAACCACTCGACTGTTGGTATTTGCGGAGCGCTACCGCCTAAATTCTGGAGTTTATGGGAAATCGAGATACCACATCAGAACCAAAATATACTGTATGCCGTACGGAATAATAATATTAATATGAATAAATTGTAGGCCTGATCCTACGGAGATTCGTGTTCTTGCGCTATTATTTCTTTGTCGCTTTCATAATAGGTTTCAACATTTTTCCCGAAGATTACCATTAATTTAATCAATTAAAATGTTATGTCCAACCACCGTACTAAATACATATTATATAACACATAACGACGTGATAAAAATGAAACTACTACGATCGTTGTAGGTGCTTGTTCCTCGTGTTAAAAATACTCGCAGTACTTATAATCAACCGCAAAATCGTTATACGCGTATTTATAGATATTTGCGTATCGACCGATGTGACTCGTGTGTATATTGGTTAAAACACGAAATCAAACCTAATATTAACACTCTATGGCCGTGTTAAATTGTTATTATTGTTAACTATTATATATACGTATACGCGTTGTCATCACGTGGATGATCCTGTGCAAATCGTTCGAAACTCGCATCCTGTATAATAATAATAATAATAATAAAATCATCGCGTGATTACTTACCCGTGTCCACTGGTCCACGCGTCAAAGTGTTCCAACGCCAACTCCTGACAGCGCGAGTTGCCCAGCTTGCACGTCCACGCAAACAGTTTGCTCCAGCCGATTTTCGTCGACTCGTTATCGATCTTGTTGGCGGCCAATTTGTCGTACAAAATCCCCGCCAAGCCGTTTGCATACTCCTGCGGTTGACAATACCCATGAATCGGCGTAATATTGTGTTTTTACTCAAATGATTTTGTCATTGTGTGTTTGGATGTGTGGAGAGGTGAGAAGGTTATGGAACTTCAAATTAAACCATTGGATTAGCTTCGAAAAATTATATAATTGATTTGGCTCCTGATTTCATATATCACCAAATAATTTTACAACGTTTTGGTAACCAATTAGTATAGAAAATAATTTGTATTGAAGTCAATTAAACAGTATCTTTTTGGGCAAAACTACCGATTACCTATAATTCGAGAGTTGATTCAATTGCGCTGATTGTTTTTATTTCTTCATAAATATAATATACTTCGTAGGTATTAAAATATATTATATTATTCGATGTTGAAAAGAGGTCATATGTATATAACATGTAAATGGGAGATCTATCCCTCTGCCCACACCCCGTTTGACAGCCAACTAACCCATCTGGCCTATATACGTGTATGTGTAATCGAGGTGGTTTTTTTCAACCGTGTTCAACTCACTTGGAACTTTTGATGTTCCGCCGGGTAACGCCGGAGCCCGTCCATGGTCGACGACAATCCGTTGATTGCGGAATTCCACGGCACCACGTGGTCTTCCATCAGTAGGTATTCGAGCAGCGATATGTAATAATCGTACGGCACGACACCGGCTCTGGACAGGTGACATGCGTCGTTTACGATCTGGGCTCGGTTCAGCACGTGAATGCAGTGGGGCTTGGTGATCAACTGGATCAGCAGCAGCTTCCAATTCTTTTCATCGTAGTTCACCCGGTAGAAACCTATAGATGTATCGGTGTACATTATAAACGTCATGTGCACGCGCGTTTCACACCTAATCGCAGGTAAATAGCTGCACTAAACCGCAGTGGCGTATGTATGTTCAACAATCGGGGTAAAATAAAATATGGTGGGTACGGACGGGAGGGAGTCGATTTGTAATCTTCTATAATATTGTTTTGAATATTTTAGCCACGATAATTTCCGGGGATGCCATGAACCTCCTTCCCTCCCTCGCACAGTACACGGAAACGTCGCTAAGAGTGTACCATCTTATACTATGGAACTTCCCCCGCCATCGCCCACCCCTTCGTTGCTGCCCCTTTGTTGGCTTACCGATCGATTGGATGTTGAACACCATCCATCCGGAATCTGTGGGCATGGGTATTACTTGATGTTCGTCCTCGGGCTTCAGCCAAACGGTCGGCGTCACCTGGTCGAAATCTCTGCTCTTCTCCGTGGTGTACGTCAGACCGACGAACCATTTCGTGCGGTCCGTTCGGCGTGGAATCGACAGCGAAAAACGCTTCTGGAATATCGCGATTATTACAGACACGCGCGCATTCCGACGTATGTGTATATACATAATACAACTTATGCGAAACATCCGAACCCGTCGGAATTTCCATGTTATTATAGATGTTATACGAGCGTATTATACCTGCGTCACGATGACCGCGGAACCGTTGTCAGTCGAACGGACGTTGATCAACGGATATCCGGCTTGATCCGTCCACAAGCGCATGCACTGGTCGACCGTGATCCCGTCGTTGATGTTGATATCGTTGTCGTACAACACGTTGTCGAAAGCATTCCATAATTCTTTTGGTCCCGCTTCGGCGTATCTGCAGCAGCAAAACCGCGTGTACGACAATATAAGTTTAATACGAAAATTGTATGGTAACAGTTTGGTACTTCCGATAGTATAATATATTAAATAAGTATATGAGATCTCGCAAACCTCAATAGAAATAAAGACAAACCCGAGTTGGGTCCCAGATTTCAAAAACCGCATTAATTGAGTTAGGACGTATTTTATGAGTTATATGAGTTGGGTCTTGCCTATTAGCGTTACCCAGATGAAACTATTTGGAGGTTGGTTAGAATGTCTCCCAAAAATGTTGTTTTTTGTTACGTTATGGTCTAACTCTAAAGTGAAAATTATTAAAATATTAAAATTATTATTAAATTAGCTTGATTTTAACTTAAAATATTGTGTCTTTCTTTTTATCGTAAATATTTGTGTTATAATAAGTTAAAGCTAAGAAATAATTTTAAATGACACATTTAACATTGAGATAAGATATTACCTTGAACTATAATTATTTTATTTTATATTTTATTAGATTGACCTAATTCGAGTATTGTCAAAAAAGACCGCGGACCTATCTCGTATTTTACCCAGAAATGATGTTATAATAATATTTTAATACTGTCATAGTAATATTATTCACAAGTATACATTTTTGGACGTCATATTTTGGACGTTTTTCGAATTTCCGTACGTTTTAGTGTATCAGCTGCGTTTAATTTGAAAATATGAATGCTTCATATTTATCTGAATATTTGATACTCACTCATCAGCATGTATGAGTAATTATTGCATGATATTATGATTTTGTTGTTTTTTTTTTAGGGGAGAATTTCTTACGTTTAAAATCGGTATTTTTTTAATTCAACCTAATCACCTTATTACAATAGTAAAAGAATAGTCTCATATATCAATTATTTATACAAAAACTCACGCAAAATCATTGAGATATTTGTTCAACGACATTTTGAAATAATAATCGCCCACCATGTAATTCAACATTCTGAATAACGATGCGCTTTTATCGGACGTGATCGCGTCGAATCCACGGCTTATGATTTCTTTCGGAGTCAGTAGGGGAAACGTCAATGGATTCACGTCATCGTATTGGTCCCAGGTCAACGCTCGCTGATGCACGTTCTCGACGAATTTTAGGTGTAAATCCCATTCGGGTTCGATCTGCAACGGCGGCGGTAAAAATCAGTGTTGTATTATTATTATTTTTTTTCTTTTCACCGCCGTTTAGCACCTACCGTATTAGTTATGTAATAGTTCAAGTAGTTACAGATTCCCTCGTTCAACCACATGTAGTCCCACGAAGGAGTCGTGACCATGTTGCCGAACCACTGGTGTAAGATCGCGTGTAATACGGTCATTGTTCCAGAAATCTTGTCTTCCGTTTTCGAACTGTTAGATAAAGTCACGTAGAACTCTCTGCATAGGGCGGTGAAAAAAAAACACGATATAACGACAACGATCGATGATTTTTTTAATTTTTTATTTTTTTATTATAATGTTTACGCAAAACATGTTTAGTATAACGTATACAACGGCACGGCGCGGTAAAGTGTTTCAATTTTAAAACCGTAATACTAGGTACTCAACGTGGTCACAGCTAACTACGATAAATATACCTAGTATATTACACTTACTCGTAAGAATTCAGGCCCCAATTTTCCATACTGTAGGTCGCGTCCAACAAAGGAACACCGACCAAATCCAGCTTGGGTAACATGTACTGTATTTGAGTGAAGTTCTCTACGCCTTCGAGCAATCGTGGCGCTTTTCTCATCATATACGACGTGCGTTCGATGAACTCTTTGCGCGTGTACATGGCTATACTGTCGTCGTTCCATGTGTTTTTGTTGAAATCAGACACCATAAAAGCTACTAAAAACGTGGGTATCGGTTTTGTTGTTTCAAAGTGATCCCACGCCCAACCGCTTCGTGGACTAAATAATAACAGCAATACGAGTATATGTATTACGATTCAATGCATGCAAGTATTGTATATTTTCCGAAGATGAACAAGAGTATAATATGGCGATGAAGTAATAGTACTTTTTATGATATATACTCGGTGAAACGTTCAACTCACTTGATTTCGGTGGCAATCAGTGGCATGTTGGATAGTGAGAAATGCTTGACTCGTCTGGCAATCGATATCTTGAAGGGGTTTTTGTACTTTGGTTCGTCGTAACACGGAAATGCTGTCCTGGCGTAGATTGGCTTGAACTGAGTCAAAGCTATCCATCTGCATGAAAATAATATAATCTAATCAAATACGTATCCAGCACAAGTACATGGTATAATATATATATATATATATATATATATATATAAGATATAGTGAAAAAGTGTGACGAAAATGGTAATATATTATATAATATTATATAATATTACATACAACCGTTCCCTTCCATATTCCCCACTTTATCTCTAACTACGAACGGAATGAACCTATAAGGCGAATGATATTTCGAGCTAATGTTGACCCCTCCTTTATGTTATAACTTTAAGCTTTAAATGTTATTATAATATAATATATTATTGCTCTAATGGATTAGAGCCATTCTTAGGCATTACATGTGCACTTGCAAATCAACATTTTTATTTTTTTTTTCCCGAAACAATGTTTTACTTTCGTAAGTTCTAAGAGCGGTCCTAAGAATGGTCCCAAGAGTTATCCCCGAGGAGGGACTGCGCATTGTACCTGGATTGGTTGGCAGGATCGTAAAAGTATTTGTGAAATCCGGTAAAGTCGTCGCGCAAGATGCCGCTAAAGTGGACGGTGAAACGATAACGCCGGGTGGGCAACAGCGACCTGGCGAGTGCGACGACCAACTGTTCGCGGGGCTCGTCGCATTCGAAACTTTCCACGGGCACGATGTAACGCCCGTTTTTGACGTCCTCGAAACCGGACACGGATGTGATCGCCAGGTCCTTGGAGTTGAGCACCACCTCGGTCGTATACCGCACCGCCAATATGACGATGTCGACGTGACCACTGAACGTGTATGATCCATTGACGTGGTCGATGGCGGGCTTCACGCTCAGCTCGTACGATTCCGGTTTCGTGTGGTCCGGCAAACCGTACTCGATCGGGTCTTGACCCTGCTCCTGCTGTAGTTTCTCCGAAGCCTGTGCGACCTGTAAGCCGAGCGTCAGGGTAACCGAAAGCCACCACAACATGCTCGCGACCGCGATACGTTTCGACCGGTCCGAAGTCATCGTCATCATCATCATGCCCGTCGTGCGATTCCGGTTTCCAAGTCCCACACACAGGCTAGTCGTGTTGGATATATTAGCGACTTAGGTGTACTCACAGCACACAAACACACACGGGGGTAGGGCAGATCGGCTTCAGGTGTCGGGATGCGGTGCACGTCGCGATGTACGGTCGCGAGAAAATTTTTCGGTTACCGCACTCGAAATAATAATACCTACGTATAAGCAATATAATTACCGTCACGACGATGCACTATTTGAACCAATATTGTACACGCGTGTTTATATAGGAAATCCTACGACTTGAAGTGTTTGCACAAATCCCCCACTCCCGTGACCGTGATTCCCGTAACGTATCGTGTGTGTGCGCGCCTGTTGTCTGAAAACAACATATTACTATCGTTATAATATTATTCCAATCGATTACCGTAAAAACGTCATTTAATCTTCACCGGCGACGCGTTGACGTAAAATATACTACAACCGTATAAGCAAGCAGCACTACACGTAGAGATAGTGGAAACACAGCTGCGGTATGTACTTATTACTAAGTTACTATTTTATGTCTGATGCATGCGGTCTAGCCGTTGGACAAAACTCGCACGATCCGACCGCCGATAATTTTATACACGACCGGTGGAATGCCATATAGGTACGAAAAAAAAAAGCAATATTAAAAATACGTGCACTTGAAACCATCTCGTATTGTATTTGTGTTAAACGAATTTTACTAACTTAACACGGGCGTATAATAGATGTAACGAGTATTATATTTTATTTATTCGGTTTTGTTTTTTTTTTCTTTTCTAATCGAATAAATTACGCTATACAGTTGAAAACACATGCTTTATTACCTTGTCAATATTATTATCTACATCAATAATGCACAAGTTATTGTAAATTATTTGTTTTTTATATCATATTCGTTAAGGATTTTGTTTTTTTTTTTTTTTTATAAAAGAACCTCTTGTATATTATAATTGTACTGCTTCGGTTTTCAAGGACAGATGAGTTCGACGTAACGTGAGAAAGTATATTATTACTATTATATATACTTATTTTAATTTTAATTCCGTGGGTAGTTAAAATTGTAATCGATAATTACTAATAATCGATATTAACTGCATCTTTATATTTTGCATTACGTGAAAACTACGAAAATATATTTCTCCGTTAAGCAAAACCAATATTGATCGTACGTTTTTAATTAATATTAGTTTTATGAAGACTATAATTTTTTTTTTTTTTATTGTATGGAATAGTTTTTGTTGCAATTATTATTGATAAAGATAGTGCAATAATAAAATTAAAGTTGAAAATTAAAATATAACACCGTTTAAAATTCATACATGGATAGTTTATGTATGTAAGTATTTGTGTAGTTGTGTAATCACATGAGAACAATATTGATGTACATTTTTCGTGAACAAAAAGACAATATTATTATTATTTATCTTTCAACTCAAAAAAATAAAAATATGGTCTCGAGTGATTTTTATGAATAAAAATGAAATCGTTGAATGTATAAACCTAAATATGTACTGCAGAGAACGTTGCCATATATTCTAAATACACCTGCGGTAATATTGTGACCTACCCGTAACCACAGTGCAGGCGTACTCCTTGAACTTTAATTGTTCACATTTAATAATACTATTTAACAATAGCTGCAATACATTTTAGTAATGTTTATACCTGAAAATAAATAAATTCAAAGTTATAATGCATTATGTGGTATTAAATAAATTCGTACATTTTATTTTGTCTTGTTAGGGGTCAAAAGATTTTCTCTGTGATAATAATACCATTAAAAAAACTTTTAAAATACCAATATGGCTACAACTATAATACGTTTCAAGTATTATTATTATTATTATTGCAATTAATATACTTATGAATATGGTACACAATGTAAAACTAAAAAACCGCTTGTTTATTTCTTTCAAACGAGTGATAAAAATTAAATCGCGGTCTTGTGTTCAAAACAATTCAATAATAATTATATTCTGTTTACACATATATACATATAAATATTCATAGACACACACGCACATACACACACACACACACACACACACACACACACACACACACACACCATAATACCGGCCCGTGTTTGCTAAATGGGTGCAGTATTGCATAATTTATTTATAATTGAATATAAAAACGCGATATTATCGAGCCGACCAGGGTGATTTCACGCGAAGAGCAGGAACAATAATATAATAATATAGTCACAGTGCTACGGAGGTGTTTTGTTTTTTTATTTTTTTCCACCGACCTGAAAGGCAAATAACGAGAGTGTTGATGGGTTAGAAGACTGTGTAAATCGATGTAAATATATACTATGACGTACATCGAATTGCGTGGGTGATCGACTACGTCTGCAAATATTATTACGTGTCAACGTAAATTTATTTAAAAGAACGAACCCCCAGCGTTATAGTTATATCGTGTAGTACAATAACGATAGCGTAACAATAATTATGCGATTACGGTAACTTAAATATTTACAGGGCTGGGATTTTTAAGCCCCTAAACCAAGGACAATGTCTCATGAGCTATAATTTATGCATCATAAAAATATGCAACTGCAGGAGTAAACATTTTATATAAGATAAATATTGTTTAAGTTAGGCGATCATCCACCAATGGATACGAAAAAAAAAACGTATATTATTATAATATGGACAAAACGTGTCGCACAAATACATTGTATAAAATACGTCATTAAAACTGAGAATATCGAAACATGTTGAATTTTTTATGCAAGTGGTTCCAGTCGTTTGATGATATTGTACAGTGTATATATATATATACATATGATGATAAATGTAATATAATATGTAAATTAATAATGGAATGGCTAAAACGATTTAATGTCTGAACACTCTAAATCAATACAGACATTTCCCATGAACTTTGAGAAAGTCTGCGCGTGTTGGCCTTACTCTTATTTAATACGATCAGCATTTAAGTGTTCATTTTTGTTATTTTACAACCCGGCTCCTTCCTCACATAATATTTAACAACCAAAGTTTGTATACCATATACCTATTATGATACATCATTATTATACCTAGGAGGTATAATTGAATTTACAAGAGAAGCGGACGACCACTATTTCACGCAGCAAACGAGCCACCAAAGAAATACAGTATAATATGTAGGAATACGGTTCGTGCGGGATAAAAATCGATGTTTCACCTGTCGTAGACCGGTGAGCTTTTTCGTTGGACCCTGTGCTGTCTTTCTAGTATGTTGGAGATAATACAATAATAATATAATATTATATTATTATGCAGTGTTTGGCAGCGATTGTCATGATGTGGCGTTAAGTTTTTAACAACACGCGCGATTTGGCTACGTGAGAATTATCAATGGTTATTATACTCGTATAGTCTCTATTATTGTTGGCGTTAATTTTTTATTTTTTTCATTCAAACGAGAGAAAAAACGAGTACGGCTGCAGCCGATCTATAAAGATAATAATAATAATAATAATAATAATAATAATAATAATAATAATAATAATATTTAATAAAATAATAGTAATAATAATACGGCAGCTGTATTATGCACGACGGCCATGTAAGGCTCTGCGCCGCCATCTGGGAGGAGTTTGCGGAGAATCTCTCGTGGAAACGCGTGCTCAATGTCGATTCCGTAGGCGCGTGGGCCGACTGTATAGGTATAATATTATAGTACTTTATTTATACAGTATACGAAATCACGATATATTTTATTGTAATAATGTATGCTAGCGGACAGGTGCCGCTCGACTGCTCCAGAAACGATAATTATTATTATTATTATTATTATTATTATTATTATTATTATTGTTGTTGTTATTGTTATTATTGTTGTTATATTTTATATACGCCGACGCGATCAATCGATGTAGGTACCTATTATCATGGTGAATATCCCACGGTAGAAACAATAATATTACTACCACTGCACTAGCCAGTATAAGTTACTTTTGCGCTTATTATAGAACACTGTGCTATACGTACTTGATACATAATTATAATATGTACTGTTTTGAACGCGCACAAACTCGTCTACGAGTATATCATAGAAATAAAAAATAAATGAATCGGTCGGTGTGTGTGTAATAAATAATAATACATTGTTAGTAGTAATATTATAATATGGTCTTTAAAATGATTACGGTTAGCGATATCGAATTACACACGAGACCGCATGTGACCTTTTATTTCCGAGCGCGCGCGCGCTATTTACTAAAAACTCTTCAATATACCAATGCAATTCAATATAATGGCTATTTATAAAAGGTGCAATACCAGCGGCCGAAATGTGTATATATTTTACTCTCGGAGTCGTGGTAATTATTTTTGACTCTCCTTAACCGTTGTGTTTCTTTCGTCTTTTCGTCTGCCGTTTGGTTAGGAATTAAAACGAAAAAAAAAAATCTTATACATTATCATAAAGGGTTTTTCAGTAGTTGTTATAATAACTATACTATACCCCTAAGTTCGGATGTGGAAAATAACTTTTAATAATTTTTCATTCCATTTTTTTTTTTTTTTTTGTTCGATATAATATTCTCCTGTAATGTATTTTTTTTTCTTCATTTTTATCAAATATTTTAATTCGCGGGGAATGTGGGCAGACGATTATAATAATATAATATTACATATTTCCATAATGATTTTTAGAAGTTGTTACCTATATTAACTATACCATATCCCATACCGCTAAGTTCAGACGTGGAAAATAACTTTTAACAATTGATTGGTTAATTTTATTTATTATTATTATTATGTTTTGCTCTATATATTATTATACTGTGAGTCAGTTTCGAACTTTCAAAAATATTAACTCACCGTTCTTAACGAAAAATTGTATTCATATTATATTGATAATATTTGTATTTTATGTTTTTTTTTTTTTTTTATCTGATTTCAAATATTTTAATTCGCAGGGAATGTGGGCAGACGAGTATAATACACCATGATACTATTATATTATTATATTTATATTTTATTATTTCTTTATTGCATTTTCTTTGTCGATTGAAGATAACTACTATTCATTTAATATCATTGATATTAATTTATGTTTTATTGAAATTATTTTAATGTTATTTATTTCTTTTAAATTTAAATTACACAAAAAAATAAAATAAAATAAAATTGCGACTTGCGGGGAAAAAACGTAAAATTTACATAATATAAAATAAAAACAATTAAACAAATTGAATATCTTTAACAAAAAAACGTTGTATAGCCTATAGTCTAATCTATTTGGCAATAAACTTATCTTTAGACACTAATAGAATAATAATATTAAAATTAAATTAAATTTTCTGTCGATCCCGTTTACTTTGGCGTCGATTTTATATTCATTGCAATTTGTTATTGCAGTTAAACATGTTTAACGTTAATGATTCATAACCTAATGAAGTTATGACTTCACGGATATTTTGTAAAATAATATAATTTCATTTTAATTGGATTTCTTCATGAGATAATCTCATTTATAAATGAAAATAAATAACACTTAAAATTGTTTATACCTAAACGGTTAAACATAAACTTATTGTTATATAATTAAATACATGTACTTATAATAATAACCTATCATTTTGCAGAAAATAACATATTGTTCGGTCTAAATTCAAAATAAATAATTTGAAATTTATGTATAAATTCAATTTGCAACTTAAACACTTGAAATAATCAACTTATTGTTAAATACATTTTTCTTACGGAACTATTAAAAGTCCTTTTATATCATATTTTTGGATAGTACAAATATACATAAGTATACTGTAGTCAGTAATCGGTATTAATCGGTGTTAACAAAAAATTTAATCGACAACGACATCGCTAGAATTTGCAAAATAGTAGCATAATCATAAAATATTGGTGAAGCACTGGAACTGTCTTTTGAAGGATTTTGAGTTGTAGGAGCTTCCGAAGGTGTCACCGGGGTTGTTGTTGAACCAGGATTTATGATCTCCCGGATTACTTTTGAATTACGATCGAACCATTTTTGGTTGTTCTTAATTTCACTGTTGTAAATCGTTAATAATTTATTTCTAATTTCAATTGGTATCGTGGTCGCAAACGCAATTTCTGACATCTGAAACCAAAAGTTTTAATGCATCATTGCCTATTATGAAAATATATTGTGAAGCTAAAAATTCAAATATTTTTATTCAAAATGGTACTTATTTACGTACAACTTTTTACACGTTAAGGTGAGCTTATGTTATAAAAAAAATATTTCTCAAAGTGATTACATATATGATAATTAATTGATGCATAAAATAAATTTTTTTTCTTAAATATGGGGTTTAAGAATTTTAATAAAAATTAATACAAGAATCGGCTTGATATTCCAATTTATTTTATTTCACAAAAAAAAAAAAAATGTTCATTATTAATGATAGAATTTTCGATTAAAACAATGAGAAAAGTAATGAACATATATTACTATTGACGAGTAAAGTAAAAATATACACGAAGCATATTAAGCAGTCCAATAATTAAATGTTAAATATGCATAATGTGTTGTAATATTTTGATTCGTATAACACAATAACTATAATTATATATTGAGTATTGTTTAGTATTTGTAATTTAATAAAATAAATACATTTGTTTCCTTATACCTTATTTGTTTCTTCGTCGGTAGAAACTTTGGAAGCCAAAATGGAGTATATTGTCGAAACCATATTTTTTCCGTTTTTTACGTTGCTGATGATGCTTGTGAAGTGATTTCGAAGGAAAGAAGTCAGTGCGGTAACTCCGCTTGGCGTCGAGGAAAGAGCGACGAAGAAAGCTTCGTAATCATGTTTTTCGATTGGACACCGGTCGTTCAGTATCATTTCTAAATTTCTAAAATCCAAATAATATATAGTTATTAATATTACTCACACGTGGCTGAAATATTCGATTTTTTATTGAATTTATCGGCCATAATTTTAACGTAACGGCTACACAATATTATTAATGTGTAATATAATATAATGAGTATATATGCACGGTTGGCCGTGGACAATTGTTTTGGACGACAAGGATTTCACCCACCGAGTGTAGATAATGCTCTTATTATACTATAGAACGATAGCTATAAGACATATAATAATAATGGTCCATTGAAAATAAAAATAACGCGTTCTCACGTCGTTAACAACTGTACGTCCTCGGTGCAGGCCAACGCGTTGAGCGCAGATTCCTTCTCCGAATACGCCTTGGTGGTTAGGTACACGTTCAACATTTCGTCCCAGTTTCCTTTTCCTGCGCCACCGCCGCCGCGTCTGACCGCGGTGCAGAACGCCGCGTCCTTAATATCGGCCGGTATTCTACAAAATATAATAATGACGAAAAAGTACGCACACTTCTCAATAACAATGATTTATATAATAAACGTATATGTATATGTATTATTATGATTATATACATAGTATTTACAGTGGATTCCGCTTAATTTGGATACGTTGGGACCAGCCCTGTTTGCCCACATTAAGCGATTGCCCATATAAACCGAAATTGGTTCAAAAACACAAACATTTATGATTTTAAAAAAAAGTATTTATTTTGCACACGTTTTGTGTTCAAGTGATTTCACTTAGTTCAAAACAGCGATTTTTTCCTCGAGGGTGAGTTCTTTTCAAAACATTTAGTGTCACCGTTTAAATTCACGTTAAAACTGAAATGCGGTCATTTTTGCGTTAGATAAAATGTGTAAGAACACTTCTATGCATTTAGCCAACAAAATCCCATTACCAAAGTTTTAAGTGGTAATGCATTTTATTATTTTTGATAAACTAATCAATCTCATAGATACGACAATATCCAAATGTGTTAGTCATTTTTATAAATACATATTATGTGTGAATTCTAACGCTAAGAAAAAATAAAAATTGCCCACATAAACCGAATCGAGTGCCCATATTATGCGGATTTTTGTTACCTTGTTAACATACATTTGTATTGGGACGAGACCGTTTTGCCCATATTATGCGGATGCCCACATTAGGCGGAATCCACTGTATATACATATAGGTGGATAATTATTATTTATTATGAAATTATATTACTCTTCGCCGTTTAGCCATCTTCGGTAATAGTTCAACGTTGTCCTCGTACAATCGTCATTGTTCAGTTTACACGCCCACGTCGAAAACGCATTCCAACCGACATTAATAGGGTACTGAGGATGGCTTTTTTGTTCCGCGACAAGCTTCTCGACCCTCCGGAACGTGATGCCGGCCAGTCGGCTGACAAAGTCCTGCACAAAATACGCGATGATGACGAAATAAACAGCAGAAATAATCATTATATGTATTATACTAATGGCACTGATGAAACGCGTCGCATGTAATATAGTTTGTATATACGTAAAGGGTCCGTATTCAGAGAAGAGGCGCGCTCGCGATAAAATAATAAATTATTCATCGTTGTCGCATAATAATAACAAAATAGGTATCGTCCTCATGGAATCCGACGAAAACGAAGTGTTTCGAAAGTGCTGCAGAGGACGTACGTATAATATTATTCGACGCGTGTGCGCGCTGCGAGGCGTGTATTATACACTTAAATTTGCATTCAACAATGTTCTCTTATTATTATTTTTAATTAATTTACATTTATGCGATGTGTGTAATTTTTTTTTCTTGTTTTAAATATATTATGTAAATTTAACAAGTGCTAGTAAAATTTACTGTGGAGTGGAAACGTTCGGGGAATATCAACCACACACAATCATCACACTACAGATTTCGTACTTATTCCAGTGAATTACACACATACGGTTATAGGTTATATAAATATATTACGTGAAAACATATTCGATTGTGTATGCCTATATTGTATGTGAATAATAATTATTGCTATCCAAGGCAAGGAATAAAGCGGCGGCTGTATTCGTAAAATTATACTGTCGAAAGTGCATATACTCTTATATATTTATAGAGTAGACGCCGCTTATAAGCCGCTTATAGGCGAAGTGGAAAACAATTTTTAATTATTTATTAATTTTAGTTTATTACATACATATTTTGCTTTTACAAGTATAATTAATATTATGTGTAATCTGCGATACATTTTTTATTTAAATTTTTTTTTAATAGCTTCTTGTGTACAACCATGATAGCTCATCAATTAATTGTTATACGTTATAACTGTTATAAGGTATCAACCAGTGGCGTGCAGTCAGGGCAAGCGAGGTAAGTGGCGCTTGTCCAGATAAAAGTAAAAAGAAAGGGAACAAATACTGCTTATTGGTTCTTTTTAATAATATAAAATGTTATTGCTCACGGTTTAATCTGAAGAATTTACAAAAACAATAAATATTTAACAATAATATAATTTGTAAAAAAAACCAAGAAATTGTTTTGCAATTTAATATACAGAGGTAAGCGCTCAGTTTTTTCCAGACTCGGACTATGCTGTAGTAGTAGAACGTTTGGGTGCGGTATAGGGGGGTGGTAACTGTGATTTTACATGGTCCTCGAAAGCGCTCAGCAAAACGCTTCTGATGCGATTTGATTAGCCACCGCTACCGTCACATTTTATCAGCGCGTGCTTCACTATGGCATAATTCGTGGTAGAACCGGCCATCGGCGATATCTTAGTTCTTAATAATTCTTATCGAAAAACCTAAATTAGAATCCAAACAGACGTACCTATAATAATATATTAAATATAGTATAATTTATTTTTCTGTTTGTGTTATATTGTTATCAACAGCATTTTATCTTTCTCTCTCGAATACGAAGTTTGGCAAATATTCATATATTTTAGTTAAGCTTACGAATATTTATTGTATAATTGTTTACTTATTACATTTTATACCTAATATATATTTAACAATAAACTTGCTTGGTAATAAATATAATATCCAGTAAAATATTAATATGAGTACATTTTTATTGAATTTTAGGTAAGTATATTTATTTTAGCGCTTGCCCATAAGGTTTTACCACCGCACGCCACTAGTATCAACAGAAACAAGAAATAACCAACACGAATAATATTTAATTTTTCAATATCAATTTATTTCTAAATTATCACCAAAAAAGTTTATTTTCTACTATATATTTTACGAAATTTAAGTATTGTAATCGAATAGTGTTGAGTCTTATAACCGATTTTTTTTTTTTAATACATTTAAATACGTCCAGACCGTTTCATACGATTTTGAGTCTAATAAGCTACTGAACCTTATACCCGCGAGTGTTATAAGCGGTGTCTATTGTATATCAAAAAAAAAAAAATCCTCTCATTTTGAGTAATCTTCAGATCAAAATTATACACTTAGTCTTGGCTGTTCTTATTGTGTTGATATCATATATATATATATGTGATAAAAATATGTTAAACATTTTGTCAACCGTCGTCGCAGCGATATATCTCGTACATATATATATATATATATATATATATATATATATATATATATATATATATATATATGTTTGCAATAATAATGGTAACGCGCGTGATTGCATTATGTGACAATAATAATGATATAAATTATGTTACAAGCGAGATAATGCGTGATTACGATGTCGTTGTACACATTTGTACTTACTATATTATTATTATACGCTTTGTACGGTTCTCACCTTGACGTCGGCGTATCCACGTTGGCACCGTCGCATACGATCTAACACATAGCTCAGACCGTTCATGGCCGAAAACCACGGCATGATGTCAACTTCCTTTTCCAAGTATTGCGTTAAGCCCAACGGTACCGTGTAGTTGAGTTGGTCCGCCCTCGCCAAACTGAACGAATCGTCGATCAGCTGCGCTCTGTTGAGCACGTGTACGGCCCCGGGCGAGTCGTTCAGCTGCTTGATCAGCGACACCCAATTGTTCTCCGGATAGTTAACCCTGTAAAAACCTGCACGGGAAAACGTGCGGATGCGACGACAATGTATTATTATTATTATTATTATAATGATGACGTGTATGATCATTCCGAAAAGGCATTTTTATTATTATGATTATTATTATTTTTATTATTATTATTATTACTACTACTGCCGAAGCCAAATCAGTTGGTTCACCTGTTGATTGTATGTTAAAAATATACCATTCAACGTCTTCGGCCACGGGGATGACCACCCCGGTCTTCTTATCGGCCGTCGACGGGTCCAGCCAGACGGATGGCGTCGACTCGGTGTCAAAATTTCTGATCTCGTTCGTGGTGTAACTCAAACGGATAAACCACTTAGTGGTGTCGTTCACGTTTGAAGAGTCGGTCAAAAAGCGTTTCTATATAAAAGATGATGAGTGAGAAGAAAAAAAAAACAATACAGGAAAAAAGCGTCAACCGCCAAGAAAAAAATAAAAAAAAATAAAATGTAACATATCATGTGGCGCACTGCTACCGAGGCACGACAACGCGTATACGTCATATTGTTATGCATGCGTGTATATATGTAGATATTTTACTTGAGTTAAAACGAGCGATTTGTCTTGTTTCGTGACTAGCACTACAGGATAACCGGGACGTTCAGACCACGTGTTCATGATTTTATGTACGCTTTTTCCGCGTAAGTTGGAACTCATCGAATTGTCTCGGGCGAGGTCGAATGCGTTCCACAGGTGTTCTGGTTTCACGACGTTATACCTATATTATAGGATTACATGACAATATTATAATACGACTGTTAACAATATATATATATATATATGTATTGTAACGGAACGTTTTACGCTGCACTGATGGCACCTTAATTATGTTTAATTGGTATTTTTGAAATTTTTCTCGTAACACTATTATTGCGATTATTATAATATTATAGTACACATAAGTACTATAGAATATTTAATGTACGTCACACCGGCCTACCTCACCTCAAGTTTTGAAAATTCAACGTTGAATTTTATCATATAAATGCATACAAATGACGTACAAATAAATGGAATTATTTTTGTTATAACTGATATTTGATTCCATACAAATGATGGGGTTTGTCATATAAATTCATACCCACAATTAATGACATAAATACTTAAGGTTGTATACAAGAAACTATTAACTTTCGTTGTGGGGTGGGCTGGTGTGACGTAAATGGATATTGAAAATTTGTGTACGCCACTAGGTGAACACGATTTGGATTAAAACTATTGAGTAAAAAAGCTCACCGATTTCTTGTCAAGTATATGTTCAGAGCTTTTTTGAACGATTCTTCTCCTACCCAATGTCTGAGCATTCTCAAAATCGCAGCACTCTTGCCGCGCGTGATCCTGTCGAAAACGTAATCCTGATCTCCGGGAGCATGAATCGAAGCGGACAATGGACGCTGTTTCGCGGTGGTCTGATCGTATTCCAGAGCTGTTTGCAGTTGCTCAATCACGAAAAAGTGTTCCAAACGCCACTCAGGTTCAACCTGTTACGATTAATTATCGTATTGTAGTATTCAATTGAGTATGATTTATAATAATAGAATACGAATTACTTTAGACGTAAGCATGGTATAGATATCTTTATTCGTTTATTATGATATTCAATAATTATTATTGTATTATGAACAGTAAATAATAATTTGTAAAAACCGATTTAATCATTATGACTAAAATGTTAATTCAATTTAAAAACTCGGTACATGATAATAAATAATAATAGGTATACGAACATGGTTATGTGTTATTTATTTTTATAGCTTAACGGTGACTTGAATAGAGCAAAAAATAAAATAAAAAGTGTTTGCATTACAGCTAACGTATTATAATTTAATAAACCGTGTGTTGAAAGATAACGTAAAAATAACTCAATGAAAGATATTTTTGTTTTTTTCTGCACTGCTCTAAATCTCAATACGATAATTTATTAGGTAATTTAAACATAGATAGGCATTGAAAGATAAAATATTTTGTCCAAAATAACCAAAGGTAACCTTCATAACATCCGTATACTCATTTAGATATGTGTTATAACTCATAAAAACTGTTACTTTACATCAATACCCTATGCATACGTTATAGGGGTTTGGTTAAGAGAAAATTTAAGGTCCGGTTCATCGTTATTAATGGTTTTTACTGTTAAGTTCAGTAAAAAATACATAGTTAAAGAAACATCGTCACCTCTGCAGTACCGAAGTATTCGAAATAAGTAGCAAACCCTTCGTTGAGCCACGAAAAGTCCCACCACTCCGGAGTGACTAGGTTTCCAAACCACTGGTACGCTATCACGCGTTCTGCCGTCGTTTTGGCCGACATGATAAACTTGGATTTTGTGTTTTTGTCGACAAAAATGGATTTCTCTCTGCAAAAGTGCACATATGTATTATTATTATGGCTTATATATACAATTAAAACTTTTTGCGAGTGGTTTTCAAAAGTTTTGAAAAAATCATAACGAGACTTTTATAATAATAATATATGTAAACATTTTGTAAGCGGAAACAACGATTGTTCAAATTATTAAAACAATAAAATATATTGTTTTATTTTACGTATTATATTCACCGTAATAATAATAATGGCGTTGATCATCGGTTCTGTGACACTCACATAAAATGTCGTGCTGGCTGCATATGCAAACAATATACGCGTGGATAATATTCAAGTACAATATTATGGATTTATATAAGCTCGGTTGTCGAAATAATATTTTATCACTTATGAACTCGAGGAGGGCTCGGAGACTTGGAAGAAGATTCTTATTACCACAAAAGGTTAGGTATACCGCAAGACGTTAAGAACCGTATACTGGCTTTGATGACTTAAACACCGACATTTTACCATCGTAATACCGCACTACATTATCGTTTAAATGTTATGGTTATAGTTATAGTTATCGTACGTAGTTTACTCGATCTTGCAGCGCAGTCGCAGTTTGACTGTTGGACTGTTAAATTATCTAACGAATTGGTTAGGTCAGGATTTTTGGGCTTACGATAGTCAGTGGAAGCTTGGAGGTGGTGTATTTGAAGCTCGTGGTTCATAAAAATAATGGATGGGTCTGTGTCCCGTGGTTGGAAAAAGTAATAAAGCGTAATAATTATTACATTTAAGAGTGGAAAATTATGTTTATTTATTGTTTTTTTAATGGTTTTGTTTTGAGTAGCCTGAATAAAATCATTAGGTTTATGTAATTTTTTCGGAACAAGGAACATTTTTGGGTGTGTGGTGTAAAAATTGTACACGTGATTCAAACAAAAAAAAGTTCAAGCCACCACTGACGGTAGTTATCAACGATTAACATAATACGGTGATATTATATATTAACGTATTACGATGATGCATATATGTGGTTGTTTTTCGTATTAGGGAACATGTCCAATACCTCGTAGGAATACCAATTGTACTTAATATTATTTGTAATTATGTTGCACGTGACGTAATTATGATGTATAAATTTCAACTGCGCAGGTCGACTGCAACACGTTCTCCACGGGCATATTATGCATTTTAAATCTTACCGGTAAGCGTTCAGTCCCCATCCTTCCATGGATCCAGCACTCGGCCCCGGCACGGCCACCAAGTCCAATTTGGGCAGACTGTACGTGACGTTTGTGTACGTTTCCAAGACGTCGAGCAGACCGGGCACGGCCCTAGTTACGTACTCGATCTGATACAGGGAGCCCAAATGCGAGTACACGTTTTTCGTGTTCTGGCAGTCGGTGCATGTGAGTCGCTCGAATTCGCCGACGAAGAACGCCACCGAGCACGTAGAAATTGGCGGCGTCCGCGCGAAGTGCACCCAAGTCCAGTTCCGGTACTCAGACGAATCACCCGTGACCTTCTCCACCCTGTATGCGTGCATTACAAAAGTTTTGTGAACGAAAAATGTTTACGAAAATGTTTTGCACTCGCTGCATAGGGTACACACTATATAATATTATATGTAACAGCTGGTGATTTCATTTTTCGAAAACTATGCAGTCAATTGCGATATCAAGTTGCAGTCGTTGCAGACTGTGCACCAATATTAAAACTACTGTTATTTGGTTAAACAAAAGAATTTGTACATTAGTTATAATAATTGTAACCATGAAAAATATGATTTACGTATAAATCCTCGCCAAGATTTTAAGTCATTTTCCAACTAGTCGTTTTCAACATATAATCGTATCCTAATATAAAACTCAAGTAGAGAGATGGTACATATTATAGGGAGCAAAATCACATAATCTGATGGTAAAAGCTTACGAGAGCGAAAACAACGTAATATATAGCATAAGCAAAAATTGCTTTCAAGAAGTAGAGGTGTATCGAAAAAATAAGTTGGATGGAGAGAAAAAAAAAAATTGGTACTTAGAACTGTGGGAGGAAAACGTACGTGTTCATAGAGGAAATTAGAACAAGACACTAGAAAATGGTAGGATATGCCTTGAGACACCCAGAAGAGTTGCATAACATAATATTAGATAGTGCGATTAAAGAAAACTGCAGGACGTCCTTAAAACTATTTTATAGGACAAATTAAATGTAATGCAAGAGTCAATACTTTTTAAAGAGCTTAAAAAAACGAGAGCAACCGGTGAGGGTTGAGAATTTGAGTTATGAACAAACCTTCAGGTTAAAAAAAAATATTTATATATAATATTACTTACACGTCTATTGTTTCTGAAATGGGCATGTTTGATAGAGCGATTTCATTTGGTTTTCTTCTTATCGATATTTTGAAGTTCGTTTTAAAAGCAGGTTCATCGTAGCAAGGAAAAGCGCTTCTGGCGTGTATTGTATGGAATTGAGTAGCGGCCAACCATCTGTTAATCGTAGTTATAAATATATATTATTGTCGAAAATAAATACCTGTGAAGACGTGAGGTGAAATAATTATTCTACAAATAATTATATATTTTAATAGTATCTAGGTACAATGTTTTCAAGTTGCTTCTGGTGGAAAATTATAATTTTTATAATTTTTATTACAATTGCATTTTGGTTTTAGTGAAAGATATCTTGTGTAAGCGATATGCTTTTGTTCGATATTGCTTTTCACATTAAAATTTTATCTATTCATATATTTATTGCAATAGTATTCGAATAGACTGCAAATAAAAACGAGTACGAATTCTAAGTATAGCTCAATAAAACAATTACGTAACCAAAATTTTTTTTTACAGAAAATCGTACATATATGTGTTTTAAAATACTTGTAATCGTAAACATCGTAATGTATTTATCTTTCATTGCATATCATTAGATTTTCATACCTACTATGATAGTAATGAACTATCGAGATATCCAATATAGAATAATTATAACCTTATACTGAGACTATTTATTATTACTATTTTATTTTCTTATATCGTTGATTTGAAATAATAAATGGCAATAATAATAACCATGGCTGTGGATAGTATCTACAGCTGTGATAATAACTAATGCCCGATAACAGTTACGCGAAAACAATATTAGTTGTTACCTACCTATATAATAACAAAAAAACCCAACCTTAGTAGTAATGATATTTTCAACACTTGCGATAAGTGTTCTTGACATCGTTTTATTGGATTAAGTGAACCATTTCTATCCTTGACGTGGTTCCCTTGTAATATAGTTTATCTTATTTACTTTGCGATTATTCACTCACAAAATTGTTATAATGTGGCGTTATTGACGTATTGCAAACTAGCACAATACATACATTGTATGGTTTTCCAAACTATATTGAAAGGTTTTAACAGTATTCTCATATTATTTGAATGTGTTATGTAATGTGTGTATAAAATGTATGAATTAATTTATCCATTTATGATTTAATACAATATAATATAATGTCAGTAAAGGGTGCACTATACATTTGTAAGGTTTTAACTTTCCTCGGGATCTCATCTTACACGCATATAGTTTTCTTCGTAACCGTGGGTTGACCCTGACCAAAAACTTATAATAAATCGTGATTACAATATTGTTGGCCAATAGTTCGAATAAGCGCATATGTAACGGTCCATATTTCGGAATACAATATGTACTCAGGATACGGAAATCGAAAACAATTTGAGACTCCTAGGTTGGGCAAGACTCCATGGTCGGGGGTATAAGTTATAGGAATGGTTGTAAATCATAGAATTTTTCTTTCAAACGGCAAATCAATATACCATTGGTTTTAAAAAAATGATTCACAATGACAGTAGCTTGGTGGATCAGTTTATATTTTTAAAGATGAATTATATAACCCAAATTTCTTAAGTAGGTAGGATTAATGTTTGATTGGAATTTTCAAATGCCATTTAGAAAATTGTTAAATGTTTATAAAACGCTAATAATATATTATGTGACATAATATAATAAAATAAGCACCTAGTGAATGTTTCGAGACGCTATGACCAAAATAACAATAAAATAACTCATATCGTGTATAGTCGTAATTTGTACACGGTTTTTCTCAATATTGCAAAATTCAAAAGATGACAAAAATATATACAAAATATATACAACCGACCGGACGAAATTTCCTATTTGAAAACTTTTACATGTTTGTACGCGTGAATCCAATGCGTGTGTTCAATTCTTCTGTGATCGAAAGCTTGTCCCAAATATGTAAGGACACAAACCGAAAAAAAAAATTACAAAAACAAAAACGCACATCACAATATAATAATATTATGATCTTATGACCTCATCGAAATCAATATCTACCAAAACACAATTATGACTATTATTGCTCTACAATAACAATCGTTTGACTCGCGGAGTTTAAAAAAAATGTCCAAACTTAATATCAATTATTATTATTATTATTATTATCATTATTTTGCGTTATACTTTTTCGCATCCGCGTTGCCGGTATGGTAATGGCGTTTGAAGAATCCGGTCGCGTTGTCGTCGTCGTCGCTGCCGCGCAAAAGTCCCTCGAACCGAATGCGCACGGTGTACTTGCGGTCGGCCAGCACGTGTCCGCCGATCAGGATCGTCAACCGTTCCGCCGCGTCGTCGCTGGTCCAAGAGTCCACCCGCACGGCCCGGTCGGTCGCCACGTCCGTCACGTCGATGCCGTGCACCAGTAGCCGCCTGGAGTGGAGCGTTATCGAGGTCGTGGTGCTCCTGACGCGGATCCCGATGGTCACCTGGCCGGCGAACGAGGCGTTTGCCGCGGTCAGATCGGCGGGCGCCACGCTCAGCTCGTACGATTCCGGTACGGTGTCGTCCGGCAGTCGCGCCCCGTACAGCCCCCCGGCCGACAGCGCGACGGCCGCGAGAAACCACCGCAACAGCCGTATGGACGTCATCGTCAACTGTTATTGACTATTGTTTGCGATTGTTATCGTTTATTATCACTAACACGACGCATCGGCGAACACGACGATCACGTTACGGAGATTACGCGAGTAGAGAGAGAAAAAGAAAAAAAAAAAACACCGCAATGACTCTATGATGATAATAATGCTTTTAAACCTATTGCTTGAGAACTCTACGACGACCGACGCCTTCCTCGCGTTACTCGGCGCAGCACCACTACCGCGCGGTCCGTAATATCATAGTCATGCCCAAGACTATGTACGTGTCGTTTGAAATCGACTTATCTTATCGGGGACCGTGACGAAAGCTCATTGTCCTCACCACTGCACCCCCCCCCACCCTTTATACGCTGTGCAAACGTTCACGCTGCCGCCGCCGGCGAAACGGAACTAAAATTTCGTAATTTATTCCATTATTAATGCGGTGCGTGTTGGGCCAGGATTAGTCTCGGGATTTTTTCGATTTCCATATCTGCGTACAGCATATTAATGTGTACCATAGTATGAACCCGTTACATATTATACTAAACGATTATTCGAACTGTTGGCCATCAATGGTTGTGATCACGATTTGTTTTAAGTTTTTGATCGGTGTCAACCCACCTGCACCGTTATGAAGAACTATACGTGCAAGTTATAACCTAACCAAATTTAATGACTCTATATTAGCATATTATATTGTATTATCATGAATAAATTCAGACAATTTTTACGCAAATAATAAAATCACGTTTAAATTATATGATGAGAATACTGTTAAACCCTTTTAATAGTTTAGAGAACCATACAATACACTCATTTGTCACCGCAATAATAATCATACATTATCAATCATATAATAATTATAACAATAATAATAATAATAATAATAATAATATGTACAGGAAAAAATGGAAACAAATGATCCTGCATGATATTATGACTATTATTGTATGTATCGTAACCTACGTAATATTATAAATATTATGAAAATAAAATGACTTTTCGCTTTGTTATAATGCATTGTGTACGATTCCAATGACATTCAAGTGTCGTTTGGGCGAAGATACCGGGTGTACCCTCGCTACAGCTTATATATGTCTAATGTATATAATCTATGAAACAAAAATTGTTTCTACCTAATATTTATAATTATGTTTGTTTAAAACCATCCGACCGATATGTCCCAAATCGGTTACATTAGAATTAAGGCAATAATGTTAAGATGGTTTTAAACCACTAAAAAAACGCATTAGGCGCATTCGGTCTATTCATAGAGTCGATTTTTTACTTTTCCCTTTCAAAATGTGAAAATAATTTGAAATCATGCATAGTCTCTGATGTGAATGATGAAATGTGTGCACGCACGGTATACTTTTACGGACGAATAATTTATTATTACACTTAATTAACCTAAATCTTAAATTTATTAATATCAGATGAAATTTCCGATTAGAAAAATGATAAATTTGTATGTATAGGAATAGTACTTTTAGTTGAAATCCTGTATTATGACATAAAAAAAAAAAACAATTAAATAACAGATAGCACTAACAAAAACGTATTCAAAATTTAACCTCTAAGGGGTCAAATAAGGTAAAATAGGTACGTAAAGAAGGGGAAAATGGGTTAGCTCAAACCACTGAAGCTATGAATACGAAATTCGGTCAGAAGTTTAGATGCATGATGTGATACTCAGAAATATATTATACCGCGCGAAACTTTTTATTCAATAATTTGTTTGTGCTCATACTATTGGGATTACGTCTGCAGTGGACGCATATTGTTTGCACACTTTGTGTATAATGTTCACCTTATTTTCTACATAACATATTTATCCATCTCTGTTGATAATATAAAACCAGCGTATTTTCTTACATCCAGTATACCTCAGGCAATATGGAAATGACTGGTATATCATAGTGGGACTCTTTGCAGTTTTGTACAGTATACGCATAATGAAGACGAGCGATTTCGAGAAACGAAATTGTTTTTTTTTTTATTATTATTCCGTTTTTAAGAACCGTAGTGCCGTAGTGGTTAATGTATACGCGTCCCCGCAATACTATCGGATTATGATTGGGTACCTACTTGATTGTTCACTTGATTTCACTGGATATAATATGACAACCACAACACACCGGTGAATGGATATCATTAACGTCATTTACAACTCTCGTGTTACACCTTTACCACTCTCACGGGATTTTTTTTAGCTTTTGAATAACCTCCTCCCTTGGCCGAGAAAATATATATTTTAATATATATTATTATTGTAGGTTTATTTGCATTATGAGGTACTGCACAGTTGCGTCGTCGTCACCATATCTCAAGGTGCAATTACGTGTGTAAATGTGTGATAATTGATGAGTAGTTATAACGAACGTGAACACTGGACATATATGATATGCATGTAATTTGTAAAATTTAATTCTTGATACATTGTCGGTAGTATGCATTTTAATTTTCAACTGCAGTTGAATCATTGTTATAATGGCTCTTTGAATGACTGGATTTTAATGAATATATGTCTGACTTTTTTCAATTTCACCCTTTTACTAGAAAAACAAAACTATTCAAACCTACAATGGAAGAATGTTCCTACAATAAAATTTTATTATTATTTAAATACATTGTTCAACCCGTAAACTATAAATGTAAAGACGTATCGATATCGCATTTAAATTGTATGTAATTACTGTTTCAATAAAAAATTAAATTGATTAAATTAATTTATAAAAATAATTATACACAGTAGTAAGGCAATAACGTTTACTCTGCTTGATATTTCCAATATAAAAAACTGATCCAATAGAAAAAAGAATTATAACTGTCAGACATGCTTAAGAAATATACATAGTAATAATATCCTTTTCAAGTACAAAGTATAATACAATCACTGTAGAAATAAGATAGATAAACATAATTTCTACACGTTTTCTTATTTTCATCGTACCGATCAATCCATTAATTTGATTAGGAATTCGAGTATAATTTTAAATGTTTTGTGACGTTAACTTCAGATCAACTTCTCTATTAGTTTCACTAATGCAAAAATAAACTGGATGATAATTCTTTGTTTTTCCTTTAAATAAAAATATTAGTAAGTACATTAATATAACTAGAATTTGATACCTGTTAAAAATGAAAAATTAGTTTTTCAATCCTTCTAACTCACTTTTGTGAAAGAACAAAGCATAAACTCTGTGATAAAATTCATATAATATTTTCTAAACGTTATCTACATACCACATACAAGCTGTAACCGCATTAATGTTTAGAATCAAACTTAAATCAATTCAATGATAAACTGGCTATATTTATTTTGATTCCAAAAAATAATATTATTAAATTAGTAGCTGTAGTATTGATCCTTAACTTTAACAGTAAAACGAAGAAACATTGGTAAATACAGCAATACAAAACAGAACAAAATACAAGATACAAAAAAAAAATATGATCAATTATTTTAAAAATTATATTGCATAATATAAGGGTATTGATTTATTAAATAAATTTAATTGGTTTAACGAATAATACTAAAATAAGTATTATTTTTTATGGGACGACGACAAAAATATACTGTTATCATGATAAGAAGCATAAAAACAATGATGTGAATATATATATAGTTATAAATGAAAAGAAAGTATTGGTAATATATATTTTGGGAATAATCAGGAGTACTTTCAGTTGTTGTTGTTGTACTATAGGTGGAAGATGTTGTTGAATTTTGTGGTTGAGGAGACGTATAAGACGAGCTAGTTGATTCAGGCTCAACGGTCATTATTTTGGTAGGATAATCAGTAGAATTCACCTCAGGTGTGTACGTAGTTGCGTAAGGATCTGTTGTCAATGGACTGGTCGATCTAGGCTGTTCGGTCGTCGTGCTATAGATGGAAGATGATCTTGTAGACGTGTGAGAACTGTTCGTTGTAGGCTTCTCGGGTGTTTGGGTGTCTGTGTAAGGTTCCTTGGTTGTATAATCAGTGGAATTCACCTTAGGTGTGTACGTAGTTGCGTAAGGATCTGTTGTCAATGGACTGGTCGATCTAGGCTGTTTGGTCGTCGTGCTATGGATGGGAGATGATCC